>PVHT021183586.1:5726663-5794509 GCA_004024745.2 Catagonus wagneri
AAAAAATGACAAAAGGCAAAAAAAAAAAAAATAAAATAAAATAAAATAAAATCCCAGATTCAAATGAGTTCCCGTCGTGGCGCAGCGGAAACGAACCCCACCGGCATCCGTGAGGCCGCAGGGTTGATCCCTGGCCTCGCTCAGTGGGTTAAGGATCCAGCGCTGCCATGAGCTGTGGTGTAGGTGGCAGCCGCAGCTAGGATCCCATGTTGGTGTGGCTGTGGTGTAGACCGGCAGCTGAAGCTCCGATTCAAGCCCTAGCCTGGAAACCTCCATACGCTGTGAGCATGGCCCTAAAAAGCAAAAAATAAAAATAAAATCCCAGATTCAATTCAGTTCAATTCACTTAAAAACTGTGGAGTGCCGCTGTGTCCCCGGGGCCCGGGGACAGCAAATGTTCTCACAGTCATGGAACCTAGTTTCTTATGGGAAAGAGCAGACAAACGCCTAACAAAGTACATCGGGTAGAAAGAAGTGATGCAGAAAATAAAGCAAGAAAGGAGGAGGAGGGCTGTGATTCTACAGAGAGGTCAGGAAAGCCCTGGCTGGGGACAGAGTTTGAGGGATGTCGAGACGGCCAAGGAGCGGGCCATCCAGATACTTGGGGACGCGCAGCCCAGGGCGAATGCAGGGAGGCTGAGACGGAGGTGTGCCCGGCCAGGAGCCCCGAGTGATGGGGCAGCACAAGGAAGGAGAGCGCAGGGCGTGGGCCGTGTCTCCGCCTGGGGGAGGCGCTGTGCAAAAACACTCCAAAATCTAGGCTCTTCCAAAGTAGCTTCTTTTCGTTTATTTTTTTTGCTTTTTAGCGCCACACCTTCGGGATATGGAGGTTCACAGGCTACAATGCGAATTGGAGCTGCAGCCACCGGCCACAGGAACGCCAGATCTGAGCCGTGTCTGTGATCTACACCACAGCTCACGGCAACGCTGGATCCCCGACCCACTGAGCGAGGGCAGGGATCGAACCTGCGTCCCCACGGATACTAGTTGGATTCGTTCCCACTGAGCCACAACGGAACTCAGAAAGTCAAAACTCTGACACAGGGCTTTTCTGGACTTTCCCCGGTGAGAGCAGCCGGGTGGGAGGGACGCTCAGGGACAGGGCGGCGGGGACCAAGGACCGGAAGGCCCCTCCTCCGCCGTCAGGCCTTGACCGGCCCAGGAACCCTCGGCTGCCTGTGGTCCGCACAAGCACACGTGCTGCTCAGCTGTGCGCCCCGTGCGCGGGCCGGGCCTCTCCTCCGTCTGTGCTTTCTAACCGAGACCTCGAGAGGAGAGGCCTCGTCTGCGTGGCCGGGGTCCTGGGCGAGCAAGTCACACTAATGACGCTCCTGCTGGGAATCCCCGAGCTGCATGTGCCACACCAGGACATTTCTGCCCGGCAGGGTTCTGTCCCCTGTCCCCATGGAGGTCTGCACCCGCTCCACCGACAGAGGGGCAGACACCCCAAGGGGCCAGCACGAGCAGCCCAGTCAGGACCTGGGCAAACTCGTGACTGTATAACAGGTGTGTGGGGTCTAGAGAGGCAGAGATTGTCTGTGCTTTCCAGAAGCTTCCAGCCTGAGGATATTCAGCAGAAGGAGTTCCTCTCTGTGACTAGCTACTCGGGGCGGGGGGGCAGTATCATGTCACCCAGGCCCCATCCAGCCCCGTGAGGTACACCGCGCAGGCCTCGGCCCTGTTTCGCAGGTGGGAAAACTGATGCTGGCAGAAATCCTAGGACCAGCCTCCCCGCGGCCCAGCCGCTGACTCACGCCCGATTCTCCGTCTGCAGCCCAGGGCTGGACATGGATCCCTAGGTGACTCAAACGTCACCCGAGGAGTTCCCTTCGTGGCTCAGTGGTTAACAAATCCGACTAAGAACCATGAGGTTGCGGGTTCGATCCCTGGCCTTGCTCAGTGGGTTAAGGATCCGGCGTTGCCGTGAGCTGTGGTGTAGGTTGCAGACGCGGCTCAGATCCCGCATTGCTGTGGCTGTGGCGAAGGCCGGTGGCTACAGCTCCTGTTAGACCCCTAGCCTGGGAACCTCCATATGCCATGGGCACGGCCCTAGATAAGGCAAAAAGACACACACAAAAAAGTCACCCAAAACACCATCGGACCCCCACGGGAAGTTGCTTTTTACCTACGACGGGCTTGTAATTTTTCAGCTGGGGTACGTTCATTTTCTTATCACTCTTCTTCGCCCGTCCACTCTCCAGCGCAGCGGAGGTGTTTGGCTGGCCGTCTCCCGAGCCGCTCGGGCCCTTTCCTCCTGGATTCCCTTCTTCGGGGTCCCCCTGAGGTGCCGGAGGCTGGGACATTTTAACCCTGAAGTCCAAACACAAGAGGTGACGGTATGTTAGAGAATCGGGGGCTGAGAAAGGACGGGGTGGGTCTGTCCCTAAGAACTGTGGGAAGCCGCCTGGCCCTGGGGGTTTAAACCAAGGGCCAGACGGGGGATGTAAAGAGATGTGTCAGCGCACTGGACATTTGAGGGTGACCTGGACAGTGTGCCCCCACCTCTGGGGCAGCCGCTACGTTATGAGAAAGGCAGCCCAGTGTGCTGGGGTCACCTGACGCTTCCATGCACACTAGAAATCGGGCATTTGACAGGAAACCAATGGGCACCTGATTCAAAGTATCTGTGACCAAGCGCCACCTCTGGTTTAAACCCCGCTGAGAATGTTCTCCCACGGAGTTTTCTCTCAAGCCATTAGGGGGTTGATGAACGAAATAAGGAAAGACCTCAGAAAGGCAACTGGAATCGTTCCAAGCCACCGTGACACCGAGCAGGATTTAGACGTCACAGGGCCTATGGTGTGGAGCACTCTGTCCACACTCCATTAGACCAAAATTAAGACCGTCAGGATTTTTTCCTTAAAAAAATCCAGAAATTGGTAGTTCCCATTGCAGCTCAGTGGAAACGAACACGACTAGGGCCCATGAGGTTGTGGGTTTGATCCCTGGCCTCACTCAGCGGGTCAGGGATCCGGTTAAGGATCTGGTGTTGCCCTGAGCTGTGGTGTAGGTCCAGAAGTGGCTCTGATCCCGCGCTGCTATGGCTGTGGTGTAGGCCAGCAGCTGCAACTCCGATTCGACCCCTAGCCTGGGAACCTTGATATGCCGCGGGTGTGGCCCTAAAAAGGGAAAAAAAAATCCAGAAATTGATCCTTGTTGAGACTTGGGGGGGGATCGTGAACCATAAACCCCAAACCAGCAACTCCAATGGCCTCACCCAAGTACGAATGAAGGGCTTTGGTGGAAGCCACTTTGGGATGGAAAAGCACCGGGAATTCCCAAGGAAGCTGCCACTTGCCTGTTGGCGGTGCTCGAATTGGAGATCCGGAACCGAACCTGCTCGATGGCGCTTCTCACAAGAGGGTCGTTCTGGTCCATGGACGGGTGCACTACCAGGTCCACCTGCAGAGAGAGGCGGGGGCCCCAAGTGCAGGGTAGGGGCCGAGGGAGACTTAGCTCCATACCTCGGTTCCCAGATGGGACCCGGGTTATTGTAGCTGTTGTCATGAACGTTCCCACAAGGCAGTCAGGAAAACTCAAGTAAACTGCTGAACAGTCACACTTTTAGGCCTCGGAGTTCCCGCCGTGGCTCAGTGGAAATGAATCTGACTAGGATCCATGAGGACGCAGGTTCAATCCCTGGCCTTGCTCAGTGGGTTAAGGATCCGGCGTTGCCGTGAGCTGTGGTGTAGGTCGCAGACGTGGCTTGGATCCCGCGTTGCTGTGGCTGTGGGGTAGGCTGGCACCTGTAGCTCCGATTCGACCCCAAGCCTGGGAACCTCCACATGCCCCCCCCCAAAAAAACACAGAGACAAAAACAAAAACAAAAAAAAACACTTTCCGGCCTCAGAATCCCTCCAATGACCAAGCCATAAAGCTCTGCCAGCCGGAAGGTGCTGCTCTGACCGGCGAGGAGCTCTGGCCTGGGAATGGAGCGGCCTGCCCTGCCACCCCCCGCCGGGCCGCTGCGGCCCGGCTCCCTGCTGCTCCCCGGGGGGCCGCCCCCCACCGCCCGCATTTGCTGGCTGAGCAGTTCCCACCGTTGCTCAGGGACCCCAAGGGCTTCCATCTGGAAGAGGTAAGCGGCTTCTATTAATCTCGGCTCACTGCGAGTGCCATCGTGGGAGCCTTGCCAGCTGCGCTGCTCAACTGGCAGAGGATTTAAGGCTGCTTGTGCTGTTCCGCCTTTGCCAAGGTACTGAGGCTGAACCGTAAGGGGCTGATCACTTCCCGAGCGATAACTAGGCTGACAAATGCACAGAACTTGGCGGGGCTGAGCAGAAGAGCAGCCACCCCCCGCCCCTGCCCGCACCCCGGAGAGCCAGGCTTCTTTCTGCTCTGCCTTTGGCAGCAGACAGCAAGTTGAGGTTTCCTAAATGTGTAACGCTGGCCAGCAGGCTTGTGGGTTGGTGGCAGGGAACAGGCAGCCATGCCCAGACGGGGGCTCCAAAGGCCACACTTGGCTCCGTCTCTTCTGCTCTTCGTTTGGGGAGTGGGGGCCCCTCCCTGGTAACTTTTTCTGTGCTTCTGGGAGGCTCCAGCAAGAAACAGTTAGGTAACCCCTCAGAGACTCAAAAAGCCTGGTGCAAACACAAACCTTCCCGTTCCCGCTTTCCAACGGCCAAATGGCCCTGCCAGCCTCTCAGAGGCCGGATGGGCGGGGCAGGACGCGGGAGCAACGGTGCTGGGGCACAGCCGCAGCCGGCGTGACTCCAGGGCAGAGGGCCGCCTGCCAGCCGCATAAGCTCTGGGTGCCAGAGAAAGTGCTGCCGAGAAACTTATTCTGGAGGCTGAATGTACAAGCCTGCGGTCCTTGAAAGCTGGCAAATGGGCTGCTAACGTGGAAAGCCGCGGCCAGAGGCCCCTCGGTGTTTAGCTAGGATGCCCGCTCCCCACCACACCTCCCCCAACCCCACCCCGAACTGCCTGTTGGATACGAGACCAAATAAGCTCAGGAGACACAGCGCGTACCTATGTGTCTATATAAACACTGCCTCTCTCCACTCCTAGACCCAGGGAGATTTCCCTGTTCTCAATTACTGCCCGACAAGGCTGCACATCTACACGACCAGCTCTGTGAAGGTCAACAGCGATCAGAGGTGCTGCTGCTGGCAGGCTGGGCTCTCGTCCCCCATGAGAAGTGAGCACCAGGACCTCCTGCCACCGATGGGCTGGGGGCAGGCTGGCCGGGGACAGGACAGGGGTCAGCTCAAGGGGACCCACAGCAGATGTAAAAACTGATGCGAGGAGTTCCCGTCGTGACTCATCAGAAACAAATCTGACTAGCAACCATGAGGACGCAGGTTCGATCCCTGGCCTTGCTCCAGTGTTGTTATAAGCTGTGATGTAGGTTGCAGAGTGGCTCAGATCCTGTGTTGCTGTGGCTGTGGTGCAGATCAGCAGCTACAACTCCGATTCGACCCCTAGCCTGGGAACCTCCACATGCCATGGGAGCAGACATAAAAAGACAAAAAAAAAAAAAAAGTAAAAACTGATGAGAGCTGCCAACTTAGAATGGTAGAAATGGAATTTTTTAAGACATCTTTTAGTAGCACTCTGTGTTTTTCAAATTTCAAAGGTCTCCAAAAAATAAGACAAAGTAAAAAACACATAAACAAACCAAAAAAACCACAAACAGAAATGACCTTGCCAGCTTATTAAGACAAAAAAAAAAAAAAAAAAAACCATCAAAGCAGAGCTTTCTTACGGCAGAGATTTAAAACGTAGTCAGAAAAAAGCTCAGGAAATTACAAATGCCTGGCCCCACGCACCATTCCCTTTGGCCCTAACGACGCCCAGCCAGAGCATCTCAAATGACTCTGACCCTGAAAAATGTGTGCCTTAGAATCTGTGCAAAGCCGCAGAGATACAGCCGCTGTGGGGATGGCTGCAAATCGTGAATTTTACCGGAGCAAGTCAGTGGAGACGGAAGAGGCGTCGCCCCCACTGACGGCCCATGGTGCCTGCTGACGGAGCTCCTGCCACCATCTCCTCTGGGACATGCCTCCACACGTTGCCGGGGACAATGTTCTTGCTGCTTAGCCCAAATTTTCTGCCTTCTACGTGTTGCCTAACGTCTCCCGGGGCTGGTCGGCTGAACTTGGCTATGCCTCACTTTCCTTCCTCCCCTTCAAGGTCGGCCGTGGGGCGGGACACCGGCCTTGGGCTGCACGTGTGGCCTGGGCGCCAAGTAGACCATCGCTCTGTTTCCGGCTTCAACAGGAAGTTGGGCTCGTCCCCCGTTCCCCGCAACATGGGGCAGAGTGGGAAACTCCAAGTTATGGGCATCATTAGGGCGCCTCCACTGAGGGACTACGAGGATGTGAGAAGCTGGGTCAGAAGACCCCCGGCCCGCGGCGGCTGGGGCTTACCTTCTTTTTGATGCCGTCCTGGATGACCGTGGTCCGGTACAGCCTCAGGAGGCCCTCTTCCGACAGGTTCCGCACCAAGCGGACGATGGACTTCTTACAGCACTTGGTGGACACGCCTTCCTGCTTCTCCTGATCCATGATCATCTTCTGAATCCTGCGGCATCACAGGGCAGGCCGTTACTCTTCCCAGCCTCCACGTGGAAGACGGAGGGGCCCTTCCCAACCCAGGCAACCGACACCTGCCTGATGGGCTCCAGCAGGAAGCAGGGGAGACTTACAGGGTATTTAGCCACGGAAAGGATGGCTTTTTAAGATACCAAAGGCCGCCTCTCTCTCTCTTTTTTTTTTTTTTAACTTTTTAGGGCCACATGTGCGGCATATGGAAGTTCCCAGGCTAGGGGGTCTAATTGGAGCTCTCACTGTAGTTCCTGAGGATGATGGCAGGGGATCTGAGCTCTGTGATGGAAATCCGGCTTCGGAGTCTCCATGCTCAGTCACACACAGCTAAGGAACGGCCCAGTTTACTACCGTCCGCACCGTCCCATCCGAAGTTCTTTTTGATCCCTCTCCTCACACAACTCTCTAGATCTTACTGAGTCACTCAGGTGATGTTTCTAGAGCACCGGGCCCAGAAAGGCAGGGCCAGAAGGGGCGTCAGGAACTCCCAGCTCCCTCCCTGCGCGGAGACCCTGGCGGTGGCAGCATCTGCGGGCGGCCTCCCAGCCCTAGTCGGACGGCTGGAGTCCTTCCAGTCGAGCGGCTTTGACGCTGGCTGTCCAGAAGCCTGAGGACGCTGCCCAGCATGCGGCGGCAACGGTGTGTTAGAAGGACCACACGGGGCGCAGGGCCGCCACTCCGCCCAGACACCAAAGCTCCACGTGTGTCTCTTGTGAGCTTCAGTTTGAACAAAAGCCTCGTGGAGAACTAACAGCGTCAGGAGCCGATGCTACTATGGGCCTCGCTTCCTCCTCACTCCTTCCTTGGCACCAGAGCCCGAAGGCAGGAGCAAGGGAAGGCCTTCCCCCACGGCCTCTGTTTCCCGCGCCAGCCCTCTCTCTGTGGCAAGGGTACAGATACTCCTCAACGGCTACGCTTTTCAAATCGCACCAACAGACTCAACCCTGCCTACCACCAAGGGCTCCCATGAGAATCTACACAGCACAAGAGCGATGCAGACGCCACCAGGTCCTTTCTGTGGGAGGTGACGGCTCACTGACGCGGGGTGTATCGCTACCGCGCCCCGGACAGACGCAGGGAGCCCTCCTTACGTGAACAGGCTCTCGATCAAGCGGAGGTTGGTGACGGCCTCTATGATCAGATTCCTGCGTTTCAGGAGGCGGTAGGTCTCGTGGGGCTTGTCCTGGCCGGGGCCATGCTTCCCGGCCTTCTGGGAGCCGCTGCCCTCCTGCAACAGGGAAACGGCGTCGGCAAGCTGTCGGGGCCTGGGCGCCGCTGCTGCCGGTCCGCCTTCCTTCTTTACGGAACCCCCAAGCCAGGTTTCAACAAGGAAAGCCCAGAGGCTTCCACCAGCCCACCGTCTCCATGCTCCGAGAGCAGCGCGACGGCTGCTGGCAGGGGAGCCCGGGGCCCTAACGAAGACCAGCCAGTTTCGGAACAGAGGTGGGCAGCGTCTGCTCCAGCTCCACTCGGTTCTCCTGCAAAGCGAGGGTGCTGCGGGCAGAGGGAGATGCTGCGCGCTCCCTCCGCGGGGCCTTCTTCAGCGTCAAGAACTCTCAGTCCCCTTATTATCATAGCTCCTACTTTATGGGAGAGGAACTTGGGGCTCAGGGAGGGAAACCACCGCACAGGGTCCCAGCGCCTGCACGTGCGCCTCTGCCTCTGCATCTGGGAAGCCTCGAGCAGCCTCTGAGAACATTCGGGAGAAGCAGAGGCAGGCTTCCGAGTCTGGGTGAACGAGGATGAGGGAGAGTGGCAGATGGGGGGACAGGAGTGGTCTGGGGCCCTCCCCCCACCAGCCTCGGCGCCAGCTTTTCTCTCCCTGGCTCCTCTCCGGCTTCCAGGAGCTTAACATCTGAACTCGTTCCATCTGCTCTTGGATCAAATACGCTAAAGCTCGAAAGGTGCACCCCGAAGGGAAAGGAAATCCCAGCCCTCCACGTTACTGGCAAGTCGCCCGGCACAGCTCAGGGCCACCTGGCAGCCCCGGGGCATGTTTTGCTGGCCGCCCTCCTCGCCGGGAGTGGAGTGGCGCTTCCAGTGGAACACACTCCAGGAGGCTGCCATCACCTCCCGGCTCGGCCCTGAGAGGCTCAGCGCTTTCCTGAAGAGGGAGCAGCTTGAGTGGGCCAAGGAGTCACAGCTCCAAGGAGGGGCCTGAGAGCAGCAGAAAGACCCTGGGCCTCTCGCGTTTCAAAGCAAATGTTTTCGAGGAGAAGCAGGTGCCTGCTTTCCGGTGGGGCGCTGCTGGAGAGCCAAGTGCATTATCAAGGGACCTCCAGACAGTACAGTTCAGGCCCCTCCTTGCGGCGAGCTGGCAAAAGGGACAAGGTGCTGCCGGGCCGCTGGCGACGGAGTTCTAAGAGGAAGACAAAGAGCTGAGCTGGGTAATGAGGGGCAGGACTTGCAGGCCCTGGAGAGAGCGGCCGCAGGGAAACTCGGACTTGATCAGGGGCATGAAGGGGTCAGAGGAAGGCAGGGAAAACCCTTGGGAACCTGGTGGGATCTGCTTGCCGGCAGGCCTACGTGCTTCAGGTGGAGACGACACCAATCATGACTTGGTGAAGAATTTTGGCAACCAAGGGCACGAAAGGGCTAGAAGGTTCTAGAATATTCCACAGAAGACTGCCCCCCCCCACCCACACCTTGGTCTCATCACTCCCGCTACAGGACTAGAACCCACACTCAGGCCTCCACACCAGCAAGGGAGGAGGGGAGGGTGGGCGCTCCAGACCCACGGGTTCGAATCCCTGTCTTGTCAAGAGCCCAGCAGGCAAGGCCGTCCACCCCCAGGGCCTGTGCTCTCTTCCTCCCAGACCAGAACTGGCTTTCCTCTTACGGGCTTGCTGCGGAGCCTGAATGAAACAGCAGGGACAGCATCAAAGGCCACTCCGATCACAGGTCTGCCCTGTGCTGGGTGATCAAGCGCCGGTGGCCGTACTCGAGGCTCTCCCACAGCATTGGGTGAACCGAATCACACGGTGAGAAAGGCCCTCCTATGTCAGCTGCCTCTTAATCCTTCTATTGATTCTACTGTTCTCAACACTGTGAAGTACAACACTGTCTGACAAGAACAGACTCGGAAAGCTCTGTTTATGGAGTTCCTGTCGTGGCTCAGTGGTTAACAAACCCGACTAGCATCCATGAGGACGTGGGTTCGATCCCTGGCCTCGCTCAGTGGGTTAAGGATCCGGCGTTGCCGTGAGCTGTGGTATAGGTCGCAGACGCGGCTCGGATCCCGCGTTGCTGTGGCGTAGGCCGGCGGCTACAGCTCCAATTGGACCCCTGGCCTGGGAACTCCATGTGCCCTAAAAGGACAAAAAAAAAGGAAAAGAAAGCTTTGTTTTTGTCATATTTATCTTATGATTATCTTCTTTTTATGCCAAATGATACTGGCTTTTCATCTAAAGAAGGGTTTTTCAAGCCTTGGCACTGCTGACCCTTTGGGCTGGATAATTCTCTGCCGTGGGCCGTCCCATGTACTCTGGGACACTGAACAGCATCCCCGGCCTCTGCCTCTGAGATGTCAGTGGCACCCTCTCCCTGTTGTGGCCATCAAAAATGTCTCCAGACACTCCCACATGTCCCCTGAGGGGGAAAAACTGGCCCAGGGTTAGAACCACCAATTTAAGGCAGCCACACACATTTTCCCTTTAAAGTAAATTTAAGTAAAAAGAATACCTTACTAATTTTCAACTGGGAACAATCAGTGCAGATGATTCCCGGTAAAGGCGGGCTGCGGGAAGGCGGCACGTGACGAGCCCTGCTCTTCTCCCCTCGCCCACTGCCCGAGCGGATGGCACTTTTTCTATGAATGCAGCTGCTGCTGCTGCTGCTGCTGTTACTATGATTCTTAAGCACAGAAAGGATAAGGCTGCCGTCCGCCCGCCACAGGCGCCTTCCCCCTGTGGACACTCACCTTGGGGTTTTCAAGCCTGACCTCTTCGATCACGGCTATGTCGCCTCTGTGACTCTCCACGCCGTGGGAGCCATAGGACGCGCCAGGGTCTGAGGAGCTGCTGGTGTCCAGGAGGCTGTCCCTGGCGGCCGAGCGCCGGCAGGCCCTCTCCTCCGCGGCCCCGGGGGAGGAGGACGGCTGCTTCCTCAGCGGGCGGAGGCTGACGACGCTCCACCCTCCTGCAGCGGGGACAGGCGTGGAAGGCAACGGTGAACCGCGGCACCACCGCTCCGCTGCCAGACTACAGCCGCCCAGGCCGAAGGGTCCCATGCGGTCAGTTTAAGGCGAGGGTGGTGAACTGAGCAAGCAGCCCGGGGCCCACCCCGACCCCAGACTGGCAAACCTGTCATGGGCACCACAAGTTCTAAGAAGAAAGGTTTCCGTAACTGGACTTAACACCCAAGGGGAGCCCGCCAGTGGCCCCACAGTTAAGGGTCTGGCTTTGCCACGGCTGCGGCGCAGGTTTGAGCCCTGGTCCAGGGACTTGCCACATGCTGCGGGTGTGGCCAAAAAAACCCCCAAAACAAAAAAACCAGGGAATTCTCATATAGATTGTTGGAGGGAAAGGGACAGAGGAATTTTAGGGAATTCCACCCCTTTTTAGTAGTGAAAGCACAAGACAGACATTTCTGCAGGAGAACTGACGCGCCACAGCCCCTGGACACAGACCACACAAGCCCCCCACGGGCCCCTAGTTCAGGCGGCACCGAGGACATCGTCCGCTGTCTGCCGGACTGGCCGTCCCCAGAGCCGGAGGGACAGACCGTGGCCCCGACTGCGGGTGCGGAGCCCCACGCACCCCCGCCCGCCCCGCGCGCCTACCCTTGGTTGGCGTGGAGTGGTGGGAGTGAGGCCCCAGACCACCGCTGGCGGAGGACCTCCCGTCTGCCTGCGACGCTCTGCCTCGCCTCCTGCCGCGGCCACGGCCACCTTCCTCCTCGCTGTCAGACTCGGAGAGGAATGCGTCCTCCGCCTCGGGCAGCAGGGACTCCTCCTGCACGGAGGCCAGGCTCACGGTGGCCAGGAGCTCGCTGCGCGCCTTCTCCCGCTCATACTGGCGGCTCAGGTCGCTCTCCTCGGCAAACACGCAGGAGATGTACTTGGTCGTCCGCTGCCGCCCCTCATCCTCCATGAAGCCCTGGCGGGGGGGAACGGGACGCGCTTACCAAACCGCGGGGCAGCTGGGACACTCGGGCGACCTGGCTGTGTGGCATCTGTTCCCTTACCATTCCCGCAGCGCCCTCCCCCCGACCCCCGGTCTCTCCTCCATCTCGCGCCTCCGGCCCCTTCCGGATGCCCTGTCCCTCCTGCCTCGCCATCCACAGGACGCGATCCGGGCTGTGGGTTTGCCCCAAGGAGACCCTGAGCTCGGCCTGGGACACGGCCCTGAGACACGGTCAGCAAGCAAAGCTGAAGGCTCCTAACCGCTGTCACAGTTTCGGAGCCAGGGCCTGGGGGTCACCGGCTCCATCCAGCCGCTGCCACGGGGACGGGTGGTGAAGCTGTCAATGACCTCCTCCCGTTTGTCTTCTAGAACAGGGGACAGGGGCTTTCCCGGAGCGCTTAACGGCAGGGAGAGTAAAACACCTTCCACGTTACTAACCACGGCCCAAGATCAGGGCTAAGTGCTCTGCAACCACAGCTCAACTCTAGCACCGCCTTCTAGCAAAATGGCCAAAAAGCTGGCAGGAGAGTGAAGCATAAAAGGCCGAGATAGCAGGTCTCGGTCCTGAAACGGGGACACCAGCCACAGTGAGCCAACACGGTGTCCCCAGGGCCGAGGCAGGGAAAGCAAATGAGACGGCATGCGGGCGGGGACTGAGGGGCCCAGGGGGCACCCGCTGCGTCTGAGGTCAGCGCTGCGGTCGGAGGAGTGGGGGACATGCTTCCCGGGGGCCCCATCTCCGCCGACCTTTCGGTGCTGACAACTCGTCCGACTTTCAAAAAGCGAACCAGCGAAGTCCACAGTGAGGGGGGACGTGACACGCATCCAGCCCCGGCAGCCATCTGTACCCTTGGCGGAGGCGGGGTTCCCAGCTGCGACAGCCCGGCCGCCCCCCCCCGCCTCGCCACACAGGTGTGCATCCCAAGGTGATGGACCCCGCTGTCACCTTGACGATCTTGAATCTCTGCAGAAGGCGGCACAGCATTCTGGCTTCCAGTTTTCCCACGTTCATGGCCACCCGGACCTCGGCCTGGGAAATGCCCTTCGTGCCTCGGCGCTCAACTGCGGGAAACAAGACACCTGAGCCTCGGCGGCCTCTGCCAGGGGCCCTTCTGCACAGGTCAGGTCCAGCCCCGCCCAGCTTTTCTCAGCACAGATCTTTCAAGGCAGGGAAACCCACAGAGAGACTAAAACACCTGCTTCCTCTCTCCCTCTGCTCCCGGGACTCTGAACACTTTGACCAACGGAGCTCTTTTTTTTTGGTTTCTTTTTTAGGGCTGCACCTGCGGCCTACATGACAGCCACAGCGACGCTGTGCCTGCCACTTACATCACTGCCCATGGCAACGCTGGATCCTTAACCCACTGAGAGAGGCCAGGGATCAAACCCGCGTCCTCATGGATCCTAGTCGGGTTCATTACCACTGTGCCACAGTGGGAACTCCCTAATTGCACATTTTTAAGTGCTCGCTATCGGACTCCTCCAGGTCAAAACTGGAAATTGCAAGCGATCGACAGATGATCCACCGGGTTTCAGGCACACTGTTTTTATCCTGCAGCAGGAAGTGAGCACTCTCCTACGAATGAACTTTCTCAGCTCAACTGAATCAAGCCTTTTAAAAAGCACCAAGGTAATTTTTAATGAAGAACTTTTTTCATTTCCCCGTCTTCCTCACTAGACTCAGAGGCACTGTGGACACCGATTATTGCATTACCTCGTCATAGTTGTCGGCCCGTGGGGGCTGCGGAAGGAAATGATGCTGTTTGGCCCTGTATTAGATGACCAGCAGGTGACTGTGCCCCATTACTTTCTCTGTCTGGTCTGCTGGCTCCTGCCCTGCCACACACTGTGCCCTTACTGGATCTGCCATCAGAAGCCCTTTCAAATGCATTTGACTGCTCAGGGAGTGAGAACTCCAGGAAGAAGCCTGGTGGAGTGCGGGTGGGCGGGGGTGGGTGGGGCCGGGAGACCCGCCTGTAAATGAGTACAGGCGCCTCGCGGGCAGACTCTGGGGCAAAACCCTCGGACAGTGCAGAAATCGGTCCCCTCTGTTTCCCGCTGCGTCGCACACTTGATGCTGCTGGGGAAAACCAATCTGGATAAAGGAGGCTGTGCTTTGATTCCTGTCCGTGCAAAAAAAAGGCAAAAGAAAAAACAAGGCAGCGGGATGGAAAGAGGTGACTGCGGTGTGTTCCCACGCTGAACTGGTAACTTCCTAAAAGCGGGGAGGAAAGTGGTACGGACAGCTTCTCCCAGACCGTGTTCTAAGGAACCCATTCTGAGATAGGTTTAAGAGGGGGTAAAAGCGGCCCAACGGCCCTCTCAAACGGCTGTGCCAGGTTGCTTCGCACCTGCTGGCTGAGCCAGATCTCCTGGCGCCCCTCCCCTTCTGCTCGGGCCTTCTGTCCCCGGCGACCCACAGCCACACCACCTACGGTGCGCTGGGTGACCGCCGCCTTAGGGATTTTGGGGGGTTTAGAGGAATGGGGAGACACATTTTGCTCCCCTCCATCACTACAGCCCCAGCCTGCAGTGACTGCAGACCTATTTCCTAGCTGGGGTTGTTACCGCTGAGCCACACCGGGAATTCCCAATAGCTAATTTTTTTTTAGCTCTTTCTCCATACCAGGCACCACCTCAGATATTTTAACCCTTCATTTAGTCCTCTTACGTGCTAGGGGAGAGAATATCCCCATTTTGCAGATGAGCGAACTGAGGCTCGGAGACCTCGCTCAAGTCTCCAGCCACCAGAAAAGGGGCAGAGCAAGGATTCAACGTCAACTCTGACCCCAAAGCCTCAACCCTTCAAGGGAAGAGGCGCTTTCCTGCTGCCTGACATTCTCCACGGTGGAGCCCTCGTTCGACAGGTGACCAAACAGGTCTCAACTCCAAGGCTGGGGATCCCGTGCCTGCAGGCGCGCGGGGCGGCACTTACTGAGCTCGTAGGTCTGCGTGAGCATGTCCCGCTCGTAGACAATGTCCACTGGAGGCACGCCCTTGGAGATGGCCTCCTCGTCCTCGTCGTCGTCCTGGTCGTCTTCGACCTTGCGCTTGAACTCCTTCAGCAGCCTGAGGCAGCGCACCATGACGTCGGTCCCTGGGCACAGGCACACAATCCCGCGGTGGGCGGTCAGCGCGGCCCCAGCAGAGCCAGAGGCCCTGAGAAACGCCGCACGTGGCGTCGAGTTTGGAGCATTTCTGTATCTGTTTTTTTTTTTTTTGAGGGCCGCCCCCGCAGCATATGGAGGTTCCCAGGCTCGGGGTCCAATTGGAGCCACAGCTGCCGGCCTACGCCACAGCCACAGCCATGGAGGATCCGAGCCGTGTCCGTGACCTATGCCAGATCCTTAACCTGCTGAGCGAGGCCGAGGATCGAACCCGCATCCTCATGGGCCCTAGCCGGGTTTGTTAACCGCCGAGCCACAAAGGCAACTCCCAGAGTTTGGAGCATTTAAAACTGCACGCCTTGGGGGACGAACCCTGAAAACTGACTCCATGGAATTGCTTTTTAAATATATATATATATAGATGTAATTGGCGAACCAAGAAAACGACAATGAAAGGAATAATGAGGTGTCTGTTGGGTTGGGTCTGTTAAAGAATCAGCAGCCTCTGCTGCAGACAAGCTGCGTGACGGGGGGCACCAGGCCTGTCTCTTGCCCTTGGTGCGCTCGCGCCCCCCCCACCCCCGCCCCGTGCCCCGCACGCAGCAGGCTCGCAGGTGGTACCACTGAGAGAAGGAAACACAACTTTGCCCCCTGAAGCTGCCACCCGCTGCCACTAAGGTGCGGCAGCAGTGTGCACAAGTTCTAGGGCCTTTCTAGAGCAGGTCGAGAGGCCTTTAACCCCAAGATCCTAGGAACAGGACTTTCTTCCCGGGAGAAAAGTCAGAGGCAAAATTGCCATTGGTGAGAGGCCCCCACAGAAGTCCCTACAAGGTGGGGGTAATTTTTCAGCTTGTCGAGACTTAACCTGGGGGTAAGGACTCGAGGAGTGAATGCATGTCAGGGCCCAGGGCACCCTCTCGAGCTGGGTGACTACAGAGAAACGGGAGCTCTGCCGCCAGCACGCACGGGGCTGACAAACAGGCAAGACGCAGAACAAGGCTTCGCCGGGGAAGGGAGCGCGGCGGGGGCAGTGGGTGGGAAAAGAAAGGACATGGAACTGCTCTGGCAGGAGAGGACAGGCACTCCGGGCAGAAGGCAGGGCGCCAGCCAAAGGCATAGAGGTGGGAAAGGGACGGCCCATTTGGGAAGGCGTGACGGTGGGAGAGGAGGCGGGAATGAGGCTAAAAATGAATGAGGTTTCAGAGGCTGGCACGCCAAGCAGAGATTTTCTTTTTCTGTCTGTAGGCAAGACTGGAAGTTTCCGGTGGGCCTGAAGGTGGCCTGGAGGGAAGAAGGCCTGCTGCAGAAATCTACTGCCCTTGGCGCCGTTCGGGTCCCTTAGTCCGGGCGCTCGCCCACCCTGCTTCCGCAGCCTGGTACTCAGGCCCAGCCTCTATCGGGAGGCACAGGTGCTCGCGTCCCACTGCAGGCACCCACTCCCTGGACCAGCCATCATCCAACGCCCAGTGCGAGCACTGCCTCCTGAAGCCCCGGGTGGATCGCTTAAGTCTTGATTCTTAAGAGCGCAACCCACAGGCGGAAAGGCTTGCGCAGAACTGCAGAGATGAGGAGCACGGCCACAGCGAGCCTTTCTCCAGGGCTCTGAGCCGGGCGCTGTTCAAGAACCAAACATCGGAGTTCCCTTCGTGGCTCAGTGGTTAACGAATCCGACTAGGAACCATGAGGTTGCGGGTTCGATCCCTGGCCTTGCTCAGCGGGTTAAGGATCCGGCGTTGCCGTGAGCTGTGGTGTAGGTCGCAGACGCGGCTGGGATCCCGCGTTGCTGTGGCTGTGGCGAAGGCTGGTGGCTACAGCTCCAATTAGACCCATAGCCTGGGAACCTCCATATGCCGCAGGCGTGGCTCTAGATAAAGGCAAAAGAAAAAAAAAAGGGACCAAACATCACCCCGCAGAGACGCATCTTACGGGCCCCCTCGCTTCCCTGTATGGCCAGCCCTGCGCTGAGTCCCAGCACCAGCCCCTGGGCTCCTCCAGGCAGGGGGAAGCGTTCGCTTCTCATCCCCTGAACCCCAAAGCCATTAGCTAGCCACACCACAGCAAGCTCCCAAGGACAATGTCGCCAGTCTGAAACTCCGGGACACTGCCCCAGTCCCCTGACCCTCGCTTCCACCTGCCGCCGGCCCACCCCTCCCACTGCACAGCTCGGAGAGCCCTGCTGTCCTGCTCAGGGAGGTCACTGGGGCTCCCACGGGCCGTAAGCTCGAGCACCTGTGTCCTGCCAGGGATGGAGGGAAGGACTGGTTTCTCACGAGGGTGCCCCCACACCCACCCGGGGTGCCTGCGCCCCCTTGGGCAAGCCGCCTCTGACCCTGAGTGAAGTCACCCGAGGCCCAGAATTTATGCCACTGAGGCTTTTGCCTCTTTCTCTTTCAAGCTCTTGCCTTTAATGCTTCTTACCACATTCAAGTGTCTGTTTCTTTTATTTATCTTAATTATGAATGATGGTGATGACGCTTCCCATTTTAGCTAGGGCCCTGTAATTAATCTTGTCACTTTTAACTTGAAGGGATCTCGCTATTTTTAATGACCTGAACTGTTTTCCCTCCAGCACCATTCATTTCCTAGGCTTTAAACTTTCCTGACAACCTCCTATTCTTTTCATGTTTACGCACGCCCTTCATCCTTTCTGTTTCTGATCTTCATTCTTTTTAATTCCAGTTTTCTGGTTTCAAAGCTCTTTAAAACTTTTATATGTATTTTACTGCATTTTAATCCTTCTTAGTATAGCTTATCTCTCTTTTATCTCAGCTTGTACACTTTAATCCCACTGTAACTTTTTAAACATCCACTTCTGCCATCTTAATAACCGCAATTTAGTTTGCTGTATTGCGCTGTGTTTCCTGGTTTTGGTTTTTATTTTTTATTGTAGTTCTAAGAACTTACAGAGATAGAATTCATCTACCACAAAATTCAGCCGTTTGAACCATACAAGTCAATGGTTTTCTAGTACAATCCCAGGTAACGGGAACCTGGCACAAGCCAATTCTAGAACATTTTCATCACCTTGCACCTTTAGCTCTCAGGCCCCTCTCTGCCCCCACCCCAGCCCTTAGCACTCACTAATCTACTTCTGGTTCCCTATTCTGGAAACTCCCCTAAATGGAATCACAGAGCAATGGCCTTTGTGATTGGCTTCTTTCTTCACTGAATGGTCAGGGCACCCTGGCCGAAAGGCAGCTGGCCACAGACGTGTGGGTTTACTTCTGGACTCTCAATTCTATCCCACGGACCTCTGAGTCCATCCTTGGGCCAATACTATGCTGTCTGGATTACTGTTGCTTTGCAGTAAGTTTGGAAATTGCCAAGTGTGAGCCTCCTACTGGATTCTTCTTTTTCAGGATTGTTTTAGCTTTCCGGGTATCCTGCAATTGCTCGTGAATTTTACACTTAGCATATCGATTTCCACAAAGAATTCGGCTGGGATTCTTTCTCTTTTTTTTTGTCTTTTGTCTTTTTTAGGGCCGCAGCCTCGGCCTATGGAGGTTCCCAGGCTAGGGGTCTAATCGGGGCTATAACCGCCAGCCCACGCCACAGCCACAGCAACGTGGGATCCGAGCCACATCTGTGACCTACACGGTAGCTCATGGCAACGCCGGATTCTTAACCCACTGAGCGAGGCCAGGGATCAAACCCACAACCTCATGGTTACTAGTTGGGTTTGCTAACCACTGAGCCACATGGGGAAACTCCTTTTTTTTCTTTTTTTTTTTTTGTCTTTCAGCTGGGATTCTGATAGGAACTGTGTGGAATCGGAAGATCAGTTTGGGGGTTCTGACATCTTATCAAGGTTAAGTCTTCTGACCTACGAACACGGGATGTTTTCCCATTTATGTCTATCTTAAATTTCTGTCAACAATGTTTTATAGTTTTTAGAGTATATTTTTTTTTAAGGGCCGCACTGGTGGCACATGGAGGTTTCCAGGCTAGGGGTCAAATCGGAGCTGTAGCCACCAGCCTACGCCACAGCCACAGCAACATGGGATCCGAGTTGTGTCTGTGACCTACACCACTGCTGATGGCAACGCCAGATCCTTAACCCACCGAGCAAGGCCAGGGATCGAACCTGTGTCCTCATGGATGTTAGATTCGTTTCCGCTGAGCCAAGACAGGAACTCCATAGAGAATATGTTTTATACTTGTTTTGTTCAATTTATTCCACGTCTTTTATTCTTTCTTATGCTATTGGGAACAGAACTACCTTCTTAATTTCATTTTCAGATTGCTCATTACAGACGTATAGAAATACAACCGAGTTTTGTACACTGATCTCTGTCATGCAATCTTACTGAAATTGTTTTGTTTCGTTTTTTTAGTTTTAAAGAGTCAGGGGCAAATAGCCTGGGGGAAGAGTCCACATGCCATACACAGGGAGGTACAGATGCTAGAACCACCGTCCTCTTCAAAGCTGGGCCCGCCTTGCCACTGAACCTGGGAAACCTGCTTAACGCCCCCCTGGGTGGTTAGCCCCAGGGAGCTCGACCTCTGTTAACTGCTTCCAACTGTGATCCGTTTCCAAGGGACGACAAAGTCAGCTTCTGCTTCTCTCCTCTTCTGTTCTCAGTCCAATTTAATAAACACAGAATGACTGCGAAACACTTAAAGAAAATAATCCAGATTTGCAAAACGGATCCGCTTGGGGTGATAGCATTCATTACCAAGGTTTTTTGTTTCTGTTTTTGTTTTTTGCCTTTTGCAAAACAGATCACTGCAGCTTTCTGTAACGCATTGGAAATGTACCGAAATCCAAACTCTGGGTTTATGGGCTTTGAGAAACAACTCATATACCCAGGCACTCCTGCAGATTTACATGGAGCAATCCATCATCTTTATTTATTATTTAAGTCTCGTCTATTCCGTAACGCCTTAGAGGGAAGGGCTTCTGTTAATTTTGCAAACCGGGACGACAGAGCTCAAGGCAAGAAAAGACTAAAACTGTGCCCCTTTTTGTCTCCTGAATAAGGAAAGTCACTGAAGCATCTGATTAAATTAAATGTGCTAAACACTGATTTACTTAGCACTTATTCTGTTCGGGCAGACACTGCGCAGGCATTAAGGACAAAGTATGTGAGGCGTGTGGGATCGAACCCACAACCTCACGGTTCCTAGTGGGTTTTGTTTCTGCTGTGCCACGACGGAACTCCCAAGAATGCAGTTCAATGTTGCCTGACTTTATCGAAAAGCTGACAGGCTGACTTGGTAGGTTCTGGCTTTTAAAATGCCAACAACAACGATGACTGAAACAAACAACATGAGGCCACCAAAATACACTGTTAGATGTGACCTAAAGGCCCTGCTCTGTAAGCTCCACAAAGTTGTATGATGACCCCAGGTCATCCTGATGAGGAAATTGAGGCACAGAGAGGTCCAAACTTGCTGAAGGACACCCCAACGGGACGTTAAGGGACAGAATTCTAACCCAGGCTGTCTTACATCAGAATCTATTCAGGTGTCTATTAGTTTCAAAGGGCTAGTTTGAATTTCCAGGCACCTCAAGCCTTGGAGAAGTTCAGCAAAAAAAAAAAAAAAAAAGGTTATTTAAGGCTAGTTCCTTCTTAGTGTCCCTTTACTAAAAACAAAACCAAAAACTTGTTTATTTTTGGAGTTCCCATTGTGGAACTAGGAACCATGAGGTTGCGGGTTCAATCCCTGGCCTCGCCCACTGGGTTAAGGATCTGGCATTGCCCTGAGCTGTGGTGTGGGTAGCAGACCTGGCTTGGGTCCCACGTTGCTGTGGCTGTGGCGCAGGAGGACAGCTGTACCTCCGATTAGACCCCTAGCCTGGGAACCTCCACATGCCGTGGGTGTGGCCCTAAAAGGACAAAAGACTGCTTCCAAAAAAAACTTACCTATTTTTAATGCCTTTCTTTCAATAGATCAGAAGGTAAAAACGCTTATGAGATCCACAGGTCTTGATATTGTAAGCATTCAGATAGTCTTATGTCCAAGTGAAGCACTACACAGGAATCCCCAACACACCTCCCAGTTCCTGGAGCCTTTTCTTCCAGGCCTCAGGACCCAGCAGTGGTTCCTAGTTTCCTGTCTACTTCAAAGTTGAGGAATTCCAATCATTCAACTAGTCTACTCAGCACCGAAAGACTCAGAGATGAAGTCTGCTCTGGGGGCGGGGCTTCCCTCCCTCCAGGGTCGCCTGCCTTTCACGCATCTGCCACCTGATGATGCCCATCTCCTCCACAAGACTCAGACACAGGCAGCCAGACACAGTCAGCATTCCCATTAACTAAATGAGGACGTGAAGGAAGAGACATGGCCCCCTCAGACTGGCAATTTAATAGTCACTCAACAAGCATGCCGCCTCCCTCCTGCAGGCACTGGGCTATGTGGCGGGGTTGCTGTGCCATCTGTCCTCACTCAGCACACATCCTCCGGAGCTCTCAGCAAAGCCAGTCTCCACAGGTCACTTGCCAGGCTCACAAGGTCAAGCGTACAGTGCCCAAGCTTTTAAAAATGATACATCTTTTGTGAGTTCCCATCATGGCTCAGTGGAAATGAATCAGACAAGCATCCATGAGGACGCAGGCTTATTCCTGGCCTCACTCAGTGGGTTAAGGATTTGGCGTGGCTGTGGCTGTGGTGTAGAGCTGCAGCTCTACTTGGACCCCTAGCCTGGGAACTTCCATATGCCGCAAGTGCGGCCCTAAAAAGACAAATATATATATATACACACCTTTTTAGTTTCACCTGTGTGGATACCTTTTTCTCCTTTGCTTGGTGTTCCCGGTACCCACCACTAACTCACACTCAGACTCTGTGGCGTACAGCCCTCCTTACACACGTTCACGGGCACTAGGCGGCCGATTCTCCGCTTGGACTTCCTCCCCCCACCCCAGACTCTGTCTCCATGACTTCCCTTCATCATCTCCCCGGGTCTTCTCTTGTCTTCCCTGCTTCCTGGACCCCATGTTCTCCCATCTCTTGGCTTGGTCTGTCATTTGATGGTTTCCCCCCCCCCTGGAGCTCCTGCAACGGCACGTGGGAGATGAGAGACGAATTGTTTCTCATCTGCCTGCCTGAGGGGGTCCTTATTCTCGCGCCTCGTTGACAGTCAAGCTGAATAAAGATGTCCAGGGTGAAAGTCCGCCCCTTTCATAAAGCTGGTGATGTTGCTCCAAGGTCTTCCCGCTTCCGTTATGACTGGGAAGTCTGATGGAGGCTCTGCAGCCCCAGGCTTCTGAAATTTCAGGCTGTTGGATCCTGGTGTGGATTTCTCTGTATCCATCACGCTAGGCACCTGCTAGGTCTTTTGATCTAGAACTGACATCCTTCAGATCTGAGAAAGTTCCCTGGGTCATCTCCTGTCATCTCGTCCTCCCTACGCTCCCCGGCACAGATGCACCCCTCCTCCGGCCCCCACTGCGTGGACGATGGATCTTTTAGGCTCGGCCTCTTGTTTTCGCAGCTGCACTCTCCTATTTCCATCACTTTTGAGTTTCTGTTCTTTGCAGGTTTTTCTCAACTTTTATCTCACCATCTTTCCTTCCACTGCGTCTTCCACTGTGATAATCCTGTTTCTTTTCTATTTTCTGTCTGCCCCTCCTTTACAGCCTCTTGCTCTGGTTTCATGGATGCAGTATATTCTCTCTCCAAGGATTCACTTCCGTTTTCTTCTACTCCTCACTTTATTTCTATTTCCTAAGTCAGTCTGTCTCTCTTAACGTCCTGTTTACAGTTCTCAAATGCTTGGTGAGACCTTCAATTGCTGCCCCAAGGTCCTGTCTTTGGCAGGGTGGGGAGAAGGATGGGAGAGGCTGCCCCTATGTGGGCTTCCATGGAGCGTGAGCAGGTGGGGACCAGCTGCTGTGCTGGGAACCCCCTACATTTCAGGATCTAAAGACCTTTCTCCTGGATGGGTCAGTTTCTACATCAAAGATGCCTCCAGCCTCTGCCTTCGGGGACTGTAAGTGCCCGTGCGCTAGAGTCACAGCGGGAGAGGCAGTGAGGACACCTGCCATGTGTAGACCGTCACACGGCCCCGTCATCAGACCTGCACCCTGTCATTGGCTGTGAGTTTTCTCTTGGGGTGGGGGTGGGGGGGTGAGGAAAAGGACCCACTGGACGTTCTGATGAGAAAAGACTCAGCCAGAGCAGTGGAGCCAGGCAGTTCACACCTCTGTCTTTGGGAAAAGGGCGTCTTGGCTTGGCTTTGCCAAGTACGGGAGGGCACCTGGGGTGCAGTGGCTCTTCACACAGATGTCACTCCATCTCTGGCCCCATCCAAACCGGTGCTTTCAGAGGGCCCTGGTTTAATTCAGGCCTGAGGTTCCCACTCCCGTCTACTGCCCTGCACAGGCATTCAGCTCTCCCGGTCGGCTCAGCTGTCAGTTCCCATTGGCTCACCTGTCTGAGTGCAGAAAGGTGGTTGATGGCTCTCTGCTGTCACTTCCCGCCCTAGCTCCTCTGTTCCTGGGGGTTTATCCCTTCACAGCCCTATCACCTTGGGGGAGGAGCTGGCGGGAATGTAGGCAGACGCATCTACTCCTTCGGCGTCTTTTACAGAAAGCTCTGACCCTCAGCTTTTGAAATGACTTTGGTTAATCGGGAGGGATAAACGTGGGATAAATACCAAGGATAGAGAAAAATAAAGGATTAAGGAAGGCTTTCACAGTTTTACAGTCCATTGTCCTCAGTGTAACTTTCTCAGAAGGTTCAAATCCCACCTCCACCACTTCCTGATTGCTTAACCACATGTAAGTTATCTGGCATTTCTCTCTCTCTCTCTCTTTTTTGTTCTGTCTTTTTAGGGCCACACCCGAGGCATAGGGAGGTTCCCAGGATAGGGGTCAAATCAGAGGCACAGCTGCCGGCCTTCGCCACAGCCACAGCAACGCCAGATCTGAGCGGCGTGTGCGACCTACACCCCAGCTCACGGTAACGCCGGATTCTTAACCCACTGAGCGAGGCCAGGGATCGAACCCACGGTCTCATGGATACTAGTCAGGTTTGCTAACCACTGAGCCACGATGGGAACTCCCCTTGGCACCTCTTAACATGAATTTTCTTACACGTAACAGGCTAACAATACCACCTGCTTGCAGGGCTAGAGAATGCGATCATGCAGCATAGATCAGGTACTTCAAAAACGCTGGCTGAACCAGCCGATCGTAAGAAGGAAAAGATAAATTCGGTCTCTGGACACCGTGGGGTGAGGCGGCTGGAGGGACATTCACAGAGAGAGGTCTGCTGGGAGTTAGAACTGCTTTTCATCCAGCAAACGCCTCCTGAGCTTTTTTTATACAGAAGGTCCGGAGCCAGGCCCCGAGGAATAGCAAGTTGGAAAAAAATACATGAAAGCGCCCGCCGCAGGGCAGAAGGTGGCGGGAGACATGGGCCGGGGCTTAGGAGGAGAGGTGAAAGCCGTCCGTGCGGCCCAGGGAGGAGCCGAGGCTGCCTTTACCTTTCTTGGTCTTACAAGGTCCCCGCTCAGGGTGGATCTCCTGCAAGGGCAGCGACACCACCTTCGCCAGCCCCGCGTTCAGCATGTACTGGTACAGGCGCTTAAACGTCCGCTCGCACAGCCCCTGCCGAAAGGAAATTTACACGCTGCCGTTAGGAACGAGCAAGGGGTCCGGAACTCCTGGAGGGTCACGTAAACAAACTCGGGGCTGGGACCTGAGTTAACTGACTATTTTGAGTGAGGAGATGCTGGAGGCACTACTGACCTACTGACCGAAGGACTAATGACCAAGCTACCTTGTTCAGGGAACACGTCTGGGCAGAAACCATCCTACTGGTACTATTTTGTTTTGGCGGTTTTTTTTTTTTTGGTCTTTTTTTAGGGCCATACCCACAGCATATGGAGGTTCCCAGGCTAGGGGGTCCATTCGGAGCTACAGTGGCTGGCCTACAGCACAGCCACAGCAACGACAGATCCGAGCCGCATCTGTGACCTACACCACAGCTCAGGGCAAAGCTGGATCCTTAACCCACTGAGCGAGGCCAGGGATTGGAACCCGCATCCTTGTGGATCCTAGCCTGGTTCATTACCGCCAAGCCACAGCTTGAACCCCCGTTTTTGTTCTTGCTGCGCCTGTAGCATGCAGAAGTTCCAGGCCAGGCATGGAACCCTTAACTGCTAGGCCACCAGGGAGCTCACGATCCTACCTTCTGATTACGAGAGAGGGAAAGAGATTTGTCTAAAGAGATTCTGAAAGGGGTGAGGATGAGGCCAGTGTGGGCAGTGCCAGGAGAACTGAAAACCTTTTCATATTGTCTTGTTTTAACTAAGGAAGAGTATTAATTACTAACAGATACACCCCCAACACACACACACCTCCCACTGGCAGTGGAATAGAAAAAAATTAAAAAAGACCTTTTAAAAATTTAGTCTGTGAAGTTTCAACAAAATGAGGGTGAGTACATCCAGCCCCCCACTCACATTGCTGGGAGGCGACGGTGCAACCAAAAGGACCACCAGCACGCCGGGCTGTCGGGGCTCCCAATGAGCAGCCTCCAGTGCAAGCCACGGTTTTTCATCTACGCAGTTTTTGTGTTGTTTTAAGGACACTTACTTGTCAACATTGAAAAGTGAGAGATTTCATGTCAAAAAAACACAGTCTTCTGGAGTTCCTGTCGTGGCTCAGTGGTTAATGAGCCCAACCGGTAAGCATGAGGTTGCGGGTTTAATCCCTGGCCTTGCTCGGTGAGTTAAGGATCCGGCGTGGCCGTGAGCTGTGGTGTAGGTTGCAGGCGCGGCTCGGATCCCATATTGCTGTGGCTGTGGTGTAAGCTGGTGGCTACAGCTTCAATTCGACCCCTAGCCTGGGAACCTCCATATGCCACGGGTGTGGCCCTAAAAAAAAATAAAAAAAGACAAAAAAGACAAAAAAACAAGAACAAAAAAACCCAAAAACAGATTCTGGCTTCTCTGGAAAAACAGGATCTGGCAACAAATGAGTACATCCTGTGGGTCCTCAGAGCAGCAGCCGGAGGGAGGCGAGGACCAGCCGCTCCCCAGGCAGCCGTGCCAGACTGGACACCCGGCCTCCTCCATCCATCAGACCCCTTAAAGGTCAGCTCCTGTTTATCACCATTTTTGTGGGGCTTTTCTGTCATGACATTTAGGAGGAAAGTTAAGTACTTCTCGACTCCGCACTGATGTGAGAACACCGTCTCACACTGGGCCTGTTGCACTGACTCACACCACCCTCCTGGCCGCTGCGAGCGCTGCTCTGGCCACCTCTGGAGCAGGCGGCCAAGTGACCGCCGCTGTCGGCTATGGACTGGACAGCAGGAGGCACTCCCGGGCACGAGGGGCAAGGGCGGGTGCCGTCTTCCAGGGCTCCCCTCACCCTCGGGGGAGAGGCTACGAATGTCTGAGCGCCGCTGCTGCCGCATGCGTGTGATCACCCCTCAGGGCGGCCCGCCCGCAGGCGGCCGGGCTGCGGGACATACGTCATCAGGAAGCACAGACGGCTCGCATACGGCTCGCTCAACCCACCGGCTTGGAAATGGCGCCTATCGTCAGTCTAGCCATGCTCCCGGTGCCGGGGCAGAAACCATCCATCAAACCCCCGCCCTCAACAGACGGCCCCAAGCCCCGGCCCATCCTAAGGCGGGGAGGATGATGGAGTCGTCGCCTTAAGTGGGCTGTCACCGAGGGCTCCCACAATCTGTCCCGATGAAGGAGAAAGAAGCCCCGCCCACACCCCCAAAAGCCAGCCCCCACCCACATCCAGGGCATCTGCCGCCTCCTCCGGGGGCTGATTATTCACTGAATTCGGCTCGGCTTTCTCTGCCACCCCCACCCCCCCCCCCCCAGTCCCAGCTGCTGACCAGGCATCACCAAGTCCAAGTCCCAGAAGATCGTCCTCAATCAGCCCTAAAATCAAATTTGTCAGGTGCCTCGTCCCCACTCAAACTCACTGCTCTTTTCAAACGCTCTGCTTTAGTCAGACACGCAGGCAGCACACACGTGTCTATGGGGGTCAGGCACCGTCTTCCCAGGAGGGGGGCTGGCAGCGATCAAGTGGAACCTGCCCTCCAGCGCCCGGCCGGGGAGGGGCCGCCACTCGAGCCAGGCCACAGGACCCCCCCACCCCGCTACACACACACCCTGACTTCAGTCACTCGCCACGTCCTGCTAGTGCCCCCCCCACCCAATACCACAAATAACTCAAGCCAGTCACTCACCCGGCCCGAGGCCGCAGCCCCCACCTCAGTGCCCTGACTCCCCTCCCTCCACCATTTCGTTTCCTAAACACTCTCCTCTTGCAACATCTGCACTTAAAACTGCAGCCAGCCGTTTGTCAGGCCAAAGGCTGCAACCCCCAAAGGCTGAAACCCACCTCTGCGGCCTGGCACTCTTTCTTTCAGGCCCCGACTTGCCTTTCCGGCCACGTCTCTTACTTCTCCCGCCCGGGGAACACACGGCCACCCGGCTGCCCCCTTGGGTCACGGCCAGCCTCAGAAACACGCCTTTGCTCCAGCCAGTCCCTGTGCCTCCTTGGGGAACACGTGCACCTCAAAGCCCAGCTCACTCTAAGCCTCTCGGGAGCTGCCCAGCTCTCCGCGGAAGCCCGCGTCTCCTTTCACGGGGCTCGGATGCGTGTTTCCAAGGAGCAGCCTGGCCTGAGCGTGTGGTCCCACGGGGCCCCTCCGATCAGACCCCATGACGGCAAGGAGACCTCGAGTCCCCACTAATATTCGTCACTGTGGCACGCAACGCAGCTCTGACTCCGAGCAGACACTCACTCAAGTTCTGGTTGAATGAAATAAATAAACAACTAGGCGAATAAACTTAAACCTGTATCGGTCACATCTTGTCACTTAGATCACCCACAGTGCTGGCCTGAGACCAAGCTCGCCCGGCTGGTCTCGCCACCGGCAAGTGACTCAGTGGGGCAAAGGGCTTAGGTCCCCAGCGTCTGCCTGGACTGGGCACACAGTGTCAAGAATAACGTGGGCAGATATTTCTTTACGGAGCATGTAGGAATTGCCTTCATTTTGAACAGAGTCTCTCGGGAAGAGGCCTTACCAGGCTTTTACTTCCCACTTTTTTCTTTTTTTCCACTATTTAGGGCGGCACCCGCGGCACCTGGAAGTTCCCAGGCTAGGGGCTGAATAGGAGCTGAAGCTCCTGGCCGAAGCCACAGCGACATTTAGCTTTACAGAATGTAAGAAGACTCAGTCGTGTGTGTGTGTGTGTGTGTGTGTGTGTGTGTGGTGTGTGTGTGTGTGTGTGTATGTGCATCTTTTTAGCTGCATCTGCGAGCCACGCCACAGCTCACGGTAATGCTGAGCGAGGCCAGGGATATATATATATATATATATATATACATATATATATATATATGTGTGTGTGTGTGTGTGTGTGTGTGTCTGTATCTTTTTAGCTGCATCTGCGAGCTACGCCACAGCTCACGGTAATGCTGAGCGAGGCCAGGGATCAAACCCACATCCTCATAGATGCTAGCTGGGTTTGTAACCTGCTGAGCCACAATGGGAGAACTCCTTATTCCCCACTTTTGATAGACATTCAGATACCGAGAAATATTTATCTCCTCCTAAATGGCACTGCTCCCCAAGTGACAAATGGCACTGCCTTGAGTGTCTGAGAGCTGACGGGGGTGAGAGGCCTAGGGGCAGGGCACACTGGCCAGCACACGGCCGGCTCCAGGTAACTGCTGTCATGAGAGACTGCGGCCCAGGCTGAACAGAGCCTCTGATATTTCAAGGGAAGCTGGGAAACTAGATTTTTATGTGAAATCTCAATTTTGAAAAAAATGCTAAGTCAAAGCTTTTTTTTTTTCGGTCTTTTTGCCTTTTTCTAGGGCTGCACCCGTGGCATATGGAGGTTCCCAGGCTAGGGGTCTAATAGGAGCTGAAGCCGCCGGCCTTCGCCACAGCCACAGCAAGGCGGGATCCGAGCTGCGTCGGCGACCTACACCACAGCTCACGGCAACGCCGGATCCTTAACCCACTGAGCAAGGCCAGGGATAGAACCCGCAACCTCAGCGTTCCTAGTTGGATCCGTTAACCACTGAGCCACAATGGGAACTCCTACGATCTCTGCTTTAAAAAGACCTGGGCGCGCAATGCATCTAGCAGCAGAGAAGGGGCCCCCGTTCCCTGTGTGCCGTGACGTCGGAGGGCAGAGCCTCACAAGGCGAGGAGCAGGGCCTTCCTGGAGTCAATACCCAGACCCCGAGCCAGTTATTATTATTTGGGGGACTAATTATCATTATCCCCAGTCTTGGCTTTCGGCTCTATAATCTAACGTACCGGGCGATTTCATTTTCCTCCACATCCAACGTCAGCTCTTTCCTGTCACTGAAGACTATTCAGACGGGACAGGAAGCGGCGCCACCACCCGCTCTTCCCCCCTCACTGCATCGGGGCCTCTGTTCCCGGGGGGCCCAAAGACGAAGCGGGTCAGGAGCCGCTTTCCCCCTGTCGTCTCACCTCCGTCTCAGTACAGTCATTCTGGTCTTTAGGTATCAGGCCACTGGGAACAAAACTGCAAGCTTGACTACAAAAGACAGTCTGAATGCACAGACTGACCCTTCCACGGGAACTTTTATAGCAAGACTTAGAGCACAGCCTGGGGGAAATGGAGACCAACCAAAAGCAGGAGGGATTTAAATGAAAGACTGAGCCTTCTGGAGTTCTCATCGTGGCTCAGCGGAAATGAATCTGACTAGTATCCAGGAAGATGCAGGTTCGATCCCTGGCCTCTCTCAGTGGGTTAAGGATCCAGCGTTGCTGTAGGCTGTGGTGTAGGTCGCAGATGCGGCTTGGATCTGGTGTGGCTGTGGCTGAGGCATAGACAGGCAGCTACAGCTCCGATTTGACCCCTAGCCTGGGAACCTCCATATGCTGTAAGTGCGGGCTAAAAAGATACACACAGCCCCACCGCTGCATAGACAGATTCAGCACCGCTCGTGGGAAGCCCCGGGCAGCTCACCAGTTCCTCCCTCAGCTTTCCCAGCGTCTCTATCTGGTTACTCCGGGTGCTCAGCACACCTGAAAGCTTCTCCATGAGGATGTCGTATTTGCTCCTCCTGTGAGAGACACAAAAATGTTCATTTTTTCAGATCTCCTGCCAAAGATTGCCAGTTTGTTTGTTTGTTTTAAGATAACAAGATTTAAACAACAACATTACTCAACTATAGAACCTTGGTCTTAAGTCTCAGAGATCATCCAGCCCAACTCCTGTGTTTTACAACGGGAGAGCCTGGGGCCCTGAGCGGCTCAGTCACACAGTCAAGGCCGCCTAACTAGTGGCAGGGTACAGACCAGACTCTCTGGCTAAAACTTTAATGAGATGACTCTTTAAAAATGCCTTAAATCTTTTGATAATACTTTAAACTTCAGGGGGTTCCCTTCGTGGCTCAGCAGTTACCGAACCCAACTAGGATCCGTGAGGATACAGGTTCGATCCCTGGCCTTGCTCAGTGGGTTAAGGATCCGGTGTTGCCATGAGCTGTGGTGTAGGTCGCAGATGAGGCTCAGATCCCGTGTTGCTGTGGCTGTGGCGTAGGCCAGCAGCTGTAGCTCCAATTAGACCCCTAGCCTGGGAACCTCCATAAGCTGCAGGTGCAGCCCTAAAAAGAAAAAAAAAAACTTGAAAGTTTAGGAAGTAACTATATATATTCCTTATAAATCACTTGGTAAGGAAAGACAGCGACTATTTCATAAAGAAGTTGAGCTTTTATAAAATTCATGCACGAGGTGTGAACCCAGGTCTCCTTCCTCGAAATATCTGGCCATTAGAATCCAGAGTAAAATACCCATCAATTTAATGGTAAATAATTATTTAACAATTTAAATAATCTGGTGTACCAAGAAGCCTACTTTAGGCCACCATGATATTCAGAATTTCAACACACTAATTTAAAAATTACATGAAACACAATTTTATGTTCTCTTTACAGGCAGATACATTTGCTTTTTAGGGCCGCACATGGCACACGGAGGTTCCCAGGCTAGGGGTTGAATTGGAGCTACAGCCGCCGGCCTACACCACTGCCATAGCAACGTCAGATCAGAGCCGTGTCTGCGACCTACACCAAAGCCCATGGTAATGCCAGATCCTCAGCCCACTGAGCGAGGCCAGGGATCGAACCGGCAACCTCATGGTTCCTAGTCTGATTCGTTCCTCTGTGCCACGACGGGAACTCCCTTTTTTTTTCTTTTGAAGGCAGTAAATATCTGTGCCTTCATTGATTCTTTCATTCATTGAAAGGCAGTAAAAATGGAGAAGTCAGGGTTTGCTTCCACGGCAGCACAACAGGAACTCTTGTCTCCATGATTTTTAAAGGCAGAAGACACATAGCTGAAATACAGAGGAAAGGAAGCTTCTGGTGTCTACACACTGTACCTGTCCATGTGAAACCGGTTCAGGAGGAGGAGGATCGAGTGCTGCTGGGTTCCCGTGGGTAATCGGATCACATGGGACTGCATCGTAATGAGCCCGTTTTTGTTCAGAATTTTCCTGTGATAGTGGAGCTTCCCAGCATCAACCCTGGACGAGAGGAAGGGAGTGGGCACTGGTTTTGCTCTGCAGGTGGTTTTCACCCCAGAGCGCAGACAGCCAGCCTCTGGATGTGACCTCAGAAACACATACCTATCTGGTCCATCTAAGAGAACCGTCGCTGTGAGACAGCGGCCTTGGAGAGAGCAGCCGTGCCTCAGCCCAGGAGCACGGCTCCAGGAGAGGCGGATGCGGACAGGGGGGTAGGGGCCGGGGGGAACGGGGTGGGAAGACATGGCTGGTGTGGGGACCACGGGACGGTAAGGGTTAGCAGGTGGCTGATCGGCCGTGGGTCTCCTCCAGTCCTCTGGGGGCCCAGAGTTAGGGTGACCGTGCGGTCTGCTCTGCGGATGGTCCCAATTTACGCCCGCCGCTCCAGCATCCCTTCCGCTCGGCTCCGCCTCCCACCCTCAGACGGTCCAAGCGAGAGGACAGTCAATGCTCTGGTCCCCCCAGAGCCTCTTCAAAGGGAGAGCACTGTGCCTCCCATCGCCGTGGGCTCGGGGACCAGCCGGGTGGCAGGGCCCAAGGATCGGGGAGCCCCCCGCGTTTAAAGCAGAGAAGCCGAGTGGCCCCCTCACTTGAAAGCGGTGCTGTGGAGGTCTCGTTGGAGCTCCCCCTGCCACCGGGCCCGGCCGAGCCGCTCCAAAATGCAGTAGGAGAAGTCGGGGAGCTTCAGGTCGGGGTCGCCCTCCAGGCCGATCAAAGCGCGGTACCGCATGTCCTGGGAGGCGACGATGATCAGTTTCTTGCCCCACCTGCAAACCAGAAGCCGCGGCAGGAAGAAATCACTCGAATGGATTTTTTTTTTTTTTTGGTCTTTTTGCCTTTTCCTAGGGCCACACCCGTGGCATATGGAGGTTCCCAGGTTAGGGGTCTAACAGGAGCTGTAGCTGCCGGCCTTCGCCACAGCCACAGCAACACGGGATCCGAGCCGCATCTGCGACCTACACCACAACTCACGGCAACGCCGGATCCTTCACCCACTGAGCAAGGCCAGGGATCGAACCTGCAACCTCAGGGTTCCTAGTCGGTTTCGTTAACCACTGAGCCACAACGGGAACTCCTCAAATGGATTTTTTTAAGAAAATGGAAACATGACAGAGTAGAAGCTTAGTGAACCAGCATTTTCTGCTGCTGCTTGGAGGCTGGCAATCCCCCAGTGGGGGGGGGGGGCGGCGGCGAGTTTTCCACCTTAGCCCCACACGACGTTTGGGGGAACAGAGCAGCTTGTTATGTCCTTGCTTAGAGCCCTCAGGCCAAAGATCAGACTTCCCAACTCACACCTGGAACATTCCACACAGCCCCACCGCCACCCTGCCCTGCTGGCCCTCTGCCCGGCTGCTCTGCCCCCCACGTCTTTAGGCCATTGCTTCTCATCATTTGGGTCACTGCTCAGGCGCCAATAGCTCAGGCCTTCCGGAAAAAGCTAACCAGAGTCCACCCCACCTCTAACCACTTCCAGACTCGTCATGGCACAGAGGCCTCTCAGAAACGGCCTCATTCAGCGGACAAGGGGCACAGTCCTGCAGTGAGCACCCCCCCGGGGTGGGGGGGGCGTTACCCACTGGCTCCCCAGGACATCCTCAGCCTAGAATGGGTCTCGGGCACTACAGGGGCCCTGGAAATTCCTGTCAAGTGAATCAACTCGCCTCCTGAACTGGACGGATAAGACAGATTTGGGTCAAAAAGAGAGCAGTGGTCTTTGATGGACCTGTAATCTGTCGAAGGCCAGACCTGGGGTTATAGCCTCTAACCCGACAAGCAATCAACCAACAAGTATTTTTTAGGAGCCAGGCTCATTCTAGATCTGAGACACGCAGCTTTGTTTTTTGGGTTTTTTGGGGTTTTTTTTTTTGCTTTTTGCTTTTTAGGGCCACACCCGAGACATACGGAAGTTCCATATGGAAGTTCCCAGGGTCCTCCCAGGGTCTAATCGGAGCTACAGCTACCGGCCTACGCCACAGCCACAAGCGATGCAGGATCTGAGCCAACTCTGCGACTTACACCACAGCTCACATCAACACCGGACCCTTAAGCCACTAAGCGAGGCCAGGGATGGAACCCACATCCTCATGGCTACTGGTCAGTTTTGCTTCCACTGAGCCACAACGGGAACTCCTAAGACACACAGCTTTGAACAAGACAGGGTTCTGGCCCTGGGGAGTTTACATGCTGGTGAACACCTAAGATCACTTTGGGTACCAAAAAGAGTAACATGATGACGCCTGGGCACCAGTAACACCTTTAGAGGAGCTGAGTTGAAGGCTGAATGAAGAGAAGGAGGCGGCGGTGGGGAGATCCTGAGGCAGAAGGAACGGCATGGGCCTCAGCCCTGACACTGAAACAAGCCCGGTGCCTTCAGGCTGAAGCCCAGGGAAGGGGCTCAGATCAGACGGCTGCGGTGGGGGGGCTGCGGTGGTGGGGACGTGGCTCATGGCTCTAGCCCTCGTCTCCATGTCGAAGTTCAGTCCCAGCTAGCGTGATGCTCACAAGAGAAGCGAGAGACAACGATGCTGCCCAGGAGTGCGCCTCAGTTACCTGCCGAAGGCCTCCACCATCGTGCATCGGGGCTGTAACGCCTTGGTCCTGATCTCCTTGGTGATGTTTTTCCTCTCCTTAAAGTACCGGCACGAGCCCTGGATGCCGTCTTTATTCTCTAAGATCATGTGAATGGGATAGACGTCCTCCAAAGACACGGGGTCCCTCCGGGACTCCAAAATGCCAGTTTCCAAGTCAATCTCTTCATACCTAAGGGGGAGAGCACAGACAGCAGACCACGACTTGGCCTGGGAAAAGACACGCCTGTGGCAGGTTCCTCTGACACCTGCCGGCCGAGGTGGGCGAAGAGGATGTGCGGTCACCTGATCGCCCCACCTACACAGACGCAGCTCATCAGATGACACAGACCTTTCCAGGAGCCTCGAAATCCACCCCAGGGGGCTGAATCGCTGAAACCAGAACCACCTTCCTGGCCCAAGGCACGGCCCTCTGTTTCCCTCCCAAATCTGGTGCCTCGTTTCCAAAACCATCGAGTTTGGCCTCGATGACCCAAGGCTCCCCTACCTGAAGACGTCACATTTCCCTTTAATTACCCCTCTGGTACTTCCAGCCATTTTTACGGTTTCTGGATCACTCCCATGTGACCAGTTCTCACCATCAATTCCTCAGTCCTGTTCTTCTCCCCCTAAGCGTGAATCCTGTCTTCTACTGTCTACACCTCAAAGTGGATAAACTCAAAACCGAAGTTAAGACCGGCACCTCCCCACCTCTGAAAAAGCCCCTCCTCCCCCTGCTTGGTACCGCTTTCTCCCAGCTGCCTCTTAGCCGCACCACAGGTGATATCTTTTCAGTCGTGCTTTGTCTTTTAGCTGCTCAGCCCCTGCTGTCAGGTTCTCCTTGGAAATCCCGCTCACGTCGCGTGCTGGTCTAGCTGAGGCCGTCGGCCCTTTTCTGGCCCGCACTACCCAACCCTCCACTCTCAAACCACGCCTTCCCCCAGCGCCCCAGGACGCCGCTCTGGACCGCGGTCCTCTCCCTCCACCCCCACGCCCATCTCCCCGGGCTCCTTGGCATGGCGCCCGGTCCTTCATCCAGCCACTGAACATAGGCGCGCCCCAGGGCCAACGTCTTCAGGCCTCCAGTCATGCTACACTCTCTCCCAGAGACGATCCTGGCTTCAACGGCCAATCCCATGGAATGACTCCATCACCCGGCTCTGGGCCTCCCTCCAGCCTGCTTTTCCTCCCAGGAAGCCAGATGTTTCATTCATTCATTCATTTTTTTTTTCTTTTTATAGCCGCCCCTGCAGCATATGGAAATTCCTGGGCTAGGGGTCAAATCAGAGCTGCGGCTGAAGCTTACACCACAGCCACAGCGGCACTGGATCCGAGATGCATCTGTGACCTACTCCGCAGGTGGCTACAAGGCCGATCCTTAACTCACTGAGCGAGGCCGGAGAGTGAACTCGAATCCTCGTGGAGACCACGTCAGATCCTTAACCTGCTGAGCCACAACGGGAACTCCAGATGTTTACCAAAGAACCCTCCACTAAGAGAACCCAAAGTAACCCTGACCTCAATGGGTCTCAAAGTACATTCGGCACAGAGTTCCCATCGTGGCTCAGCGGTTGGTTAATGGAACCGACTAGTATCCACGAGGACTCAGGTTCGATTCCTGGCCTCACTCAGTGGGTTAAGGGTCCGGCGTTGCCCCGAGATGTGGTGTAGGTCGCAGACACAGCTCAGATCCCACGTTGCTGTGGCTGAGGCGAAGGCTGGCAGCTACAGCTCCGATTAGACCCCTAGCCTGGGAACCTCCATATGCAGCGGGTGCTGCCCTAAAAAGACCAGACACACACACACACACACACACACACAGTACATTTAGCACGTTCCCCACCTCTCCCAGGCTCAGCTTCCCAGCCAGCTTCTGGGTTCCCTGTTACAGGGAAGGGCATCAGTGTTCACTCAGGTGCCCAAACGTCAGGAGCCAGATGGCTCCGTCCTCCATTCATACCATTCCTTCAATCAACCACCAAATCCTCTAGATTCTTCTGCCTCGTGTCTGATCCCACCGCTTCTCCTCTTCAGTCTCACACCCACCACTGGAAGCCAACCTATGACTGCTTGTTGGTGATTACTACAGATCACTCAACTTTTTTTTTTTTAATGGCCACACCCGAGGCGTATGGAAGTTCCCGGGCCAGGGGCTGAAGCCGAGCTATAGCTGTGACACAGGTCACAGCTGTGGTAACACTGGGTCCTTAACCCAGTGCACTGGGGTGGGGATCACGCCTGTCCGCCGCAGAGGCAAGGCTGGATCCTTAGACCTGCTGCGCCATGGCAGGAATTGTTGGACTTCACTCTTTGCCCCTAGTCTGATGTTCCCTTCAGTAGCTTAGGCTTTAAGTGGATTAAAAACCCAATCCGGTCCAATTGGTTAAGGTCAGAGTGAATTCTGAACCCGGACTTCCTGGATTCAGATTCCGGTTTCTGTCCTTGCTAGCTGATATCACTTAACGTCTCAGTGCCTTAATTTTCTCCTCAGGAAAATGGGGATAAGAATACTCAGCTCCACTTGTGATAGCACATGATGGAAGACAACGTGAGAAAAAAAAATATATATATATACAACACACACACGTATGACTAGGTCACTTTGCTGTACAGTAGTAACTGACAGAAAGAACACTGTAAATCAGCTATAATGGAACAAAATTAAAAACATTAAAAAAAAAAAAGAATATTCAGCTCCTGAAGTTCCTGCAGTGGCGCAGTGGGTTAAGAATCAGACTGCAGCAGCTTGATCCCTGGCCCAGTGCAGCGGGTTAAAGGATATGGATGGCATTGCTGTAGCTGTGGTGTAGGTTGCAGCTGGGGCTTGAATTCAACCCCTGGCCCGGGAACTGACCACTAAAAATATATATATATCCAGCCCCTAAAGGTTGTTGTAAAAATTAAATAACTTGCTATATGTAAGGATCTTACAGCAGTCCCTGCTTACAATAAGCATATTTAATAAGCATATGATAAGCATAAGGAACTTGGGAGTTCCCTAGTGGCCCAGCACAACTTCTGCATGCCTCACTTGGGGCCAAAAAAAAAAAGATAGATGTAAATATCACCTATGATTCCCCATTCACTACCTCCATTTCTACTTATTCCTCTTCCTTTAGGCTTTCGTATTCGCTGTTCTCTGTCCAGAACACCCTGCCAACTGGCCACCTAAATCCAACCTTTAAGTCTTCTTGTTTGTTTGTTTGTTTGTTTGTTTATTTATTTATCTTTTTAGGGCCTCACCCGCAGCATATGGAAGTTCTCAGGCTAGGAGTTGAATCAGACCTGTAGCTGCCAGCCTGCACCACAGCCACAGCCACGCTAGATCCAAGTTGAGTCTGCAACCTACACCAGAGCTCACGGACCCTTAACCACTGAGCGAGGCCAGGCCTTACGGATACCAGGCAGATTCGTTTCCATGGTGCCACAACGGGGATTCCTTTAAGTCTTGTCTTAGACGGTATTACCTCTGGGAACCTCTCCCGAACCTCACAATATAGCTTAAGCGTACAGACTTGGGGAGTTTCCACTGTAGCACTGTGGATTAAGGATCTGGCATTGCCACAGCTGTGGCACAGGTCACAGCAATGGCCTAGATTCCATTCCTGGCCCTGGGACTTCCATATGTTGAGGGCGTGGCCGAGAAAAAAAAAAGAGCACAGACTTGGGCGACAGATGCCCTGGGTTTGAATCAACACTCAAGTCACGTACAATCTCCATAACTTCGGGACAGGTTACTCAGCTCTCTCCACCTCCTCCTCTGCAAAATGGGGAAGACAACAGAACCTTCCTCATAGGGTCACTGTGAGAAGGAAGTGGGTTCAATCTCCTAACGCTCCCAGAACAAGACCTTAGAATAGTTATCAGGCCATATCAAGCGCTAAATAAATGTCAGCTATTATTATTACTGTTATTGCTCTCTACTTGCATTAGGCTCACTAGGCCAGCCGGGAATGAATGCTCCAAAAAGGTTTGTTAACTCAACTGTTTTCAGCTTTTGCGGGAGAGGGGGGAGGGCAGCGCCCGCAGCATACCAAAGTTCCGCGGCCAGAGATCGAATCCCAGCCACAATAGTGGCAACGCCTAATTCTTAACCGCTGGGCCACCAGGGAATTCCCATCAACTTGACTCTGGTTTCGCTCTTAACTGCCTTCTTGCTCCAATCCCAAGCTCCATTTAGAGGAAATACTCTTTGAAACCCAAAGAATATCCTCCCAGTCTTGCTCACCGCCACCCCAAACACACACGAACAAAACGGGACATCACCGAATCACCCCCAACTCCATCAGACGCCTGGGCCCTGCCAGGCCCGAGGGACCCCAAATCAGCCCAAGTCCGCACCCCCACCAGACCGCGGGCCTTCCTTTCGCTCCCACTCCTTTCTCTCCGCTCCCGTAAGGACCTGGACCCCTCCCAGCTCCATCAGACCCCGGACCCTGCCCTAGTCCGCCCGCCCGGAGGGCCAGGCCGCTGACCGGTCCTGGAGCTGGAGATCCGGTCGTTCCCGAGGCTCCTCGTAGAAGCTGATGCCCGGGTGCGTGGCAAGGGCCTGCCACAGAAACTCCTGCGTGTAGGGCTCCAAAGGCAGCGGGAAGGGCGGCACTCGTGTCTCCAGACGGCTCCAAAGCGCGGGCAGACACAGGCCATCCAGCCCCTCCAGGGCCACCTCGTCCAACAACGACTCCAGCGCGTCCATTGCTAGCTACTTCAGTTGGCTGCAGCAGCGGCGCCTGCGTACACGCCGCCGAGGGCCCTAGCCCAGCGCGCCTGCGCACAACGACCAGCAGCCCGGGAGGCGGGGCGAATCCAGGGACTGGAGGAGGAGTTCCAGGGCACAGTCTCGATTTCACTCCCTCTGGGGGGCGGGTTTATTCCGTAGAGCTCCACCGCCATTGGTCCGGAACCCCGCAGTAACCAGGGGAACTGCAAACAGTATAAGGGCCGCTTCCGGTTCCAGCGCCCGGAACCACCGCCTCTAGGAATGGACGGTGAGTGTCCGCGGGCCCCTCCAGGGGCTCAGGCGGTTACTCTCCCATCCCTCCTGAGGGCCCCTCTGGGAAGAGTCCTAGGCCACAGACCGCTGGGCCACCACCGCCTGACCCAAGGTGGTCGCCGTCTGAGGGAAAGGGAGCCTTAGTGTTCCGGGTTGGGAAGAAGAGGCTGGGGGGAGTGGTCAGTGATTTGGTCACCGTGCTGCCTGTCGTCGTTGTGGAACCCGGTGCTGTCCGGGACCTCAGTGAAGGGGTTTTGGGTGGGAAAGAGAAACAGAGAACTGAGGGGAATTTTGTGTGTCCTGGGATGTGGAACTGTGAGATATGGGAGTTGCTAAGGGGGTAAGCGTCGTCTTAAGTGCAGTCATCAGCTACCGGCCAATGGGACTTGGGAAGAGGGGTAGGGGGAGACTAGGGGATACTCTTGTTTCTGTGCTTTGATGTTTCTAGTGGTTCAGTGCCAGGAACTCTGTAAGAGCTATCGGGCAACTCGCTAAGCTTCCTAACAGTCTTTGGAGGTCAGTGTTATCCCATTTTACATACGAGAACACTGAGGCTCAGAGAAGTATCTTGCCCCAAATCAAAGTCATCGAGTGGCGGAGAGAGTAAGGCACAGTCTCTGGGGTTTTTTTAATGGGTTTATTATAGAGTTTGAGATTTAGAAGTGATTTCAGAAGCTTTTCATTCCAAAAGTTGCAAATGCAGATACTTGCAGGGGCAAGTCTAGTGGGCTGGACTGGACTATGACTGAAAGTCAACTTCTTCTCTGAAAGGGAAACTTCTCAATCAGCTCCAACCAATTATTTTCCCGCGGCACTTCTCAAAATGTAGTTATGGCGGGAGTTCCCGTTGTGGCGCAGCGGAAACAAATCCAACTAGGAACCATGAGGTTTCAGGTTCGATCCCTGGCCTTCCTTAGTGGGTTAAGGATCCTGCGTTGCTGTGGCTGTGGTGTAGGCCAACGGCTACAGTTCTGATTGCGCCCCTAGCCTGGGAACCTCCATATGCCACGGGTGCAGCCCTAAAAGACCAAAAGGAAAAAAAAAAAGAGTTTAAGTATTGCAGCTGTGAAAACTCAAAGTAGTAAAAACAAATTTCCTACTTGTTTTCACTTGAACTCTTGAATCTTATCATTGGCAAGAAATACCATTAGTTGTTTCCTTGAAGTGACAGGCTCACTTCTTTTGTTTTTAAAAAAACTTCTGCCAAATACTTAAGTCTAAATAATTATAGTTTGTCTATTAGTTGTTTGTTCAAGTAAAAGTGACATCTGATACAGTATGTGGCTAGTTCAGCTGGCAATTTAAATAATCATACAAGGGTTTCCTAGGATTAACTATTATACTTTGGCTTGTAGCCAAAGTGCTTTATGTATACTTCCTACTTTTTCACACGGAATATTAAAAAGATACATAATCAGGCGCTCCTATTGTGGCTTAACGGGTTAAGAACCTGACTACTATCCATGAGGTCACAGTTTCCATTCCTGGCCTTGCCTAGTAGGTTAAGGATCCAGCATTGTTACAAGCTGTGGCATAGGCCCATAGCTGCAACTCAGATTCGACCCCTAGCCTGGGCACTTATATATGCCACAGTGCGGCCCTCAAAAAGACAAAAATAAATAAATAAATTACAAACAAAAAGACATGGAGTTCCTGTCATGGCTCAGCGGAAACGAATCTGACTAGTATCCATGAGGACACAGGTTCGATCCCTGGCCTTGCCCAGTGGGTTGAGGATCTGGCGTTGCTGTGAGCTGTGGTGTAGGCCAACATTTACAGTTCCAATTTGACCCCTGCCCTGGGAACCTCCATATGCTGCAGGTGCGGCCCTAAAGAAGACAAAAGAAAAAAAAAAAGGCATGTGTACTCATGGGTTCAGGCTTAATAAAACTGTTACATCAGGACATCCTTAAGTGAAAATGTTTTGTTTGTTTGTTTTATTGTCAGTACATGGCACTAAAAAAATATAATGACTGCTGGTACAGTTTGGTGCCACTGCCTTGTAGCCACTCAGGCTGGCTACAAGCAGTTTTACCTACTGTTGCTTTCGCATCATCAGTGCAGATACCGGCGGAAAAGTCTTAGAAATATGATGAAGATAGTCGTTGAGCTTGGGAACCCCTCCTTCTCCCAGGATCTGGTGAATACACTTTGAGTGTGCTCAGTCACTTTCTAATCCTTACCTTCTCAGAGCTCCCAGAGCTTTATTTACAGCCCAACGAAGGGAGCTATTTTCCAATTGGTTACAAAAAGGAAAAGTTTCTTGTTAAGAAAGTGTTTGCTCTAAGATTAGAGTTAGTATTCGGAGGATCCCTTTTCCATTGCAATTTTTTAAGACTTTGTGTTTCGCGGGAGTTCCCGTTGTGGAGCAGAGGAAACAAATCCGACTAGGAACCATGAGGTTGCGGTTCTGATCTCTGGCCTCTCTCAGTGGGTTAAGGATCCGGCACTGCCGTGAGCTGTGGTGTAATTTGCAGAAGCCGCTCGGATTCCGTGTTGCTGTGTGGTGTAGACTGGCAGCTGTAGCTCCGATTAAACCCCTAGCCTGGGAACCTCCATATGCCACGGGTGTGGCCCTAAAAAGGAAAAAAAAAAAAAAGCTTTGTGTTTTGTATGCAATTTTATAGGCACATATCTGTTGGATAGTGAAGCATGCCTTGAGGAATTCTAGCCAATGAGATAAGCCAAGCCCAGCCTTGTTAGAAAGGTGTTTACTTCCCAAACTCACAAAAACTTCAGTATCTGCTGGGTCTCCCCAAATTGATTTGTAGTTTGGTTTATTGCCTGTCCTAATCACTCTAGCTTTTCATAATATTTCTTCCTGGCCCACTGGTTTTGACTTGCAGCAGATTCTTTCTGACTCTGTGACGCAGCTTGGGGGAATGCTCATAGGTTTTGTGGGCCAGAGGGCCCTGGATTTGAATCTCAGCCGTGTCCTCTGACCTCTCTGAGCCTCAGTTTTCCTGTCAATAAAGTGAAGGTGATGAATAAAGGGGAGGTGATGATGAAGCTTACCTTGTTTTGTGTGGCAGTCCATTGGTGATTACTGTAGGTTCAATGAGATGTTGCACAAATGCACCTAACACCGAGTCTGGTGTATGGAAAGCACTTTAAAAATTTTTTTAGGTAATTCCCGTTGTGGCACAGTGGTTAACGAATCCAACTAGGAACCATGAGGTTGCGGGTTCGATCCCTGGCCTTGTTCAGTGGGTTAAGGATCCGGCGTTGTCACGAGCTGTGGTGTGGTCGCAGAAGCAGCTCGGATCCCGAGTTGCTGTGGCTGTGGCTGTGGCGTAGGCCGGCAGCTGTAGCTCTGATTCAACCCCTAGCCATATGCCATGGGTGCTACCCTAAAAAGCAAAAAAAAAAAAATTTTTAGGGGTTCCCGTTGTGGCTCAGTGGTAACAAACCTGACTAGTATCCCTGAGGATGTGGATTTGATCCCTGGCCTTGCTCAGTGATTTAAGGATCCAGCCCCGCCTTGAGCTACGGTGTAGGTGGCAGACAAGGCTTGGATCCTGCGTTTCCGTGGCTGTGGTGTAGGCCAGCAGCTGCAGCTCCGATTGGACCCCCTAGCCTGGGAACTTCCATATGCCGTGTGGGTGAGGCCCTAAAAAGCAAAAAAAAAAAAGTTTTTAAATTGAAATATAGTTAATTTACCATGTTGTGTTAATTTGTGCCGTACAGCAAAGTAATTCAGTTATACATACATATATACACTCTTTTTTGTATTCTCATGTATAAACATATGAGAATAAAAGGCATTTGTATGTGAAGGTAATGCTATTGCTACCTGCAAATGTGTGGACAGAGGAAGGAGGAGGGAGCCTGGTGAAGCTCTCTAATAAATAATAACCTTTGTAATTAGCTCACTCTTTGTTTAAGAGAAAATCCAGTGTTTGACACTGTTTATTTAGATGAAAGCCAATTGGCAACGCGTGAGTCTTCTGCCTCTGAAAATGTTCACCTTTATGTCAGTCAGATTTCCCCCAGTGCTTTTAAACTAGGAGATGGCTTAGGAAAAAAAATTCCGCTCAGTTTTCCAGGAACATAATAATTAGACAAAAGTTCAGCCCATCGAGATAATTAGAAAGGATTTTAAAGCTGTTCATTTGCGTTTGTTCCCCCTCGAGCGAATATTCGATATTTCTCCTATTTATACTGTTCATTTGCTTAGCAAACTTTCTCAAAGAATTAATAATGCCAAGATGAAATTTAGCCTAGCTTGTCTAAATAATCCCAAACTGCAAAACGGGTGACGGGTTGAATTAGTAAGGTTTTGCTAAAAGTACATTGTCAGCATGTCTGCTCTTTTCAGTTCTTGTGTGGTGTTTACCTGGGCTCCTGATGTGATTTGTCAGTTTCTCTTCTCACTTAAATAAACCAAAAAAAAAAAAAAAAACAACCCCAAAAAACAAAAAACTACACACGCAATGAAGTAAAACAAAGGAAGCATTCAACAGGCAAAATGAATGTGTGGTCAACGTAGTCTCTGTGTCAGTTCTGTTTTCCTTCCTCTTTGGCTTCCATCCTTCTATCTGATTCATTTATTTTCTCTTGGCTGTTCTTCAGCATTTTTCCGTCCTGTCATTTTAGCTGGCAGGACTTGGCGCGCTCTGCTTCTTTTTCCTGGGGGCATTTTTTCAGTGACTCCACACTGCAGCGCCTTCTGTGCACTGGGATCCAGAGATATCAAGATAAGACTGAATCCAGGTGAATGGTAGATAGGACTTGACTTTACTCTTCTCCAAACTTTTCTGTAAAGTTGATTTTTTTTCCACGTTTTTCCCCCCTTCTTTTTATGGCCATACCTGCAGCATATGGAAGTTCCCAGGCTACGGGTCAAATCAGAGCTGCAGCTGCCAGCTTACACCACGCCCACCACCGGATCTGAGCCTCATCTGCAACCTATGCCTCAGCTTGAGGCAGTGCTGGATCCTTAACCCACTGATCAGGGCCAGGGATTGAACCCTCATCCTCATGGGTACTAATTGGGTTCTTAACCCGCTGAGTCACAATGGGAACTCTTCTGGTAAGCTAACTTTTATTTTTATTTATTTTTTGTCTTTTGTGCTTTTAGGGCCGCACCCGTGGCATAGGAGGTTCCCAGGCTAGGGGTCTAATCGGAGCTGTTGCTGCCGGCCTACACCACAGCCACAGCAACACCAGATCCGAGCTGCATCTGCAACCTACACCACAGCTCATGGCAACTCTGGATCCTTAACCCACTGAGTGAGGCCAGGGATCAAACCCGCAACTTCATGGTTCCTAGTCAGATTCGTTTCCACTGCACCACTATGGGAACTCCTAACCTGACTTTTAAAAAAACGTGTAAGTTTTAAAAATGTTAACCTTAAAAAACAGAGATGTATCAAATTTGAAAACGAAGTCTTTGTATCAGAGGTTGCAAACTGAGAGCCTTTGGCTGAGTCAGCCCACAGGCATATTTACGTGGCCTATGTTTATTTTTACTCTTTCCTTTTTTTTTGTGGCCGTGCCAGAAGCTTGTGGAAATTCCCAGGCCAAGGATCAGACCCAGCCAAAGCAGTGATAATACTGAGTTCTTAACTGCTAGGCCACCAAGCAACTCCTATTTTTACTTTTTTTTTTTTTTTGCTTTTTAGAGCCGTACCAGCAGCATTATGGAAGTTCCCAGGCTAGGGGTGGAATCGGATCTGTAGCCACTGGCCAACACCCCAGCCAGAGCAAGGCAGGATCCAGGCCAAATCTGCAACCTACACTACAGCTCACAGCAACTTGGGATCCTTAACCCACTGAGTGAGGCCAGGGATCGAACCCACAACTTCACAGTTACTAGTTGGATTTGTTTCCACTGCGCCACAACAGGAACTCCTTTAGTTTTTGAATTAGCTGTCAGCATTGAAAAATGGGGAGATTTCTCATGCATATCTGATGATGGTGTTTTCTTAAAAATATTAAAATCAAGTCAGTTTACCAATCTCAGTAAGTATCAATACAGATAACATCAAATTGGAATTCTGCGTGGCAGCAGTTCCCTCCGCTGGAGCTAAGCGGAGACCTCCCCCTTAGAAGCTCATCACAGCCCCTGCCTGGCTGGCTTCCAGCATTGCCTCTCGTACCTGCATGGGCCCCGTAGGCATCTGAAGTTACAATCCTGCTCTAGTATTAATGGGGACGATTTTGAAAATCCCCATCGACTTCATTGTACACCATATTGTGTTTTAGTGGTTCTTTCAGTTTTAATGTGGAAATAAAGGAGGGAGGGGGTGCAATAGAGTCTCTGCCCTTGAGAACTTCATAGTTGTAGTTCCTTTTGTGGCTCAGCAGAAATGAATCCGACTAGTATCCATGAGGACGCAGGTTCGATCCCTGGCCTCGCTCAGTGGGTTAAGGATCTGGCATTGCCACGAGCTGTGGCGCAGGTCGCAGATGCAGCTTGGATCTGGCGTTGCTGTGGCTGTGGCACAGGCCAGTGGTTACAGCTCCGATTCAACCCGTAGCCTGGGAACATCCACATGCCACGGGCGTGGCCCTAAAAAAACAAACAAAAAAAAGAACTTCATAGTCTAGTGAGAAAGCAGACATAAACAGGTAACTATAGGCTAACAGGGGTGTCCCCAGAAGATAACATGCCTTGCCCAAAACACTCTGGCACACTACTGGCTTTTTGTAAATAAAGTTTTATTGGAACATGGCCACACCCTTTTGCATACAAATACACACCCACAGTCTACAGCTGTGTTTATGCTTCAGTGGCAAAGTTGACTACTTGTGACAGAGACCATATGGCCCACGAAGCCAAAAATATTCATCGCTTGGCCCTTCACAGAAGTTGGCCAGCTTCTGCCGTGGAGGATCTAGTCTGGTTCTTCAGACGGCTCAATGTAATCGTGCTCACCTGACATCACAGCGCCAGCCGGGGGCAGAACTAGGACTCAGCTAAATAAAGGCTAGCCTCTAGTTAGTCTTCAGAGACCTGTCGCAGCACTGGCCCTGCCAGTGTGTGGCCAGGTTCTCATGCCTGGGGAGCGAGTCTGCAGGTGAGGCCTGCCCATTAGGCTGCAGAAACAGACACATTTAAAAGATGGTTGGGAGTTCCCGTCGTGGCTCAGTGGCTAACGAATCCGACTAAGAACCATGAGGTTGCAGGTTCGATCCCTGGCCTTGCTCAGTGTGTTAAGGATCTGGCGTTGCCGTGAGCTGTGGTGTAGGTTGCAGATGCAGCTCGGATCCCGCGTTGCTGTGGCTGTGGCGAAGGCCGGCAGCTACAGCTCCTGTTGGACCCCTAGCCTGGGAACCTCCATATGCCGCGGGTGCGGCCCTAGATAAGGCAAAAAGACAAAAAAAAAAAGAGAGAAAGAGAGTAAAAGACGCTACCCTGGGTTGCTTTCTTAGCTCCCCCAGGATCTGACCCTGCCCTACACCTCTTTTCCCACAAGGAGAGGGCTTGCTAGGAGCCACAGTTTTAGCCAGAAGAACCTTGGAGCTGTTTACAGAAGCTTGGAGCTGTTTACAGAGCACTGCAGGCAGGAATTCAAGAAAGCAGCAGCTATTCTCAATGCCACTTTACTCACTGCTGATGCCCTAGAGGGTTGTGAACCGCTCACCCAGTAGCCTTAACAACTGCCCTGTGGGAATTCCCGTTGGGGCTCAGCGGTAAGGAACCCACCCCACGAGGATGCATGAGGATGCATGAGGATGCAGGTTCGATCCCTGGCCCTGCTCAGTGGGTTAAGGATCTGGCTTTGCCTTGAGCTGTGGTGTAGGTGGCTGACTCGGCTCGGATCCCTCATTGCTGCAGCTGTGGTGTAGGCCGACTTGATCTCTAGCCTGGGAACCTCTGTATGCCTCAGTGTGGCCCTGAAAAGAAAAAAAAGAAAAAAAAACTTAGGATGATGACACATGAACCTTCTCTTGCATGTTTCCTATAGGGAAAAACCTCTCAGACCTGCCCTTAAATGGCAACTTGGACTTGACTTCTGTGGCAGGGAGACAACTGGGGGGACAGGGAGCCAGAAGGATCATGCCATCTGGGATGGGGGCATTGCCCCCAGCTCCTGACAACTGTTGCTAGGCAGGAACGCAGGCCCTGTGTTGAATGATTTTTTTAGGCTTTCAAAAGAATCCAGAACTTGAGATTCTTAAATGTGAAATCACCCAAGCTTTAAATATTGGCTGGAAAAAAAAATTTTTTTTTAACAGTTTGGCAACCAGACAAATGTCTATGGGCTGGGTTTAGCCACTGAGGGACTTGGGATGTAATCTGATCACTATCCTTTCTCAGAAGTAGAGACAGAGGCACAGTGGTGGTGGTGGGGGGGGTTGCGGGGGTGGGGTGTGCGGGGCGGTGGGATTCAGAGCCCCCGGTGAGCAGCCCAGGAATGCAGAACAAGGCCCGGATTCCTTTCAGTCCAGGGCGCTTACCAGCCGCAAAGCTGCGCCCTGGGAAGTTCTGCCTCCGGCCTCCATTGAGATGGAGATTTCATTTTAAGCCCGCGGTGGGGAACCACCCCTCTCTTCCTGTTTGATGCACACCCGAGCCTCCCTCATCCTGGGAGGCGTGGAAGGGGTAGAGCTCCTGGAATCTGACTAAAGGGGTTCGAATTCTGCTGATGCTTCTTCCCAGCCACGTGGTCTGCGGTGGGGGTTAGTTTCCTCATTTCTCAGTGCCTGGTTATAAAACGGAGATTCATAGCAGGAACTTCCCCTAGGACTGCTGGGAGAACCAAGTGAATTCATCCACCTGAAGGCCTTAGAAGGGCTCCCAGCGTGTATCAGGCTCTCAGGAACGATTAGCTCACAGAGGGGAGTTCCCATCACGGCTCAGCGGTTAACAAACCCGACTAGGATCCATGAGGATGCAGGTTCGATCCCTGGCCTCGCTCAGTGGGTTAAGGATCCAGCATTGCTGCCGAGTAGGTTGCAAACGCGGCTTGGATCTGGTGTGGCTGTGGCTGTGGCGGAGGCTGGCACCTGCAGCTCCGATTGGACCCCTAGCCTGGGAACCATATGCCCCTGGTCTGGCCCTGAAAAGATAAAACAAAAACAATCAGCTCTCCGAGGAAGGAATACATCTTTTTTCTTAGGATTGGGGATGGTGGTGTTGGGGACTCCTGCACCATTCTCATGTTTTTCAACATGAAAACATGGTAGCTTGGCAGATTTTTTTTTTTTTTTGGAGGGAGGATGAAAATATTTAGAAGGTACTTTAATTTGGCTGCACACACACACATTTTCACAAATGCAGTGTCCTCACTTGTATTCTATGGGGAGCTGTGATGGAAGGATGGGGCTGGGTTGGGTGTGGAGGGGGTGTGGGTTGGGGGGCTTGTATGATGGATACAGAGATAGACCAGAGTCCATACTGGCCCGGGAAGCATGTTGTCACACAGACCACTGATGAGATTATGGATGTGTGGCATTTACTTATCGTCACGATTTCAAATGAAAAAAAATCAATATTTTCCAATTATATCCAATGGTGTATTAAACTTACTTTGTCATATTTCATTTCACCATCCCGGAAAGAGCAGAGGGGAAGGGTCAGGAAAGCACATTACAGGAGAAAATGAAGTCGTACAGCAGTTCGTCATCATGCCTCCTGTCCCCTGCAGCACTGTCCGTTCAGAAATCTGGGCATTCATTCATTCATTCATTCATTTCAGAAATACCTCCTGATGCCTACTCCAGTCCAGGCACTGTTCCAGGTGTGGGAAATTCAGTGATTAAAAAAAAAAAAAACAACCCAGGAGAGTTTCTGTCGTGGCTCAGCCGTAAATGAATCCAACTAGGAAACGTGGTTGCGGGTTCGATCCCTGGCCTCGCTCAGTGGGTTAAGGATCCGGCGTTGCCGTGAGCTATGGTGTAGGTTGCAGACGTGGCTTGGATCTGGCATTGCTGTGGCTGTGGCATAGACCAGCGGCTACAGCTCCAATTAGACCCCTAGCCTGGGAATCTCCATATGCCGCGGGTGCAGCCCTAAAAAGAAAGAAAGCAAAAAAAAAAAAAAAAAGCCAGACAGCAGTCTTTGACTTCACAAAGCTGATATTTAGTGAGGCAGACAGACCACATCAGCAAAAAAAAAAAGTCAGAGAAGTGCTATGCAGAAGATGAAATAAAGTAGGGAGGACTGAGGGCTAGTTCACTCTGAGCAGGTAGGTCCCTTTAAGCTGAGATCTGATCGATGCGATGGAGCCGGCATGAGAAGACAGAAGGGGGTGAGGACAAGGGCCAGGAAGCAGGAAGGGACCCTGAGTCCAAGGAGCAGAAGAAGGACTTGGGGGCTGCAGTGTGAACACGGAGGGAAGAAGGAAACTTGTCAAGTGAAACATCCTAGAGGGCCAGGCAGGCAGGTGATCCAGCCTCATTTCTGAATGGCTGCCGTGGGACAAGCCAGCCAAAGCGGGGCGAGGAGACCTATCAGCTGGCTCTTGAAAGATGACAGGGTTCACAAAGGTGTGATGGAGAGGAAGGGACAGATTCAGGGTGTGTTTGGGCACCAGAGTTCAATGGAACTCGCTGAGATGCACAAATAGCTGTTTCTGGGGGAAGAAACGGCTAACTGCTAAGGACCTGCTCTGCGCAGAGCCCTCTTCTAAGCGTTTCCCACTACTATTTTCACCATAAAAACAGGCCGAAATGCCATTGGAACTATTAGGTTTTTCTAAACAGGTAATGAGCGGCTGAGCCAGCCAGGCTGCCCCAGAGCCTACCCTCTTAGCCGCTGCCCGGCCCTGACCCCAGACTCTCATCCGATTACGGCACCGGACCCAAAATGCATGGCCAAGCGTTTCGAAAGCGAGCAACTTCGCGGACCAGTGGGCAGGTTATAAATAACCATTTCTAGCTGCCAGCTGCTGTTTAGGTTTGGAGAGGAAAAGAGGATCTTAGCGTGACTTGTTTATCTCGGGGAATTTGGCAGTCGACCGGGCCCCCAGGAATTTGAGTTAAACAGAAAATGCAAAGGAAAAGTGACAGGGATATTGTTTCCGGCCGTCAGAAGACAGGATGTAACTTAAAGGCCCAGAACCAGCCCCGGAGGTGCGCAGGGGGAAACTGAAGAGCAAAGTGTCACAGCGCCAGCGTTCGTTTCCTGGCCTCTCAGTCACACTCTTTGTATAATAGGTTTTTTGTTATTATGTTGAGATTTCCTGAAAGCGGGCTTGCTTCCCCACCCCCCACCCCCAAAGGGTTCTGGGCATCAAGCTAAGAAAATAATGGGAGATTTTTTTTTTCCTGTGTTCTGTCTAGTGATCTATTAGGTTGGAACTAGAAGCTTGTTTTCTTTCTGTCTTTTTCTTTTTACCGCCTTACCTGCAGCACATGGAAGTTCCCAGGCCAGGCATCGAATCGAAGCTGCAGCCGCGGCCTGTGCCACAGCCACAGCAGCACCAGATTTGAGCCACATCTGCGACCTACGTCTGCCCCAGCTTGTGACAACGTCAGGTCCTTAACCCACTGAGCGAGTCCGGGGATCAAACTTGCAGCTCCAAGGAGACGATGTTGGATCCTTAATCCCCTAAGCTACAAGGAGATCTCCCTAGAGGCCTGTTTTCTTAGGCCTCTCCAGAGCTTTGAAAAATTTTTAATTACTTGTCAGCCTATAAAAATTAGAAGCTTTCGGAGTTCCTATGGCGGCTCAGTGGTTAAAGAACCCAACTAGTATCCGTGAGGATGCAAGTTCGATCCCTGGCCTCGCTCAGTGAGTTAAGGATCCCGCGTTGCTGTGAGCTGTGGTGTAGGCCGACGGCTACAGCTCCGATTCGCCTCCTAGCCTGGGACCTTCCATATGTCACGGGTGTGGCCCTAAAAAGAAAAGCAAAAAACAAACAAACAAAAAAACTAGATGCTTTCATATAAAACTGGACTTCTCTGGAAAAATCTAACCCAACACAACTGAGCCCTCATGTCTCATGGAAACCAGCGGCTGGAGACAGAGTGATTCCTCATCAGGCTGCCCTGTCCCCATCCTGCCACCTTCCTCTGCCACACGTATCTCTGCAGAGACTGTACGTGGAGGCCAGGTCCAGGTTCAGGAAGCCGGGGTCGGGTAGTGAGGACAGTGGGGCCAGGTGCTCCCCTCCCTGGAGTTGAGGAAGGGCGTTCAGGCAAGGCAGGCCTTAGGGTGTGATGAACACTGGGTTAGCTGCTGATTAACCCAAGTTTTCCCTCTCTCTCTCTCTCTCTTTTTCCTTTTTAATATAGGACCGCACCTGCAGCATATGGAGGTTCCCAGGCTAGGGGTCTAACAGGAGCTATAGCCGCCGGCCTTCACCACAGCCACAGCAACGCGGGATCCGAGCCGCGTCTGCGACCTACACCACAGCTCAAGGCAACGCCGGCTGCGCCAGGACCGAAATTCCCCAAGTTCTTTCTCTTGGTTGGTCTGTGACCTTGGGCAGGTTGCTTTGCTTCTCTGAGTCATCTTCTAGGCTTGCTGTTCTTTCATCCAGTCTTCCATTCCATTGTGTGGATCCGCCATATTTATTCAGCCAGCCCCACTGATAGACATATTATGGGACATTTCTAATATTTGCCCTTGCAAATTATGATGCAGTGAATGCCTCGTGCCTGCATTTGTTTCCTGTTTGTGGAGGTATTTCTTCCCTGTAGATTCCTAGAAGTCACGTTGCTAGCTCAAAGGGATACTGCCAAAAGCCTTTTTGAGGATACTGTCAAAATCCCCTCCAAAGGACCTGTGTTATTTTGTATTTCTCCCAGCAGTGCTCAAAAATGCCTGCTTCCCAGCTCTTGCCAGCAGCATATTGTCAAACCTCTGGCTTTTTTGCCAGTCTGATGGGCTGATCTTAAGTGGAGGTATTTGTCATTTAAATTAAATTTAAATGACAAATACCCCCATGACAGGATTTCCTGTCATGGCTCTGCGGAAATGAATCCAACTAGGCACCATGAGGTTGTGGGTTCAATCCCTGGCCTCGCTCAGTGGGTTAAGGATCTGGTGTTGCCGTGAGCTGTGGTGTAGGTTGCAGACGCGGCTCGAATCCCACATTGCTGTGGCTGTGGTGTAGGCTGGCAGCTGTAGCTCCAATTAGACCCCTAGCCTGGGAACCTCCACATGCCATGGATGCGGCCCCTAAAGGACAAAAGACAAAAGACAAAAAAAAAAAAAAAACTATTGAATTACCTATGTATATAAAACTTACATAGGTATATAAAATTACATAGGTATATAAAATTATGTAGGTATATAAAACTTACATAGGTATGTAAACTTACATAGGTATATAAAACTTACATAGGTATGTAAAATTACATAGGTAGGTAAAATTACATAGGTATATAAAATCACATAGGTATATAAAACTTACATAGGTATGTAAAATTACATAGGTATATAAAACTTACATAGGTATATAAAATTACATAGGTAAATGTAAAGTGAGCCCTCATATTTGACTTTCTTTTTGTCTTTTTAGGGCTGTACCCATGGCATATGGAAGTTCCCAGGCTGGGGGTCCAGTCGGAGCTGCAGCTGCCAGCCTACGCCACAGCCACGCACTGCCACATCTGAGCTGCATCTGCGACCTACACCACAATTCATGGCATCGCCGGATCCTTAACCCACCGAGCGAGGCCAGGGATCGAACCCACATCCTTATGGATACTAGATGGATTTGATTCCACTGCGCCACCACGGGAACTCCCCCAGTCCTCTAGGAGTCCGAAGACTGTTAAAAAGCTGCATCACAGAAAGAATTCCTGAAGTCACACTTCCTCCCCTGCACACACTGGCCTTTTTGGATTTGTCTGTGACCTGACCGTGGGGCGCTGTAGCCTAGTGGTTAGAAATGCAGGCACTGGAGCCAGACTACACAGTTCTGCATCTAAGAAACCCTGCTAAGCTGAGCTTACTTGGTTATGATGATGGTGATAATGACGGTGTTGGCGATGACGGTGGCAAGAGCGGTGCTGATGCCGGGGGGTAGGGATGCAGATGATGGCGATTAGGGTCACCCTGAGCCCCACCGCTTACAGGCAGCTCAGGCACTCATCATGTCTTTGTTTCTCAGGTCCCCATTGGTTTGTACCAGTGGCAATAGCGCTGCTCATCTAAAGCAAGAGTCAGCCAACTATATACAGCCTGGGGGCCAGATTTGGCCTCCTACCTGTGTTTGTGAATAAAGTTTTATTGGCACCCAGTTACACCCGTTTGTTTTCACATTGTCTCTGGCTGCTTTCTCGCTCTGAGTAGTTGCATCAGAGACCTTGTAGCTTCATGACCTTATGGCCAAAATTAAAAAAAAAAAAAATGTACTTTCTGGTCCTTCATAGAAACAGTTTATTGACCACCACCCCCCCGCCCCCGATCTAAGGGAGTGGTTGCGAGATGATGCCTGTGCCTAGAACCTGGCCCACAGTAGGCGACCAGTCCAGTGGAGCTGTGTCAACTAATTGGTTAACCTTCACGAACTCAGTGCCCAGGTCTCGGCCCCACCCCTGCCAGTCTTCTCCTACCCCGAGAGGAAAAATAGAGGGAATAATTACACTTATTAACAGTTTAATTAGAAATACCAGAACAGGAGTTTCCCTTGTGGCTCAGAGGAAACGAATCCGACTAGGAACCACGAGGTTGCAGGTTCTATCCCCTGCCTTGCTCAGTGGGTTAAGGATCCGGCGTTGCCATGAGCTGTGGTGCAGGTCTCAGACGAGGCTCGGATCCAGCGTGTCTGCGGCTGTGGCATAGGCTGGCAGCTGTAGCTCCGATTCGACCCCTAGCCTGGGAACTTCCATATGCTGCAGGTTCGGTCTTAAAAAGAAAAAAGAACAAAAAAACAGCAAACATTATATTGTATTTTATCATGTACTGTGCCTTTCCGTATGCACCAAATGCTACAGTTGCACACGCGTCTCCATCAATGGATATAAAAAGCTGTGTCCTGGAGACTGTACTTTACAGGAGGTTTAAGGCTCTTTCTCAAGGATAATTTTGACACTGATCTTCCTCTGCCTGATGACTTCAGAAGCTAACAGCCAAGGAAGATGCAAACTGCCCTCTAAATGATAGCGATGAATATTATTATCTGCGTCGAGAGCAAAGTAAAACTGAAGCGTCAGAAGCTTCTAAGCATTGAAAATTAATCCTAAGTGCAGATAAAATCTCTCGGAAGGCCTAAGTGGGAGAATGGTATTATATTTACAAAAATTCAATGCAGCCACTTTTCCCCAGGCACGCATCTGTTTTATAAAGTGAGGTGCACACATAGCATTTACACGTGGCCTTATTTACTGTTTCCTGGCTGAAGCTGGCAGGTCACCTTGCAAACTGCAGAGAAACACCCCCTTAATTTTGCAGGCAGCATATATTGATATTAATGTCACCTTCTTCCCCCCTGCCCGGCGTTGCTGGGAGGGTAAAATGAGGTCTAGGCAGGAAGGTACACAGAGAAGCTAAGTGCAGGAGGCAGGCACCGTGTGATCTGGTGCCTTCTGCCCTTGGGGAGAAGGAACTGTCTTCACCTCGAGCTATCTGAAGGAGAGAGGGACTTCGTGGGGTGAGGACAGAGGCATTAGAGACCAAACATACATCATTAGAGCCAATTATCTTCATTGGAAAATAAGCAAATTATTTTCCAATGTAATGAATAAACAAGCTTCCAATTACCTCCAGTAGAAAGATTTGCTTTCAAATTTCCATGGTTAAGCTCTCTGTTCTTTGTATTAATATTTTCTTTTGATGGCCCACCTTCTTCCTTTTTTTTTTTCTTAACTGTACTTTGTTGGTATAACAGCACTTTAGAGATGGAAAGCAAACCCAGAGGTGATTCAGCTTAATTCTCATTAAAAAAAGGGGGGGGTGTCCGTTCGTGGCTCAGCAGTTAACAAACCCGACTAGGATCCATGAGGATGCAGGTTCGATCCCTGGCCTTGCTCCGTGTGTTAAGGATCCGGCGTTGCCGTAGCTGTGGTGTAGGTTGCAGACGCGGCTCGGATCCCGCGTTGCTATGGCAGTGGTGTAGGCCAGCAGTTGTAGCTCCGATTCAACCCCCAGTCTGGGACCCTCCATATGCTGCAGGTGTGGCCCTAAAAAGCAAAAAAAAAAGGGGGGGGAATGCAGCCCAGAGAGAACCTGTCGGATCCTATGACTTATCTCAGGTCTTATAACTGGTCAGTGGTCCACTGGACTGGATCTCCGCCCCCTCTCCAGGCGTGTCTGACCAGCACAGGAAGAGTCACAGCCGGACCCTGGGTCTGCCACGTTCACCCCTGAACTAGCTCCACTTCCCTCCGGGCTTTGCTTGGTCCTGCTGGCATCTTACTTGCATCAGCACTGTCTCTGCTGCTGGAGCAGCCGGGTCTTTCAGCGGGGCAGCCCGGCCCTCCCTGCAGTCTGCCCTGTCCTCTTCCAGCCGCAGGCCGTGCAGGCCTGGCTCTGCACTCTTGGCCCGCTGCCGGTTCTGTCGTCTCTGATCGGCCTTACTGTCTACCCTGAGGCCCCCGACTGACAGCCAGGGCGGGTGTGGACAAGGGTTTGGAGGAGCTGCCCACCAGAGCTCCTGCCCCAGAGCATCGGGGATCAGGAGGTCAGGATAAAAGTGACGCAACAGGCCAGACCACTCGATCTCTGAATCCGGGGCCATTTTTGGTTTCTCTTAATACACTTTAGTTTTTCAGAACAGATTTAGGTTCACAGTGAAAATTCAACCGAGGGAGAGTTCCCTGGTGGTTTAGTGGTTAGTGGCACTTTCACAGCTGTGACCTGGGTTCAGTTCCTGGTCTGGGAACTGAGATCCTACCGCAGGCTGCTGCACACCTCGGCCAAAAAAGAAGGAAGGAGGGGAGAGAGGGAAGAAAGAAAAGGGAAGAGGAGGGAAGGAAGAAAGGAAGGAGGAGAGAAAGGGGAAGAAGGAAGGAAGGAAGGAAGGAAAAAGAAAGAAAGAAAGAAAAGGAAAAAAAAAGAAAGAAAGAAAGAAAGAGGAAGAGGAGGGAGGGAGGAACTGAGTGAAGGGTGCAGGGGGGCCACACATATACAACCCCACCCCCACCCCGCTGTCAACATCCCTTATCACAGCAGTGTGTTTTCCTAGGCTCTTTGTCATCTTTAAGCCCTAGGTTCTTTGTCTTAAGACCTCCCCCCACAAAAAAGAAGCATACAAGTAAACACAGAGAGAGAACCTAATCTAAGCGGGTGGCTGTGGATGGAGGGCAATTGGTTTTAGATCAGTTCGTTCCTTTGTTTTGTTTTGTTTTGTTTTGTTTTGTTTTGTAGGGTTGCACCTGGGGCATATGGAGGTTCCCAGGTTAGGGGTTGAGTTGGAGCTGCAGCTGCCGGCTTACGCCACGACCACAGCAACATGGGATCCGAGCAGCATCTGTGACCTACACCACAGCTCACAGCAATGCCGGATCCTTAACCCACTGTGCGAGGCCAGGGATCAAACCCACAACCTCATGGTTCCTAGTCGGATTCGTTTCTGATGCACCGCGACGGGAACTCCAATGCCAGATCCTTTAAACCACTGTGCTGGGCGTGGGATGGAACCCACGCCTCCACAGTGACCCAAGCCACTACAGTCAGGTTCTTAACCCACTGTGCCACAGCAGCAACTCCAAGGAATCCTTTTATAACGGATGCTTCCGTCAAAGTTGTATAAACTGCATTCGGAACAGCATCTTTAAACATCATGATGTCGATCAGGGGAATGTATGCACACCTTCAAATGTTAGTCTTCTAGATTTCCTGGAAAAGCACCAGTTCTCTCGGAAATTGCCCATCCTGTGAAATGCCCATCATGCAATGGGGACTGCTAATTCACATCTGCACCAGCACCTCTGTGGCGAGTCGGGGGTTTGGTGCAGCATATTGGCACATACTCATCAAAGGAGATGGGTATATGCACCGTGGAAGGCATTTTATATACTTCCAAACAATTTAATAAAAATGTAATTCGACTGGGAGAAACTACAGTCTGTCAGCCCTTGCAGAGTGCAGATAATGTTCCAGATTAAAGAGCGGAGGCTTTGTTCATTTTAGTCAAATAATGTGACTGTGTGAATTACCATTTCCTCGCCGTCCATCTATTTCAAGACCATGCCATTTTCCCATTATCATAAGAGGCTACAGTTTCTTAAAATCATTTGATTGTGACTGGTCCCGTCCATCCGGTTTGCAAATAAAAAGCTTTTGCGATGATAAACTAGCCGTTTTTTTAAAACAGCCTTAATCTCTGATTCTGCTTTTGAACTGCTCCAGGTCAGACCCTGCGGAAGCCCGAACGAAGCCGGTCCTGCTCACGGGAAAAGAAAGAGGTAAATGTGTGTCTGGCGAGGGCTGACGGGAGGCAGCGTGTCCGAAGAGACCCGAGCAGGCTGGCGATTCAGAATTCTCGGGACTTGCTGTTCTTTTCTCTCCGTGTCTCCCAGGCGTGAATCGGTTACCCAGCGATCGCTGGCCATGGGGGTGATCAACCCAGTGTCACTCGTAGTGGTGATCTCTTATTGACTGTATCGTTTCGCTTTGGCTGTGTAACAAGTCACGCAGATTGCAGTGACTTAAAACAACCATGGACTGAGGTCGTGATTCTGCAGGTTAGCCATTCAGGCTGGGCTTCCGCGCCCGGGCAGTTCTACTGATGGGCCAGGCTCCGCTGGGCTCATGTAGTCCTTTGCAGTTAACAGGCTGTGTCACCTAGGTGCTTACCTGAGCATCAGGGCACTTTAGTTTCGCCAGCGTTCGCCCATCCTCTAGCAAGCCAGCCAGGTTTACTCTCATGGAGCTTCAGAGGTTCAAGGTTATGAGACTGTAAGATGCAGGAACTCTTGAGCCCTAGCCTGGCACCGTGGCACTTCTGCCAATTTCCTTTTTTCTCTCTCTTTTTTTCGGCCGCACCCGCGGCATACAGAGGGTCCCAGGCTAGGAGTCGAACTGGAGCTGCAACTGCCAGCCTGCACACACATCCACAGCCATGCAGGATCCGAGCTGCGTCTGCAACTTGCACCCCAGCTCACGGCAATGCCGGATCCTTAACCCACTGAGCGAGGCCATGGATCGAACCCGCAACCTCATGGTTCCTGGTCGGATTCGTTAACCACTGAACCACGACGGGAACTCCCAGGGATTAATTATTTAAACCTAGCTGGGGCCTTAGGTCACCAAACAACAGCATCCCATGCACCCACCTTAAGAAATAATTCGCTGGGAGATGCAGAAGTAGGGTGGCTGGTAACCATCTGAAGTCCCTTCGCCCCCTCCTCTCTCTCCTTGGCATCGGGACTCCCCTAATTGCCGCCTTCCCAGATACTCCCATCATGCCGGTCGCCCCTGAGCATTTCAGATCACTATTCTGAAAACAGGCTTGAAGTGAGGGAAAACAGTGCGTGGGGCTGTTGATCGCCACATCCAAGCTTACTCCCAAAAGATGTTTAAAATCATTTCAGGCCCTCTCAAGAAAAGAGGACCAACTCTCCTAACCAGGCTTTTGTTTGCTTAGAAAAACAAGAGAAAGAAACGAATAGCGAGCTGCCACGACAGCTCATCTTGATAGATGATAACACGCCTTGCCGCCCACCTCCTGGTTCCACGTCCCCCCTCCCATGTCGTCTGTAAAATCTGCACTTCCTGACACTCTGTGCCTAACACAGGATGCCAGGTATAAATGAAGCTTTGTCCGCATGAAAGGCAAGAAGACAAACTGGTTCGAACAAGCAGGCAGGGACACGTGTCAAATTTCTTTGGTGGGAGGGTAGGCAGGCCAGCTCCTACCTGGGCAGGTGGGCGGGCATTTTCCATCCAGGGTGGGGATTGGGGACTATCCTGTATGGTCAAGGGCCAGCACTGCAAAGGGAGAATGGGGGGAGTTCCCTTCGTGGTTCAGCAGTGAACAAACCCGACCAGGATCCATGAGGATGCGGGTCCGATCCCTGGCCTTGGTCAGTGGGTTAAGGATCTGGTGTTGCCGTGAGCTATGGTGTAGGTTGCAGACACAGCTTGGATCCTGCGTAGCTGTGGCTGTGGCGTCAGCTGGCAGCTGCAGCTCCAATTCGACCCCTAGCCTGGGAACCTCCATCTGCTGCAGGTGCGGCCCTAAAAAAAAAAAACAATAAAAGGGGGGAGGATGAGAAGATGTTCTCAATGAGCTTGCCAAGCCACATGCAGCCCAAAGATGTGTTTTATTTGGTCCCTCTTCTATTACCGTTTTTAAAAATTCAGCAGCCACATTTAAAAATCAGACTTTGGAGTTCCCGTTGTGACTCAGCGGCTTAAGAACCTGACTGGTATCCATGAGGATGCCAGTTCCATCCCTGGCTTCACTCAGTGAGTTAAGGATCCGGCGTTGCTGCAAGCTGCGGTGTAGGTCACAGGTTATGGCTAGGACCTGGTGTTGGTGTGGCTGTGGCCATGGCATAGGCTGGCAGCTGTAGCTCCAATTTGACCTCTAGACTAAAACTTCCATATGCCACAGGTGCGGCCCTAAAAAGAAAAGAAAAATTAGATTTCACATAAAAATGCGAACTTCTGGCTTCTCAAGGAAAACAAGAGAATGCCAACCCCGAGTACTTATTCCTGTAAGGCCACCATGGGCAATGGCTTTTGTTGAGGATGTGCCCCCCCCCCCAGCCCCCACTTCCATGACGCCCTCCATGCCCCCCCCAACACGTGCTGGACAGCAATCAAGTTATCAGCACCCACAAAATGCCAGGCTCTATGTTGAGTAATTGATGTCAGCAGTTCACAAATGTCGCAGCCCGTTAGAATCGCCTGGAAGCGTTTAAATCCCCGCACCTCCAGACCTCTTTCCAAACCAATGAAGTCAGAAGCCTTGGGGGTGAGACCCAGGCATCTGAATTTTTTCGTGCCCCCAAGTGGTTCCAAGGTGCAGCCACGGAGGAGAACCAGCATGTGTCAAGCGACCCCTGACTCTCCCCCCGGCTTCCTCCCCACGCACTGCACGCCTGCCCCGCTCCGAGGAGGCTCTGGTTCTCAGGCCGCCTCCCTGCCGCCGACAGGCACAGGTCGTAGCAGAGCCATCCAAGAGGAGACCCAGATCAAGCCCCAAGGTGGGAGCGGGGCGCTGGAGGAGAGAAGGCTTCCTGGAAGAGGGGGGCTCTCACGGAAGCAAAGGAAGGATTACAGTCATTTCTGAACAATGTGTCTTTGATGGTTGGCTTGAAGTCTGCAGATATTCTCCAGGCAGCTGGTAAAAACAGTCTCCACCTCGTCTCTAGCAAGGATTCATGGTTCCTGCCTGTGGAGATTATATAGTGTTTATGGCCCTTGGTCATGAATTATTAATGATTTTGAAATTGCGGTCATTGTAGTTTACTCAAAAATCATTAGAAAGTAAATTTATCATACAGTGCTTAAAAAAAAAAAAGAAACCACAGAGCGAAGAGAAGGAGGAAATCTTTATTCATCACCTCCCCCCCCCCAACTAGGGTCTGTACTGACGGCCTTGACATCTTGGGGTTCACGGGCAGGGTGCTGGGGACATTTTCTGCACACAGCACCTCTGTGATTTAGTAACCACCGTGTGCTTCTTCCACAAATCCCTATCATGTGACCTTGGACAACGACCTTGACCCCTCCCACCTATTTGATAGCTCCCACCTTGGAGACTGGGACTATACACAGTAAAGGCAGTAATAAAATACCTAGCACAGTGCCTGACCCAGGCTCAACAGTCCAGAACTGTTAGTTGCTACATAATTAGAATCATTCCTTAGAGCGTCTGGAATTTTTTTTTTTTTGGTCTTTTTAGGGCCGTACCCGCGGCATATGGAGGTTCCCAGGCTAGGGGTCTAATTGGAGCTACAGCTGCCAGCCTACACCACGGCCACAGCAATGCCAGATCCGAGCTGCATCTTCTTCCTACACCGCAGCTTTTGGCAACACCAGATCCTTAACTGACTGAGCGATGCAGGGATCGGACCAGTCAGATTCGTTTCAGCCGAGCCACGACGGGAACTCCCTCCAGCCTCTAGAATTTAACAGAGAGATAATCCCGCCCTGAGACAGAGAAGGCAGCACAATTCCACTTGGAACTGAAGGGGTCTCCCTAGCTCTGTGGGGACTTCAGGCTGATTCCAGCGTTCCAGGCGCCAGGCTGTGTGCCCCTGGGTAAGCGAGCACCAGGCGCGCTAGCTCTGGGACACCCCGCTGGAAACCACTCGGAGAGCCTTCTGAGATAATGGACTGCTTCTTGAGCAGCTGATTGGAGATTCTGCGAAATGCTCCCCATAGCACTCTCCTGGGCTGAGCTCACTTTGGAAAGGATGGCCTAAGTCATTTAACTCAACCACCTTGAAGATGTTAAGCCCTCACACTGCACACGCGCATAAGCGCACACAGGCAGGCACAAGTCCGCTCAGCACTCCCTGCTCCTAGGCAGAGCCTTTTGGTGCAGGGACTGGAGATGGCTTTCATCTTTGTCAAGCAGAGGTAGAGACCGGGATCTCAGGGGAACACAGCAAAGGAGGGGGACCAGGATCCAGGGTGCGTCCAGGATCGGGGCTCTCTGGACAACCTCTCCGTGTGTCCGCCATGGATGCGCCTGCACTCGCCTCTGGTCCCTGCCCCAGAGCCTGCTGTTTTCCGGCTCCTCTATCAGCTGTTCCTTCTTCCGGTCCAATCTGGCCAATCAGGGGAGTTCCTTTTGTGGCGCAGCGAAATGAACCTGACTGGTGTCCACAGGATGCGGGTTCGATCCGTGGCCTTGCTCAGTGGGTTAAGGATCCAGCATTGCCATTGTCGCCGAAATTTGGCCTCTGTCTGCCAGTGCCAAATTGAAGTGCAGAGACAAGAGTTTTGGGTAAAGGAGAAAAAGATAGCTTTATTGCTTTACCAGGCAAAGGGGGCCGCAGCAGACTACTGCCTTAAAGCCTGTGCACTCCTTAGAAGGAGTTAGGTGGTGGTTTTCTAGTTTGCCGGGTGGAATAAGGATTAGGGCTGTAGATAAGGATCAGAGTAGAGGCAAGCTTGCATTGTCTCTCAGAGCTGGTGTTTAGCGGCCCCTGGACTGGTTCTGGTGGTCCCCCTCCTTCTCAGAATGAAGATGCTTCATCAAGTAGTTCTTCCATTTGTTGGGGGTTTTGGTTCTGCAGACGAGCTCAAAGATACTGTTCTGTATATTCCTTGAGGAGGAACCAGGACCTGCCCCAAGGCTGCCGTGTTGTGTCCAGACGGCTCCTCCCTGGTGTCTGCATCCCCTCCCTTCCCTGATTAGCAACGGCCCTTTGGAACTCGGGGAATTTCATGGAGGCTGAGGGTCATTCCCTGAAAACAAGAAACGGAGGACACGGAAAGGCTGCGTGCCCAGGAGCCCCACAGGGCACTAGCTCTGTTACACCATGAGCTGCGGTGTAGGTCACAGATGTGGCTCGGATCCTGCGTTGCTGTGGCTGTGGCATAGGCCAGCAGCTGTAGCTCGATTCAACCCCTAGCCTGGCAACTTCTGTATGCAGTGGGCGCAGCCCTAAAAAGCGAAAAAAAAAAAAAATCCCTGGCCAACCAACACTAAAGAGTACTGAGGGGGTACAGTGCTCTTGACATTGGCCCCCCCAGCTGTCTCCCAAGAGACAACCACTGTAATCAGATTCCTTTTTTTTTTTTTTTAATGGCCGCCCATGAAGCATATGGAGGTTCTCAGGCTAGTGGCCCAGTTGGAGCTGCAGCCACAGCAAAACCAGATCCGAGTCGCATCTGCGACCTACAGCACAGCTCACGGCAACACGTGGATCCTTAATCCACTGAGCGAGGTCAGGGATTGAACCTGCATCCTCATGGGTGCTCATCAGATTCGTTTCCCCTGAGCCACAACGGGAACTCCTGTAATCAGATTCTTGTGTGTCCTTCTAGAAATATTCTGTCTATCCTCCTCTGCCTCCACCCCCACCACCCCCTGCCTTTTAACGCAGTGACAGCATGCGATGCACATTGCTTCGTTCTGGATTTTTCTTTTCACTGAACACCTGTCTTGGAGAACATTCTGGAACAGGACATGTGTACCCACCTCACCCATTCTGTTTTATGGCTGCCTAGTACTCCGCCGTGAATGCACAAAACTACACTCCTTTATTTGAAATCTTTGGGGCTAAACGCATTTCCTTTTTTCTCATATTTCAAAAATAAGACCATCCCAGTATGGCCTGGGTCAGCACCCTATCATGCAACATATTAACATATTTATAGGAAAATATGAATATTTATATTTAGGGGGTTAAATAAAGACTTGAAATTTCATGTCAGTTCAGATTCGGTTTTGCTGCTTAAAAAAAATGCGTCTCAAGGATTGTGGACCCGTCCATAAATTTGTGGCAGTAGGAACTATGTATATGAAACGAGGAACTAGCCTGGTTAATGACTAATCTAAGCTATTAATAGCCTCTTGCTGTTCTAAGAGGACTGGAATGAATATCCCAGAGCAGGCATCTCCGTGCTCATGTGCAGGAGTAGCCAAAGGTCTTAGAAGTAGAATTAATAGGAGTTCCCGTCGTGGCTCAGTGGTTAACGAATCCGACTAGGAACCATGAGGTTGCGGGTTCGATCCCTGGCCTCGCTCAGTGGGTTAAGGATCCGGTGTTGCTGCGAGCTGTGGTGTAGGTCACAGATGTGGTTCGGATCCTGTGTGGCTGTGGCTGTGGCAAAGGCCAGCGGCCACAGCTCCGATTCGACCGCTAGCCTGGGAAATGCCATATGCTTCAGGTGCAGCTGTAAAAGGACAAAAAAAAAAAAAAGTAGAATTAATAGAGCAAAAGGTATGTGCTTTATGAAATCGATGTTTTTCATTTGTCTTGTAACAGTGCATGAGAGGGGCCAAGTTTTTTGTTCTAGGATAGTTCTTAGAATTTTAGAGAGATTCTAGCCAGGTTCAAGTGTGGCTGCTCTTGGCTGAGGCCCCCACCCTCAGTGGCCTCGGCTGGAGTTTCCTGGTCCGCTTTCTCAGCAGGGAGTAGGAACAGGGCACGGTCCTGAGGAGGGCTTGAGGCACATCCAACACCTTGGTTTCTTTCTTTGTTCTTTTCTCTCTCTCTCTCTTTTTTTTTTTTTTTTTCTTTCTGCTTTTCAGGACCGCACCCACAACATATGGAGGTTCCCAGGCTAGGGGTCTAATCAGAGCCACAGCTGCCGGCCTACACCACAGCCACAGCAACACGGGATCCAAGCCGCGTCTGCGACCGACAGCACAGCTCACGGCAACACCGGATCGAACCCGCAACCTCGTGGTTCCTAGTCGGATTCGTTTCCGCTGTGCCACCACGGGAACTCCACCACCTTGATTTCTGAATGCTGTCTCTCACGGGCCCTGGGTCCGAGCACCTGTCCTGGCCAGCTGCAGGAAGCCAGCGGGACGTGGCTCCTTAGGTAAGTTTCAGCCCTCACCGCCTACAAACGGCGGAGCTTCCTCTCATTTCCTTTCAGTTCTCCCGTCCTCGCAGCTTCTGTCTCCTGCGGGGAATCGGGAGCTGCTTTCTCCATATTTACAGATCTCAACTGCTGCGTTTATTTATTTATTTTTTTATTTTTACTTTCTTACGGCCGCACCCACAGCCTATGGAAGTTCCCGGGCCAGGGACTGAATCCCACCTGCTGCTGCGACCTACGCCACAGTTGCGGCAACACCATATCCCACTATGCCAGGCCAGGGATCGGACCCGCGCCTCTGCAGCGATCTGAGCTACTGCAGTTGGATTCTTAACTCACTGCACCACAGAAGAAACTCCGCAACTGCTTTGTTTAAAATGTCAAAAATTTTTTTGGAGGAGTTCCTGCTATGACGCATCGGAAATGAATCCCACTGGGAACCACAAGGTTGTGGGTTTGATCCCTGGCCTCAGCTCACTGGGTTAAGGATCCGGCGTTGCCGTGAGCTGTAGGTCCCAGAGGCGGCTTGGATCTGGCGTTGCTGTGGCTGTGGTGTAGGCGGGTGGCTACAGCTCCGATTTGACCGCTAGCCTGGGAACCTCCATATGCCGCAGGTGCGGCCCTAAAAAGGCCCTTTTTGAAAAAGGAAGGGAGAGAAAAAAGACAATGTAAGGGGATATGGTGCCATATTATGAGAGCCTGCCCAGTGTGACAGCTGACTTTCCAAATCTGCCCTTTTCCCGGAATGAAGCCTTTTAGTTCACATTTCTGGGCAGGGAAGACTTAAATCCATTTTACATCCAATGCTAAATGCTTTCCCAGTCGTGACGTTATCATTGTCAGTCTTTCTGCTTCTCGAGCTCTTGGTCTCTGTAGCTTTGAGAATTTGGACAGTGGGGGCCTGGATGACGTGAACAACTTCTGATTTCTACAGGGCAGGGTTAGAACAGCATAGCTAAGTAGCTGAGCCTGTGAACCCTGGAACCAAGTAGCCTGAATTCCTAGGCTAGCATCATCACTCAGGCAAGGTACCTATCTGGTCTGTGACTTGACTTCCTCTTCTAAGGAGCAGGGATAACAGAGAACCTGCAGGAGTTGTGGCTTAGTGGTAACAAACCCAGTTAATATCCATGAGGATGCAGGTTCAATCCCTGGCCTCGATCAGTGGGTTAAGGATCTGGTGTTGCCAGGAGCTGTGGTGTAGGTCACTGATGCAGCTCAGATCCTGTGTTGCTGTGGTTGTGACTGTGGCCAGCAGCTGCAGCTGTGATTCGACCCCTCGCCTGGGAACTTCCTTATGCCGCAGGTGTGGCCCTAAAAAGTGAAAAAAAAAGAGAGAGATTGAGAGAGAACCTATAGCTCAGGGGTGGGGTAAGAATTCAATGAGGTGATGCATGCAAAGTCCTTAAAAGGGTGCCTGGCACTTAACTAGATGCTCAATAAGTATTGAGTATTACAATTTAGAACTGATAAATTCAGTTTAAAAAACTAATCCTGGAGTTCCTGTTGTGGCTCAGTGGGTTAATATCCCGACGAGTATCCATGAAGATGTGGGTTCGATCCCTGGCCTGGTTAAGGATCTGGTGTTGCCGTGAGCTGTGGCATATGCTGCAGATGTGGCTTAGGTCCAGCATGGCTGTGGCTGTGGCTGTGGCGTGGGCTGGCAACTGCAGCTCCAATTCAACCCCTAGCCTGGGAACTTCCATATGCCACGGGCGTGGCCATAAAAAGAAAAAGAAAAAACAGGAAAAAAAAAAGAAAAGCTAATCATGATAGAGTCGGGGTGGATAAGAACCCTTGCTAAGAAAAAGCAGCACAAGGATTGGGCATTGTTCCTCCCGCCTTCGGTGCTGTGGAACGTGTCAGGTAATTCCTCCTGTGAGAATTACATTGCCCTTGAATCACCAGCCCGCTGCTCCCAGACCCCTGCAGCCAGGCTGGGAGCCGCAAGAAACACATCCTCAGATGCAGCGCCCGTAACCCAAGTTGAACGACGGCAAGGCCAAGACTCGAGCTTCAAAAAGCAAAGAGAATCAATTTCTGATAAAATGCCAGGAAGGAGATTGACATGTCTAAACCTCCCTGGTATCAGCTGAGCCTCCAGCACAAGATTAAACTCGAGGAAAAAAAAAAAAAAGGGAGACCATCAGAGAGCTGCAATTTGTGACCAGAAGGAGATAATGTTGACAGCTTCTTCTTCCTGAGTCGGTTTTGGATAAGCAGCGTGCCCTTCAACAGAGCTTCATCAAGGTTTTCTATATCCTCAGATCTTAGGCATGAAATTGCTCTGAGTCTTCCTTAACCTCTCCTCCGACCAACCCGCATCGCATCCTAGAATACAGACTGTGATTAGAAAAGGGAGGGGTACTGGAATTCCCGTTGTGGCTCAGCGGAAACGAATCCGACTAGGAACCCTGAGTTTGCAGGTTCGATCCCTGGCTTCGCTCAGTGGGTTAAGGATCCGGTGTTGCCGTGAGCTGTGGTGTAGGTCGCAGACACAGCTCGGATCCCGCGTTGCTGTGGCGCAGGCCAACGGCTACAGCTCCTGTTAGACCCCTGGCCTGGGAACCTCCATATGCCGCGGGTGCGGCCCTAAAATGGCAAAAAAGACCGAAAAAAAGAAAAGAAAAAGAAAAGGGAGGGATACGAAGGGAAGGAGGTTCCTGAAAATTATTCATGAAAGGCGTGTGTCCCAGAGTTCCCGTTGTGGCTCAGCAAGTTAAGAACCTGACTGCTGTCCATGAGGATGTGGGTTCCATCCTTGGGCTTGCTCAGTGGGTTAAGGATCCAGCTTTGCCTTGAGCTGCGACGTAGGTGGCAGATGCGGCTTGGATGCAGTGTTGCTGTTTCTGTGGCCGTGATGTAGGCTGGCAGCTGCAGCTCTGATTTGATCCCTAGCCCGCAGGTGCAACTATAAAAGGAAAAGAAGAAGAAGTAAAAGATGGTGTGTCCTGCGAGAACATGGGCCCGTGGAACTCTTCCTGAGTCTGGGGACACCTCTGGAGTAACAAGGCGAGGGCCCTGAGAGGGCCACAGGCCACCTGGGCTCCAGTCCTGGGTCACCGCGGCTGACTGTAGCCACACCCACTCTCCCCACTCCGGGCTTCCGGTTCCCCTGTGACTGCTCCTGGCCCTGTGACTTCCGCTTCACTGGGGCCCACAAGCTGTGTCTCTCAGGCTCCGTTCCAGGAATAGAGGCCCCCCCCCCAAAAAAAAACAGCTTCAGCCAAACAGGGAGTCCGTCACCTCAGCCAGCTGTAAAGTACAGGGTTAGACCACATCAGGCATGGCTGGATCTGGGTGCTCTTGACTTAGTCCCTCTGACTCCGCCTTTGGGGTTGCAGCTATTCTCCAGCCGCTCGTCCTTCTCGGTGTTAGCTGACCACCAGCGGCTCCAGGCTGACTACCTAGAAGCCCATAGCACTTGGGGGAACGTACAGGTACTGGAGCCCGACAGCCAGGGGTCAAATCCCAACTCGTCACTTACCCAACTGCTTCTCTGCCTCTCAACTCCCAGTCCCTCCCTCTTGGCAACTACAAGTCTGTTCACTATGTCTGTGAGTATTTTGCTGTTCTGTAGATAGGTTCATTTGTGCCACATTTCAGACTCCACATATAAGTGATATCATATGGTGTTTGTCTTTCTCTTTCTCACTTACTTCACTTGGTATGAGACTCTCTAGTTGCATCCATGTTGCTGCAAATGG
>PVHT021183586.1:5795509-5808728 GCA_004024745.2 Catagonus wagneri
TTTGCTGTTCTGTAGATAGGTTCATTTGTGCCACATTTCAGACTCCACATATAAGTGATATCATATGGTGTTTGTCTTTCTCTTTCTCACTTACTTCACTTGGTATGAGACTCTCTAGTTGCATCCATGTTGCTGCAAATGGCATTGTTTTGTTCTTTTTATGGCTGTGTAGTATTCCATTGTGTATTCGTACCATACCTTAATCTTTTCATCTGTCTGTGGACATTTAGGTTGTTTCCGTGTCTTGGCTATTGTGAATTGCGCTGCTGTGAACACACGGATACGTGTATCTTTTTGAATTATAGTTTCGTGCAGATAGATGCCCAGGAGTAGGGATTGCTGGGTCATATGCGAGTTCTATGTTTAGTTTTCTGAGGAACCTCCATACTGTTTTCCACAGTGGCTGTACCAATTGACATCCCCACCAAGAGCGTATTTTTCTCTTACTGCAGAAGCCCAAACTCTATAGCCAAGATATTCATTGGGATGCTCATGCCCTGCTGATGCCCAGGGCGATGGCTGGGTGCATGAGCGATGGAATGGCAAGAGTGGTCGAGGGCAGGGGGTTTGCCTCCTGGTTCTACCTCTTAATTTGCTGTGTGGTCTTTGGCCCTTTACTTAACCCCTCCGTGCTTCAGTTTCCCGTCTGCAGACTGGAGCTGAAAGCATCGCCAGCTCATGGAGTTACTGAGAGAATTAAGTAGTACACAGGAAGTCCTTTGAACCATTCCTGGAAGTGCTGTTTAAATGTATGCTGTTGTTGTTCATGAAGTCCTGCCACTGGGTCCTGTTCACAAAATGTTCCATCAGCGGGGGTCGCTGGGGGAGGCGGGGTTGGCGTTGTTCACTTCTGCAGGCATTTTACCTACGTGGGACGTGCTTTAGGCATTTTTAATCTCTTTCTCATTTCCAGAACTAATGCTTGCTGGTTGTAGAGAAGTTAAAAAATGTAGAAAGCTGCAAAAACTAGTCATTATCCTACCACCTTTATAATCACTATTATTTGGGGTCTTTTTGTTCCCTTCCAGCTTTTCTCTATGCAACTGCATATATTTCAGGAATAGGATTACACTGAGGGACAATTAAAAAGACCTTCCTTCCATTATTTTTTTATTTATTGTGGTATAACATGATAAAGTAGACAATCTTAGGTGTACAGATTTATGAATTTTCATATATGAATACTCCTGTGTTAGCATTACCATGTCAACGTATGGAATATTCTGGAGTTCCCGTTGTAACTCGGCAGGTTAAGAACCTGACATAGTGTCCATGAGGACGTGGGGTTGATCCCTGGCCTCGCTCAGTGGGTTAGGGATCCATTGTTGCTGCAAGCTATGGCACAGGTTGCAGACGCTGCTGGGATTCGACCTCTAGCCTAGGAACTTCTGTTTGTCTCAGGTGTGGCCGTAAAAAGGAAAAAAAAAAAAAAAACATTCCTTGCACCCTCAGGAGGCGTCTTTATGACACTTCCAGTTAATACACCTCTCCAGGGCTAACACTGTCTTGACTCTTAACAGCATAGATTAGTTTTGCCTGTATTTGAACTTCATATAAATGGATTCACAGGGTAAGAACTGTTTTTGTCTTTTGGGTTTTTGTTGTAGTTGTTGTTAATCTGCGAGATTCATCTATGATTTCAAATGTGTCAGTCGTTCATTCTTTACCACTGTGGTATAAACCTTCAGTTATTCTTTTATTAGAAAAATTAAATTGCCTTTTCAGGGCTGCACCCGCGCATATGGAGGTTCCCAGGCTAGGGGTAGAATCGGAGCTACAGCTGCTGGCCTTCGCCACAGCCACAGCAACGCCAGATCAGAGCCGCGTCTGCAGCCTGCACCACAGCTCACGCCAACAGTCGATCCTTAACCCACTGAGCGAGGCCAGGAATTGAACCCAAAACCTCATGGTTCCTAGTCAGATTCATCCACTGTGCCACAACGGGAACTCCTAAGTTTCATTATTTTTAATTTTTAAATTTCACTATTTTCATTTTAAGTGTCTTTCTTTTTTCTTTTTTTTTCTTTTTAGGGCTGCACTGCAGCATATGGAGGTTCCTAGGCTAGGCGTTGAATCAGAGCTGTAGCGGTGGGCCTACACCCCAGCTCACGGCAGCACTGGTTCCTTAACCCACAGAGTGAGCCCAGGGATCGAACCTGTGTCCTCATGGATCCTAGTCAGATTCATCTGTGCTGAGCCACAACAGGAACTCCAAGTTTCATTATTTTTAAAATTTCAAGCTTGTGAATTAAATAAAAATTCCCTTTTCCAGCATATCCCAACCTGAGAGTTCCCACTGTGGCACAGTAGGTTAAGGACCTGGTGTTGTCACTGCAGGAGCTTGGACTGCTGCCATGGTGGGGGTTCAATCCCTGGCCCAGGAACACTTCCACATGCTGCAGGCTAGGCTCCTGCCACCCCCCAAAAAATCTCAACCTAATTACCCTTTCTAGAATAAGCTGTTATCGGTTAGATGAAGATGGAGTGTACTATTTTTTTTGTCTTTTTGCATTTTCTAGGACCGCACCTGCAGCATATGGAGGTTCCCAGGCTAGGGGTCTAACAGGAGCTGTAGCCTCCGGCCTTCGCCACAGCCACAGCAACACGGGATCCGAGCTGCATCTGCAACCTACACCACAGCTCATGGCAGCACCGGATCCTTAACCCACTGAGCAAGGCCAGGGATCGAACCCGCAACCTCATGGTTCTTAGTCGGATTCATTAACCACTGAGCCACGACGGGAACTCTGGAGTGTACTTTTTAATAAGAGCTAAGTTCAAGTACTAACTCTGATCTCTCCTACCCTGGTCAAGCCCCTTTACTTCTCTAAGCCTCAGCTTCCTCCCCTGACAGATAGGAATCATGATTATAAATGGGTCTTGAAAATATCAATGGAATTCATGTGGCACGTGTTTAATGTGAGGCCTGGCACACAGTAGGTGCGAAAACGCGTTTGTTCCCTTCTTGTCTCTGATCCTGACGAAATTCCCGCCTCACCCACCCTTGTGTGTGCCGTGGCAGTGGCCATTTTTGGCGGCCACATCACCCTGTGAGCTCCCACCGAACACATTCGCTCAAAACCCTGCCTTTTGTCTCGTGAACTTTTCTCAAGCTGACTTTTCCAGCGTCTCTCCTTGTGTAGGGTCTCTTTACCTTGGCCGTGTTGCATTCTGTCACGCTGTTCTCGATCCATCTCTAGTTTGTAGAAATTAATCTGAACCCAGATTCTGTCATCGAGTTTATTCCGTGTGCTTCCCATCTGAATGTCAGCTGCAGACTTAATCAAACAGCCTTCAGCAGCCCGATCCAGCCATTGATCAAATTATGGCCTGGGATAGCACCAAGGACGGAACCCCATGGCACGCCACCCTTCAGGGGAGCCATTTAGATGACTGGGCAAGGTGATTAATTGGTCCGGTTCCTGTAATAGTCTGTCCTTGTGGCTTGATTAGAGTAAGAATATCAGCCCCCCTGTAGTGGGTGTTATTTACGGGCCAGGCACTATGGTTAGCCTTTTTCATGTATTATTTTTATTTCACATAACAAGTCTTAGAAGGTATTTGTATTACTTAGGATTTAGTGTAAAAAGATAAACTCAGTCTTAGCCTGAGCAGAGCAGGGACTCTGTTACGTGATCACAGGGCTCCAAAGAGCAGGTGCAGCCCAGATGCCAAGGGCAGGGATGCGTCTGGGTGGCACAAGGACAAAAACAGTATCAAGAATGGTCGGAGTTCCCGTCGTGGCTAAGTGGTTAACGAATCTGACTAGGAACCATGAGGTTGCGGGTTCGATCCCTGGCCTTGCTCAGTGGGTTAAAGATCCAGCGTTGCCATGAGCTGTGGTGTAGGTTGCAGATGCGGCTCGGATGCCGCATTGCTGTGGCTGTGGCGAAGGCCGGCAGCTATAGCTCCTGTTAGACCCCTAGCCTGGAAACCTCCGTATGCCGCAGGTGCGGCTCTAAAAAAAAAGAAAAGCAAGCTGGGAAGTGGGGTGGGGAGTGCCAGGACGGTCAGGTGACATGGGTCCTCCGGCAGGCCTCACTGAGGAGGTGGCAGAGATAAGAATCCCTGGGGAGGAGGGGCGCGTGTGGAACGTGTGTGACTGAATTACGGGGAATGAAGGACCAGGGTAGTGGGAGGCAAGGGCAGAGCGGTGAAGGCCGCATCCTGTGGGGCCCAGTGGCCGTTTCTAAGGGCTTGGGCTTTTGTCTGAGCGAGAGGGGAGTCCCGGGAGCATCTGCAGTGAAAAAGGGCCAACACATGGCAGGAAGCAGGCTGTGCTCCCTGGCTGTGTTCGGAAAACCGAGAGCGGGGGAGGGCGGAAGGGGAGACCCATCGGGGTTGTTGCAGAACCTGTGCGGAGATGACGGTGGCTCGGTCGTGGGGGCTGCGAGGGCGGCAGTGGAGATGCAGGGAAGGCGCCTGTCCCGAGCGTTATCTGATGGAGCCGCTTGGCTCTGTGGTTGGCCTGGGTGTGGGTGCGGCAGGAGAGAGGAGGCCAGAAGGATGTCAAGTTTGGGACTGAAGACCAGGAACGCTGGTCGTCTCCTCAGATGGGAAAGAGAGCGGGGGACGTTGTCCGGGGAAGATCAGGGCCTCTGCGCTGAAGCCCTGTTAAGACCTCAATCGGGAGTTCCCGTCGTGGCGCAGCGGAAGCGAATCCGACTGGGAATCATGAGATTGCGGGTTCGATCCCTGGTCTCGCTCAGTGGGTTAAGGATCCGGCGTTGGCGTGAGCTGTGGTGTAGGTCGCAGACGCGGCTTGGATCCCGCGTTGCTGTGGCTGTGGTGCTGGCCGGTAGCTGCAGCTCCAGTTCGACTCCTAGCCTGGGAACCTCCATATGCTGCAGGTGCGGCCCTAAAAAAAGACAACAAAACCAAACAACCAACCAACCAAACAAAAAGGACCTCAATCGAACAGACAGCTGGATGTGGGAATCTGGAAATCCAGAGGGAAGGCCGTGGCAAGCTGCATCTGTCTGGAATGTGGAACCATGTTTTTTTTATTTATTTATTTTTTCTCTTTTTCTTTTTTGAGAGGGGAAGTGTGTAGATGGCAGCCATTCGTTATACAAGTAATACATGAAAACCTTCCTGAAGAAGAATTATTTTTAGGGAGTTCCTGTCATGACTCAGTGGTAATGAACCTGATTAGTATCCATGAGGACACAGGTTCGATCCCTGGCCTTGCTCAGTGGGTTAAGGATCCAGCGTTGCCATGAGCTGAGGTGTAGGTCTCAGAGGAGGCTCGGATCCAGCGTGGCTATGGCTGTGGTGTAGACCTGCAGCTGTAGCTCCGATTGGACCCCTAGCCTGGCAACCTCCCTATGCCGCAGGGGCAGCCCTAAAAAGACAAAAAAGAAAGAAAGGGAGGGGGGGAGGAAAGAAGGAAGGAAATTGTTTTTAACTTTCTCAATAATAGTTGTGCCAATCCCCATCTCTCCCTAATCCCCGTCTTCCCCTTGTGGAGTAACTGTTGTCATGGCCTTGGCAGGCATCCTTCCAGATCTTTCTCTGTGCAACCACATACCTGAGTGTATCCATAAAATATATGCGGTATTTTGGGAGTGGATGTATTTTAACAAAACGGTGCCACGAATGTGTCGCGTGTGCTTTTGTAACTTGTCATCTGTCTCTTGCCTGGACCGTGTTTTGGAGCCCCATCCTTGGTGTTGCAAACAAACCCAGCTTTTTTTTAAAACTTGTTACGGTTTGTTACGTACAGACTGTGGGTTACTTTTCGGTTTCCAGATGGAGGGCGTTAGCATGTTCTCCCTTCCTCCTCCAGCACCTGTGTGAGTGCTTCTGGTAGATTCCACGGAGTGAGATGGCTGGGTCTGAGTAGACTGAGGTCCCCATGAGGCTGGATTTTGTCTTGTTTCAGTGGAGGCGGCCACGTCGCCCCCCCCCCCCGCCCCCCCGGGTGCCTCTGTCATCTTCCTTGCCAGCCGGGGCAGGCTTTTCATGACGGAAGCCGCAGGGACCTCTGTCATAGAGCAGAGCACAGCGGCAGGATGTGGGCCGGAGGCCTCTGGCGGGAGGCCGAGAGACTGTGGAATTTGTGGGCTGCCGTTCCGTTCTTAAGAACGCTCTTTCAGAGGGGACACGGGCTGCTCTAGGGGCTGGGACAGTCCCCTTTCTTTCCTCCTGAAAACAGAGGAGCTCAAACAAAATACTGTCTCTGCTGCAGCCTGTGTGCCTGGCTTCTTCCCTGCCGGCCAGTTTCTATTCCTAGGTCTGCTCAGCAGCTTGCAGTCTTCGCCTTTAGACAAACACATCAATCGAGACCGTTTTATAAAAACATTATTGTTTGGAGTTCCTGTCATGGCTCAGTGGGTTAAGAACCCAACTAGTATCCATGAGGACATGGGTTCGATCCCTGGCCTCACTCAGTGGGTTAAGGATCCGGCGTTGCTATGAGCTGTGGTGTAGGTGGCTCAGATCCCATGTGGCTGTGGCTGTGGCTTAGGCTGGCAGCTACAGCTCCCATTTGACCCCTAGCCTGGGAACCTCCACATGCCACAGGTGCGGACCTAAAAACACAAAAGCCAAAAATAAATAAATAAACCCTCCAAAGTCCCCCGGGCCACCTCGGAGCCAGAGCAGAGTCCTCACCAGGCATGGCCCCCGCCCCTTCCCACCTTGTTCCTCAGGACCTTGGCACCTGCGCTTCCTGCCACCAGGAAACCCCCTTGGTCCAGATTCCCGCGGGGGTCCCCTCCTCCACTCCCTTCAGTCTCAGCTTGAACGCCGTTTCACCTGGACCGCCCCCCCCAGTGAAATACCACCTTCCTCCCCCACTCCCTCAGTTTTTCTCTACCTCCTATCTTCCATACCCCTCAGCATCATTTGACAAACTCTGTATTTACTTTAGTTTTGTCACCCATCTCAACTAGTGTGTGAGCTCCGTGATAGCAGAGACTTTGATGTGCTCGCTGTGTGTCAGGGATAGCTGTTCAATAAATATCGAGCGAACGGATGAATTGCGAAAACGAGGTCAGCGCCACCCGCTCCTCGCGCCGGTGTGGATGTGGAAATTGGGGCACTGAGCTTTCCCAGTGTGTGGCTTGCACACGGCCGCAGCCCTGCAGGTGGTACGTGAACATATGCTATTTTAGTAGGTCCGTATTTCTGTTGGCCTGCTATTTACGGCAAGTGATGATGATTTGCCATTTATGGCATTAATATAAAGTTTCCTTTTTGAAGCCAGCTCCTTCAAGATTTAAAAAAGGGAAAAATCTATATTTGCTAGCCCGAAAGATAGTTTCTAATACCCATTGCCCTCTTAAAAGAAAACTTTTCTGAGAACAAAAAGAGATGTTTGTTATCTTTTAGCGGCTCTGTATTGAAAATGATTTTTTAGATAGCTGTGGAAGAAAAGTTTTTTTTTTTTTTTTGTCTTTTTAGGGCTGCCCCCGCGGCATATGGAAGTTCCCAGGCTAGGGGTCGAATTGGAGCTGTAGCTGCCAGCCAGAGCCACAGCCACGCCAGATTTGAGCCACATTTGCGACCTACACCCCAGCTCACGGCAGCGCTGTATCCTTAACCCACTGAGTGAGGTCAGGGATCGAACCCGCAACCTCATGGTTCCTAGTTGGATCCGTTTCTGCTGTGCTACGACAGGACTCCAGGAGGGAGCCCAGGATTTTGGATCCGCATCCATATTCTATAAATCCTGAAAACTAAAAATAAAACCTCAAGGTATTCATTGATTGAAGTCGATAACAGTCCATAGATAATTGAGAAGTAACCCAAAGTCTTCCTCTGATTATCCACTTGATGTGCGCATAGCATGTGAATTTTGTTGCCCAGTCTGCACTGGGCACCACAGGAAACTCCAGTCTTTGCTGCAGGGTTTGTGTTGTTTTGATCCACCTCTAGGGGGCAGTCTCAGCCATCGCTTTAGGTCCTGCAAAGCAAGCGTCCTGAGCGTGCAGTACTGTTGCTGTTTTGAGGATGGGAGCATCTCTGATAGGTCAGCAAAAGCCTGCAAAAGCAAGATCAGAACTATACTTTTTTGGAGTTCCCGTCGTGGCACAGAGGTTCACGAATCCAACTAGGAACACGAGGTTGCAGGTTCGATCCCTGGCCTTGCTCAGTGGGTTAAGGATCCGGCGTTGCCGTGAGCTGTGGTGTAGGTTGCAGACACGGCTCGGATCCCGTGTTGCTGTGACTGTGGTGTAGGCTGGCAGCTGTAGCTCTGATTGGACCCCTAGCCTGGGAACCTAAAAAGCAAAAAATAAAAAAGAACTATACTTTTCCATTCACCTAATATATGCATTAAGGACTTACTACTGGGCCCTGGGATGCAAAGAACTGAATCACTGGGAGAACGCTGAGGTGGGTTTTGAAGGAAGGGTAGGAGTTTTATACTGTAAGATGATACATTTGTTTGTTTCTGTTTTATTTTGTTTTTTTGCTTTTCATGGCTGCATCCACGGCATGTGGAGGTTCCCAGGCTAGGGGTCTAATGGGAGCTACAGCCGCCAGCCTACACCACAGCCACAGCAACACAGGATCCAAGCCGCATCTGCGACCTACACCACAGCTCATGGCAACGCCGGATCCTTCACCCACTGAGCGAGGCCATGGATCGAACCTGCAACCTCATCGTTCCTACTCAGATTCGTTTCCACTGTGCCGTGACAGGAACTCCTGTACTGTAAGATCCATTTGGATCGTCTCTCTCTGTGGGCTTAGGGCCATCACTGAGAATGACAGTTAAGGAATTATTTTAACCCTCTCCTAAATGCCCCTCTGGCCCCGGGACATGGCCCGGGCTTCAGATTCAGACGCTGAGTGTCAGTTCTACCACTCTGTCACCGAGAACTCACTCACGTATGAATCACACACGCTTGCTTCAAACTGGCTTAAGTAAAGAAAGGACATTATTAGCCCTTGCGATTAAAAAGTCCAAGATAGTGCCAGCTTCAGGCAGGGTTGGATACGGGGATTAAACACGGTTAAGAAGTTCTAGTTTCTATCTGGTCTGTCTCTCTGTCCTCAATTCTGCTGCCTCTGTGTTGGTGTCACTCCTGGACAGCTCACTGCCTGGAACACAGAAGGACTTTCACAGCAGTGAATCTCATCAGTTAATAAAAATAACTCTTTCCCTTTGGTGGCCTTTGTAGCTCTCAGCTCCTATCAGCTAATAATGTAACAGCCAAGGGGTGGTGACTTTTCTAGCAGCTTTAACCAATCCATGAGTTGAAACTGTTGGCCTGGCTTGGGGGACACGCCTAGCCCTGAACCAGCCACCTGGCCAGGGAGCCGGGCTAGCCTGATCGGCCAGGCCCAGGTCACATGCTCGCTCCTGAGTTGCTGGCAGTGTTATTTCCACCCACACTGCATGGATTGAGAGTTGGGGGGACGTGGTTTCCCAGAGGAAAAGCGAGGTGATGCAATTAGAAGAAAATGCATAGATGCTGCGGTGATAAAAAAGCCCCAAATGTCCGTGCTCTCTCCTGGATGCTTTGTGGCCTTCAGGCAGTCGGCTCCGGCTTTCAAAGCCTCAGTGTCCTCCTCCACAAAATGGGGATAATGACCCTAGCTCATAGCAGTACGGCAGACACCCACATGCAGAGCCTAATGGATGGTCATTGAAGCGGCCTGAACTCCAGGCTCCAGGAACCTGCAACATTTTTGCTTGTTGCTCGTAACTAGTCCCCCGATTAAGTGTGGAGCCTGGGGGCGGGGGGTCGGGCAGGGCAGGTGTGTGGAAGTGCTTGGTGAACTCTGCCTCGTCATTAAACCATTCCAAGTTCTCGTTCTTCTCCACTGGGACCCGACACCCGCGAAGTCAGGTCCCCAACGCCTGTCCGCCAGCCCTGGAAACCTGCGCTCAGCGGTTCAGCCGCTTGTTTATGCAGCTCAGGCTCTGGCACTCGCAAAATCAGCCCTGTTTAGGAGAATTCCAATATTCTGGCCTCAGAGGAATACGTGATCCTTGAAATATAGATTCTGTTGAGCTCCTTTAAGCATAACTGATTCTTGGCGTTTCTTCCCAATTCCATTTTTTTTTTTCCCCAGAGAGAATTAATAATATGGCCATTGATAAAATTCTGCACCGTCTCTGGGGCCAGCATTAGGGAGAAAGATGATAAGGATGACAATAACGGCGGCGGGACTTTGCTTTCCTGTCACGTCCAAATTCCTTAGACCATTGGCGTTACTTGACTCACACTTGCTCAGCACCCATCCCACCAGTCAGAGCCAACTTCTGCCCAATCCGTGACCGTTTCAGGCATCTTCAAGCCCCCGAGCCTCTGCCTGTGCTGTTTCTGCTGCCAGGAATGCCTTTCTTTCGATGCCCCGCAAACCTTTCAACTTTCGAATTTCAGGGGAGTTCCCTTCGTGGCTCAGTGGTTAACGAATCCGACTAAGAACATGAGGTTTCAGGTTCGATCCCTGGCCTTGCTCAGTGGGTTACGGATCCGGCATTGCTGTGAGCTGTGGTGAAGTTCGCAGATGCGGCTCGGATCCTGCGTTGCTGTGGCTGTGGCGAAGGCCGGCAGCTACAGCTCCTGTTAGACCCCTAGCCTGGGAACCACCACATGCCGCGGGTGTGGCTCCACATAAAAAGGCAAAGAGACAAAAAAAAAAAAAAACTTTCGAATTTCAGATCAGATGTCTCCTCAATTCTTTATTTAGGGTTCATTGTGTGCCAGACACTGTCCGGGGGGCTTCAAGTACACAAGTGATCCAAACAAACAGACCCTGGCTTTGTGGAATGTCCCTTCCAGGGTGGGTGACGGCTCAGGAAATAAAAGGCCTAATAAATCAGACATTAGTGGGGGGTTGGGAATAGAGGGGGCGTGTGTGCACAGCTTGTGATTTTATTTATTTGTTTGTTTATTTATTTTGTCTCTTTAGGGCCGCGCCCATGCCATATTGAGGTTCCCAGGCTAGGGGTCCAATCGGAGCTGTAGCCACCAGCCTATGCCACAGCCACAGCCACAGCCACAGCCACACCAGATCTGAGCTGCGTTTGCGACATGCATCACAGCTCACGGCAACGTCGCATCCTTAACCCACTAATCGAGGCTGGGGATCGACCCTGCATCCTCATGGTTCCTAGTCAGATTCGTTCCACTGAGCCATGATGGAAACTCCACACAGCCTGCAATTTTAAACGGGGCGGCCAGGGAGGACTTCCCCAGAAGGTGGGCTCTGAGGCCAGCCTCAAAGGAGGTGGGGACTCTGGGTATTTCCCCAGGGAAGAACCCTCAGGCAGAAGGAATGGTGAGTCAGAGGCCCCGTGGGGAGCGCACGCTGGTTTTGGATGGCACTGGAGTGTGGTCGTGGCTGGGAGGTGGGAGGTGGACAGAGACCAGGGGCCTCTGGGACCCGTGCAGAGTCTGGAGCAGAGCAGTGACATGGTTCAACTTCCTTTCCATCAGCCCCCTCGCCCCCACCCTGGGCTCTAGCAGGGAGAACGGACTGCAGGGTGAGCCCAGGGAGGGGTCCCGAACCAGCGAGGGAGCGGGGATGTGGGGGGAGGCGTTGAGCATTGGGATGTGTGCTATTTTTCGCATGCGGCTGATGGATTGGACGTGGAGTGGGAGAGTGGGCTAGGATTTGGACGCGGCTCCCGACAATCGGTGCCCTCGGGGCCCTCCCCACTTCCCTCGTTCAGATTCTCAGCATCACCTTTTATACATTTTATTATAATCATTTGTCTCTTTTGGTCTCGGATGCCCTTGGTAAATCTGAGAAAAGTTATGGACTCTCTTCCCAGAAAAATGCCTTGGCCCTTTCGTGTGAATGGATGTTCCCAGAAGTCCTCCTGGCCACCCCCGATTTTAGGGACCTCTGGCCAGCGTGGGTTTGCTCGCCTGGGTGCACGGCAGCAGGGGGTGCCATTCATAGCGCACACAACAGGAGCAGAGTTGTGCAGATCAGCCCCTGACTGGTGGCAGCCTAGGGGCAAGTTAGTGTCTGAACACACACTGGGTCAGAGTTTTTTTCTGAACCCTCATTGCGTGTGTAACAGCTACACAGTAAGCCCTTGATAAATGTTTGCTGAAAGATGATGCTGATAAACTTGGTCCTTTGTAAGTTTCTCCCACCTCGTGGGATGCCCTAAATATGCATTAATGCCTTGGTTTTCGTTTTTTGGGTTTTTTTCAAGTATAGTTGGTTTACAGTGTTGTGCCAATTTCTGATGTACAGCTGAGTGACCCGGGCATCCATATATATGCATTCTTTTTCTTCTATTATCTTCCATCATGGTCTGTCCCAAGAGACTGGATATAGTTCCCTGTGCTCTACAGCAGGACCTCGTTGCTTATCCGTTCTAAATGGAATAGTTTGCATCTACTAACCCCAAACTCCCAGTCCATCCCACGCCCTCTTCTCTCCCCCTTGGCATCCACAAGTCTGTTTTCTTTCTTTCTTTTTTTAATGGCCATGCTCACGGCATATGGAGGTTCCTAGGCTAGGGGTCAAATCGGAGCTGCAGGTGCCAGCCTACACCACAGCCACAGCAACGGCAGATCAGAGCTGCATCTATGACCTACACCGCAGCTCACGGCAACGCCAGATCTTTAACCCACTGAGTTAAAGCCAGGGATGGAACCCACATCTTCATGGATACTAGTCGGGTTCATTTCTGCTGAGCCACGACGGGAACTCCCACAAGTCTGTTTTCTCTGTCTGTGAGTCTGTCTGGTGGATGGGTTTTTGAGTCTGAGCAAGCCTCAGCAAGGTTAAGTGCTAGGGAGAGGTGGTGTCTGGCATCTGACCGGGTGAGGGTACAGCGGGTAGGTGCTTGGTCAACCTTGGCAGTTGTCATCATGGAGCTGGAGGGTGGTGCTGCACTGGAGCCCAGAACTCAGGCTCCCCCCACGAGGTTCCCTTCCTTTCCCACAGTTCTGCTCTCCAGGAATTTATAAGCCAGCTGGGGAATCAGTAAGAAGTAAGAAAAGGATGCTAAAGGACTTGTACTTTTCTCCTAGTTAATCCTTTGAGCAGCACTACAAAGTCAATCTTATTAATAGCCCCTTTTTACAGACGAGCAAACAGAGGCTCAGAGAAGGTAAGTCACCGAGTTCAGGATTCACCCCCAGGTCTCCAAATCCCCAGATAATTAGTGAGCAATATATATATGTGTATATATAGTTAAAGGCCAACAACTTAGCACTTAATTACAAAAGATTTCACCCTGTATTGTATGTAATTTAATACTAATTGCAGGGTTTCAGAATGAGCTGAAGTGAGC
>PVHT021183586.1:5809728-5930962 GCA_004024745.2 Catagonus wagneri
CTGGGTGGAGACAGGGAGGGAAGAGAATAGCATGATTAAGGCGTGAGGATAGAGAGTGAGCCGGCTGGGGGTGGGGAAGGGCTAGGATAGCGCTGTTTAAATAATGGAACGCTAGAAAGGTAAGCGCTAACTACACAAGTGCTAGGCACTGTGCTGCAGCCTACTTATTTATTTACTTGTTTATTTTGCTTTTTACTTTTTAATGCCACACCTGTGTCACATGGCTGGTGGTCCCAGGTTAGAGGTCACTGGAGCTACAGCTGTCAGCCTACACCACAGCCACAGCCACGTGGGATCCAAGCCTTGTCTGCTACCTACACCGCAGCTCATGGCAACACCGGATCCTTAACCCACTGAGTGAGGCCAGGGATCGAACCCGCACCCTTGTGGATACTCGTTGGGTTCGTTACCGCTGAGCCGTAACAGAAACATGTGTTTGTTGTTTTCTGGCCACACAGGTGGAAGTTCCCGGGCCAGGCCTTAACCTGAGCGCCAGCGGCAACCAGAGCCACAGCAGTGACAATGTGAGATCCTTAACCCACTGAGCCACCAGGGAACTCTGGGCTTTTTACTGTTACTGCATCCAACCCACCTTTGAGCCTATGAGGGAAAGAAAAATCCAGTCAGACAGGTATGGTTATTACCTAAACGAATGCCACTGTCATGACTTGGAGCCAGGCCCAGACTCCAGAGCTCACACATTCTTCTTGCCTCAAGTTCAGAGCTGATCTCATTAGAGGTGGGAGTACTGCGACTTGTGGGGAGTGAGCTGGGCTGGCCTAGGGCCTTGCTAGCAAAGTGTGGCCCCCAGAGCATCGTCTGGGAGCTTGTTAGACAAGCCTGGCCCCTCGCCAGTCCCGTGGAATCAGAACCTGCATTTCAACACCATCCTGGGTGACAGGTGTGCGCATCAGCATTTGGGAAGCACGGAGGCCGGTGAGATGGTCTGCTGGATGTGTTTCTGGGCTCCTCAAGTCTATGCAACTACATCTCCCTCCCGGTGGAGGGAAAGAAATGCATTCCTAGAGGGTCTGAGGTGACAGCCCAGGGCAGCCCACTCCGAGCTGAGATCTCTTTGAAGTCTCATATTTCCTCTACAAATGTCATTGGGTGTTTCATTTCGTACCGTATATATCAGCGGTCTTTTTAATATCTCAAAAAATGGTTATGGAAATTGCCACGGAGAAGGCTCCGCATTCCCGGAAGACGGCACGGGATGGGTTTCCTTGTATCGTAAATGGAGTAATAATAACCACTTCAAGGGCTGCTGCAAAGATCAAAGGAGAGTCGTGTGTATGGAAATGCTGCCTAAACTGTCCAGTTCGTACACATGTTGTGCTGGAAGGAACTGCAACGCTTCCCCAGACCCCATGTCCTGCAGCCAACCAGCCGTCCTGAGGGCTGAAGGTCACGGTCAAGGTGAGGCAGGGTTCAGTCTCAGGAAGACAAAGGAGCGTCTCTGGGCATCTCAGAGAGCCAGGGAAGCAGGAATAGGAACGCTTATTGCTAGTCTGTTTAAATTTCTTATGATTTCTGGAGTGCAACAGGATTGGCAGTGTCTTGGCAGCCGTGGGACATAGGTTTGATGCCTGGCCTGGCACAGAGTGTTAAGGATCCGGCGTTGGCAAAGCTGCAGCTTAGGTCACCGCTGTGACTCGGGTCTGATCCCTCGCCTGGGAACTCCATACGCCACGGGGTGGCCAAAAAAGAAAAAGAAATTTTTTCTTATGATTTCATAATATCACCGATTTTTTTTTTTTGTCTTTTTCCAGGGCCGCACGCGTGGCATGTGGAGGTTTCCAGGCTAGGGGTCTAATCAGAGCTGTAGCCGCCGGCCTACACCACAGCCACAGCAACGCGGGATCCGAGCTGCGTCTGCAACATACACCACAGCTCACGGCAACGCCGGATCCTTAACCCACTGAGCAAGGCCAGGGATCGAACCCTCAACCTCGTGGTTCCTAGTCGGATTCGTTAACCACTGAGCCACGATGGGAACTCCAATATCACCCATTCTTAATTATTCCCCACTTCCTGATTGGCCAGATTAGCTAGTAGGAAAATTCAGAGGCTTCAGAGACATCAGGATAGAAGAGAATATGAGAGAATAGCATCCTGTCCCCGGCTGACCCAGGGAGAGGGGAGCCTGGGAGGAAAATTGGGGTGACAGGGAAAGAGGGAAGCAGGTGGCCACAATCTGGAGTCCTCCAGGAAAGGGGACAGTGACTCTCTGGCTCCCCCATCCAGGGGGGCACGTATCTCTGTAATCAGAAGTAGAAGTAAAAAGGGGCAGAGTTCCCATCGTGGCTCAGCAGAAACAAATCCGACTAGCATCCATGAGGACATGGGTTCGATTCCCGGCCTTGCTCAGTGAGTTAAGGATCCAGCACTGCTGTGAGCTGCAGTGTAGGTTGCAGACACGGCTCGGATCTGGCATTGCTGTGGCTGTGGTGTAGGTCACAGACGCGGTTCGGATCCTGCGTTGCTGTGGCTGTGGGTGTAGGCTGGCGACTATAGCTCCGATTTGACCCCGAGCCTGGGAACTTCCTTATGCTGAGGGTGCGGCCCTAAAAAAAAAAAAAAAAAGACCAAAAAAGAACCACAGAAGCTCCAGGAGGAAAATCTGGGGATGGATGCGTGGGAACAGCTCCCCATGGCCCGTAGCAATCGAAACGGACAAAGTGGCGTAAAACTGTTGTGTTTGCTTAAGGAGGTTATGGGTCACCCTGGGGGAGAGTTCTGGTAGGTTAATAGGGTTAAAACCAGATTTTGAGAAGTTAGGAAGAGAATGATGGAGATTCTTTTTCTTTCTCCCCTCCCCAAGACGATCGTTGGGATTTTCACACAAATTGCATTTCTATTACAAATGTCTTACTTGCCATTTAACACTTAATCCCCGTAACCTGTGACTAGAGTGAAGCAGATATTGTCTCTTTAATCCATTCCTTGGCAAAAAGTTGTTTAAGAAACATAGAAAATTGCAAAGCATCGTTTATAGTAGAATCTTATTTTTGTTTAAAAGAATGTTTGTGTGTATATAGAAATATGTGAACATGTGTATTATAAACAAAAACATCTAGAAGAATATGTATCAGATTATAATGGGGGGTAGTTCCTGTTGTGGTTCAGCGGAAACGAACACAATTAGTATTGGTAAGGACACGGGTTCCATCCCTAGCCTTGCTGTGTGGGTTAAGGATCCAGCATTGCCGTGAGCTATGGTGTAGGTCCAAAGACGCAGCTCGGATCTCACATTGTTGTGGCTATTGCGAAGGCCGGCAGCTACAGTTACAATGTGACCCCTAGCCTGGGAACTTCATGTGCTGAGAGTGTGGCCCTGGGGAAAAAAAAGAAAAAAAATTATCATGGGGATTTTATTGCTATATACATGTCACTTTTTTTTTTTCCTTCTCTAGGGCCACCACTCACGGCATATGGAGGTTCCCAGGCTAGGGGTCTAACAGGAGCTGTAGCCGCCGGCCTACACCGCAGCCACAGTAACGCGGGATCCGAGCCGCGTCTGCAACCTACATGCAACTCACAGCAACGCCGGATCCTTAACCCACTTAGCGATGCCAGGGATCGAACCCGCAACCCCATGGTTCCTAGTCAGATTCGTTAACCACTGAGCCACAACGGGAACTTCTATACATGTCACTTTTGATATGTATAGTTTATACATTTATTATCCCTCCATAAAGCTATAAAAATTTTTAATAGGGGTTATCTCTAATGGTCAGGTTATGGTATATTATTTATAATCCTTTGAGCTACAAAGAACAGAAACTCAGCTGATACTTTAAAGCAGTAGCTAAGTTGTCCAGATAACTCTTCAGGCATGGGTGGATCCAGGCGCTCAAATTATATCATTAGGAATCTCTCTCTCTCCATCTCTGGGATCTGCTGTCTTCTTTCTTGACTTCATTCTTAGGGAATTCTAGGTCTGCATCTTGTCACCTTAGCACCCCAATAGAGAAAAAACAGCTTTTCCCCAGGAGTATCAGCAAAGTCCCAGAGGCTGACTCTCAAGGGCCCAGCTCAGGCCGTGGCTCATCCCTAGACCAAGGTCAAGGCCATGTGACCCAAGAGGAACCCAAAGGGATTTTCAAAGGAATCTAAGGAAGCCAGTGAACTTAAGAAGGAGGCTGAACGTCTCCCCCAAAGAAATCCAGAGTTCTGTGGCTAGAAGAGGAAGAAGGAAACCACTAACATCTGCTTTAAAGGGACCTTCAGGAAAATAAAAAGGCCCTACTTTATAGCACATACCCTCTAATAAGCCATAATGGAAAAGAATATATATTATGTACAATGAATCGCTTTGCTTTACAGCAGAAATTAAAAGTGTTGTAAATCAGCTATACTTCAATGATATAAATTTAAAAATAATAAAACCTTCCGAAGAAGAAAAAATAAGAGGGCTTCATTTCGGGGGTCACATATTTTGGTAATGACTGCGTTGTCTATAATAAGCATGTGTTTCTCTTACGACGGCAGGAGAAAAATGAGAACCTCTTTCCAACACCTGATCTGAGGAGTTCCCGTGTGGCTCAGCGGGTTAAGACCCTGACTAGTATCCATGAGGAATGCAACTTTGATCCCTGTCCTCGCCCAGTGGGTTAAGGATCTGGCATTGCCGTGAGCTGTGGTGTAGGTCGCAGACGCGGCTCGGATCCTGTGTTGCTGTGGCTGTGGTGTAGGCCGGCGGCTACAGCTCCGATTTGAACCCTAGTCTGGGAACTTCCATACGCTGCACACGTGGCCCTGAAAAGAAAAGAAAAACTGATCCGGGGTTACCTCTGGTTAGGGCAGCCAAGATCACACATTCGTGAGTGTGGAGAAAGCAGTCAAGCCCAAATCTTGTCAGAGCCCTTGATTTTGTAGGATCCAGAGGTAACAAACAGTGGCAAGGCTGGGGTGTTGACTGCCTCCTTTCCGCAGATTGTTAGTTGTGTGTGTTCAAGACCCACGGGGCCACGTGGCGGTCTCTGGGGCTCTGGGTCGCCAGAGTGATGCGCCCAGGGAGCCGGGCCTTCGTCAAGGTCAGCCTCTGCCTCTCGGCCTCCTGTGGGGCGTGTGCGGTACCCGGGGCCTCAGTCACTGCTTCCCTGCCTTCTGACATCACACCGCTGTGTTTCTCCATTGCAGGGTTACACTAAGGACATGGTGACAGACTTTGATGAGAAACATGATGAGTATTTAATATTGCTTCAGCAGAGGAACCGGTAAGATGAAGCCGCTCGACGGCTGCCCTTACTATTAGCCAAATCAAAATCCTATTTAGATTTATTAACAGCGTGCAGGCTCTGTTTCACATTGAAATGGGTTGCCGTCACCCTCCGCTCGGAGGCTGGGAATAATATCTGCCACCCCAGCTCTTATCTCTCCATTCACTGCTTTAATTGCATCTTTCGATTGAGCTGTAGCAAACTGTGCGATGTGTTAAGGACCACCTCTCGCCTCCCCGCCTCTGTCCTGGGAGAAGCTGGGTTGGTTATGAAACGCTAGAATTTGGCACAGCCTGTGCATTAGTCACCTGAATACGCCCGTCTGTGATCTCACAGGCTTTGAAGGTCTCTTGAAATCCGAGCCTGTAATCATGCCTTGTTCTTGTTCTGTCAAGGTGGAGTCATTTTACATTTGTATTTGAAACTGGTCCATGTCATTTAAAGTTAAGTGAGGTCCTAGAGTTCCTGTTGTGGCACAGCGGTAACAAACCCGACTGGTATCCATGAGGATGTGGGTTCGATTCCTGGCCCCACTTAGTGGGTTAAGGCTCCGGCGTGTCACGTGCTGAGGCGTAGGTCGCCGGCTCGGCTTGGATCTGGCGTTGCTGTGGGGTAGCCTGGAAGCTGCAGCTCCAATTGGATCCCTGGCCTCGGGACCTCCATATGCCGTGGGTTCAGTCCTTAAAAGACAAAAATAAAATGAAATAAGCTAGTCCTGATTTTTGACTCCAGTGCCGATTCTTATAAGAGCCTGTAGCTGGTGCCATGTGTCTTGATCGAGGTATAGCAGCATAGTCTGGTTTGAAAGAGGTCTCTCGTGTCCTCTGTGTCATTGCAGGCCCGCGAAGGTCATTCTTGGTTCCCTGTGGTTTGTCTTCAGGCCTGCAACCTTGCAGGAAGCAGCTGGGTTTGCAAACTCCCAGGCTAGGAGGGGCCAGGCAGTGCGTGAGGCTGGCTCAGTGAGGGCAGTGAGCCCCTGGAACTCCCACATGCCCAGGGATCCGTCCATACCCTCCAAGGTCGCCAGAGAAGCCAGAAATCTGCATTTGTGTGGTGAAATCTGAGGCTTTTAAAATGTTGATAATGGGAGTTCCCGCTGTGGCACAGTGGGCTAACGAACCGGCTTGTGTCTGTGGAGGCCCCAGCTTGATCCCTGGGCCAGCAGAGTAGTTCGCAGCCACGGCTCAGATTAGATCCCTGGCCCGGGAACTTCAGATGCAGCCAAAAAAGACGAGTAAACACATTGAATGTTGGTAGTGGATTAAAATCAAAGCACAAAGCAAACGGAAGAAGCCTGCGGGCCCCGCAAACAGATCTGCCACAGGGGCAGGAATGGGGTGCGAATTCGGGCCTCTGCATTGCGGGAGTGGGCTTGGGGCCTCGTAGGCAAAGCATTTGGGGGTTGTCTCCTGAGTGCAGGTTCAGCCCTTGTCTGATGGGCTGGATTCTCGGTACTTGTTAACTGGGGCCCTGGTGGTGTGTTGTACGGGCCAAGCTTTTATGCTTCGCTATTGCCCCGTATGTGAGAGGAGTCTTGCATCCTTGGGCCTTTACGAGATTTCACCAAGACCCCCAGTATCTACGGCAACAATCCCTGCCTGCCTTCCAGATGCCTCTTAGCAAGCCTGTCCCACTCCCAGGAGAGAAGCTCTGAATTATCTCTCCAGGACCAGCCAGAAATGCCAGGCAGCGTCCCACGTGCCCAGCTGCTCTGCGCTCATCGCCTTCCGTCCCCTGGGTGACCTCAAGCCAAGGCTTGTGCTGATTAGACCAACGTGGGTTTTTATCATCATTGATGCCAAGGAACAGGATGTTTTTATTCAGTTTCTGGCAGGCTGGATGGTGCCACCGAACACCTGGGCGATCATTGAATCATGCACATGTGACTTGTCTAAGCGGAGAGTGTCATGGTCCCTTATGAGCAAATTGCCTCTCACTAATCAAGGGATCAATACGTGCGTGATCAAAGAGGCGCCGGCCGAGAGCATAGCTGAGAATATCCAGAGGCCAGGTTGCGGCGCCAAGGCAATTTAAAAATATGCCAAAATGGAGCTGCCATAAAATTCAGGGGAACGTGTTCTCACCGAGAGGGAGATGGCTTGATGCTTGGAAATTAGAAGGTAGAGCTAGGAAGAAACACCTCCAAACAGAGACATATGCCCCAAGCTGTCATCAGACCCAGCCCGAAAAGCCACGTTTGCTGGAGTGCCAGCTGTGTGCCAGGCACCTCGCCCTCGCTGCGTTTTCTCCACACGCTCCCCAAGGAGGCTGGTATAGTTTCTGTGCCCATTTTACAGATAAAGAAGTGGAGACCCAGGAGCCAAGCAACTTGCCCAGGGTCATACAGCCAGGAAGTGGTGAAGCTGGGCTGTACTCTCTCTGTTTTGCTTGACACTGTCATCAATAATAAAGAGAAGAAGAGTTTCCTGTTGTGGCTCAGCAGGTTAAGAACTTCACTAGCATCCATGAGGATGCGGGTTCAATCCCTGGCCTCGTTCAGTGGGTTAAGGATCCAGCGCTGCCGTGAGCTGTGGTGTAGGTCGCAGACAAGGCTCGGGTCCCGTGTTGCTGTGTCTGTGGCAAAGGCCGGCGGCTACAGCTCCTGTTAGACCCCTAGCCTGGGAACCTCCACATGCCACCGGGGCGGCCCTAAAAACAACAACGACAAAGCAAACAAACAGGAGTTCCTGTCGTGGCTCAGTGGTTAATGAATCCGACTAGGAACCATGAGGTCGTGTTCAATCCCTGGCCTCGTTCAGTGGGTTAAGGATCCGGCGTTGCCGTGAGCTGTGGTGAAGGTTGCAGACGCGGCTCGGATCCCGCGTTGCTGTGACTGTGGTGTAGGCCGGCAGCTACAGCTCCTGTTAGACCCCTAGCCTGGGAACCTCCACATGCCGCGGGGGCGGCCCTAAAAACAACAACGACAAAGCAGACAAACAGGAGTTCCCATCACGGCTCAGTGGTTAACGAATCCGACTAAGAACCATGAGGTTGCGGGTTCGATCCCTGGCCTTGCTCAGTGGGTTAAGGATCCGGCGTTGCTGTGAGCTGTGGTGTAGGTTGCAGATGCGGCTCGAATCCCGCGTTGCTGTGACTGTGGCGTAGGCCGGCAGCTACAGCTCCTTGTTAGACCCCTAGCCTGAGAACCTCCATATGTCGCAGGTGTGACCCTAGATAAGGCAAAAAGACAAAAAAAAAGCGCCCACTTTTCTTTGGCGCCCCGTGCCTATTAGGGACGCGCTCAGCTGCGGCAGGGGAGTTCCCCTTAGTGATTCCTTCCACACTCTGAATAATTATCTCCTCATTTATCATGATCATAAATCCACATTTTCATAAACCACTCTGCTTAAAGAGAAGCCCCCGTGGCGTGCCAGCTGCAGGTCCCGGGTGACGAGATGCTGTTGCGACTGTTAAGGTAGCATCAGGTGACTGGATGGTCTCCAGAAGGAAGGTGGGGTAGGCACTTCCGGGCTGCGTGGTCAGATTTTCCACCTGCTGCCCATCTTGGGGCTTCGCAGTGAGACAGGCTGAGACCTGGGACCTGGGGCCCTTTGCTACAGGGCTTGCACCTAGACAAACCTCTCCTCAAGCAACAAAATACAGAGAAACTATAAGGGACTAAAAATAACTGCATGAATGTGCACTCAAACCCGGAGTTCCCATTGTGGCTTAGTGGTAACGAATCCGACCAGTATCCACGAGGATGCGGGTTCGATCCCTGGCCTTGCCATGTGGGCTTAGGATCCAGCATCACCGCGAGCCGTGGCGTAGGTCACAGACGCGGTTCCGCGTGGCTGTGGCGCTGGCCGGCGGCTGTAGCTCTGATTTGACCCCTAGCGTGGATGCTTCCATATGCCGCAGGGGCTGCCCTAAAAAGCAAAAAAAAAAAAAAAAAAAGAAAGAAAAAGGATACCAAAAAACTAAAAAAACCAACTGCCACTTCGGAAGGGCCAGGAGCAAAAGCAGGGTGCTGTGCGTGCCCCCTGCACACAAAAACAACACCCCCCCAAAGGGGTGGGCCAACTTCCTGAGCCATCCCCTGGCCCAGCCTCTCATCTCATATAAGGAACCAGCTCGCCACCCACCCCCACAACTCAGGGAGCAAGAGAGCAAAGGAAACTGTTGCTTGTTGTCGCTCGCCACTGCTGCAGCAGGGATCCCAGTAAAGCCTTGCCTGAATTTCTTGCCTGCCTTTTGGTCAAATTCTCTTCGTTAAAGAGGCCAAGAACCCAGGTGGGTAAGAGCAGAGTCTGGGCTCCGTCTCCTCCCTCCCCGGAGACTCCTGGTAGCCACCGCGCCCTCGGCTTGTTGCTCCGGAGAATGCAGCTAGTGCCGTGTTTGGAAATTGTCTCTTAGTTACTTGTGTTTTCCTTCTGTTTTATGCTGTTGCCCAACAATCAGGCATCTCCCAGGCTTCCGAGGCTGGCAAGAGATAAGCAGTCTGTAATAAATGTTCCTGCCACGATTGTTGAAAAGATGGATGTATCAACCGCTAAAGAAACGTTTTAAAAAGCAAACAAAGAAATCACCCGTAATGCCACCACCCTACCTCAACAACCGATTTAATTTTCACACGTTTCACCTGCCGCTCTGGGTCCACAAACACTCTCTTTTCCAACTTTGCACTTACACATATATACTGTTTTGATCCTACCTCTCTCTCTCTCTCTCTTTTTCTTTTTTTTTTTGCCTTTTAGAGCCACACCCACGGCATATGGAAGTTCCCAGGCTAGGGGTCTAATTGAAGCTGCTGCTGCCGGCCACGGCCACAGCCACATCCACAGCCGCAGCCACATTGGATCGGAGCCGCGTCTGCGACCTACAGCAACGCCGGATCCCCGACCCACTGATCAAGGCCAGGGATTGAACCCGTACCCTCATGGATACTAGTTGATTTGTTTCCACTGCACCACATGGGGAACTCTCATAACCTGTCTTTTTTCACCCCCCCAACTGAACAGATCCCAAACAATCCCCCATGTTTCGACATACTCTTCGTGATTATAACGGCTGCACGAGATCCCAGCTTCCACTGCCCTAGTGTATGACTCATGTTTGGGTTGCTTTCATGGTTTTGTCACAACTGAATGCTGACCGTTGTTCCTGATCAGAAACAAATTTGCTTACTGGGCAAAGACTAATAAGCAGAGAATATTTTCTCTATTGTCCTATTACTTCTGAGAAGGTTCTCTGTGTTTCCAGCTATGTCTAAGTTTGCCAGTTTAAGCTTGCTAGCTTTCGAAGTTGTCTTTGTTGTGGTGAAGACTCTGGAGCCAAATTGCTTCATTTTGCATCCTAGCCCTGCTGCTGTACTAGCTGTGTGACCTTGGGCAACTTACTTAACCTCTCTGTGTTCCAGTTTCCTTGTCTATTAAACAAGCTTAATAAAACAATGATCCCATAGGGTGGTTGTGAAGATTAAAGTCTTAAGACAGTTGGTCCTTAATTATTCACGGATTCTGTATTTGCAAATTTACCCACTCACTAAAATGTACTTGTCACCCCCAAATCAATACTTGCAGTGCTTTTTTTTTCTTTTTGTCTTTTTAGGGCTGCACCCACAGCATATGGAAGTTCCCAGGGTAGGCCACAGCCGCAGCGACACGAGATCCGAGCCACATCTGCGACCTACACCACTGTTCACGGCAACGCCAGATCCTTAACCCACTGAACGAGGCCAGGGATTGAACCCGCAACCTCATGGTTCCTAGTCAGATTTGTCTCTGCTGTGCCACAGCGGGAATTCCAAGTTGCAGTGCTCTTGCAGTCACTCGAAGATACGTACCAAAAATTTTAGTTGCCTGGCTTACATGTACAGAACAAGGGGACACTCTGCCTTCTTGTTTCAGCTCCTATCCTTGTAAAGTGTCATTTCTCACATTTTACTCCGTGCCATGTTTTTCCACATTTTTGTGCTTTGTTTTTTTTGGGATGACTTTGCAGTTTAAATTGGCCCCCAGGCATAGTAGTGCCATAGTGCCATCTCATGTTTCTGAGCCCAGGACAGGTATGATGTCCCTTACGGAGAAAATACACGTGTTAGATAAGCTTCCTTCAGGCATGAGCTGGAGCGCTGCTGGGATAATGTATTAAGCAGATTTTAAATAAGGTGCATAAGAACAGCAACACACATAAATCAAGGAATTATGTCGATCAACTGATGAAAATGTTGTGACCAGAAACCAAATCACTGGAATTCCCGTGGTGACTCAGTGGTAGCGAACCCAACTAGGATCCATGAGGATAAGGGTTCGATCCCTGGCCCCTCTCAGTGAGTTAAGGATCCAGCGTTGCTGTGAGCTGCGGCGTAGGTAGCAGACGTGGCTCAAATACTGATGGCTGTGGCTGCATCATAGGCCAGCAGCTGGAGCTCCGATTCAACCCCTAGCCTGGGAACTTCCATGTAGCACAGGTGCAGCCCTAAAAAACTCCAAAAAAAAAAAAAAAGAAATCAAACCCTTTATTTTCCCTTAGGGACAGTGGTTCAGTATTCACTAATTCGGGGTTTGCGGTAGCTTTATAGAACATAGCTATCGTGCATAATGAGAATTGATGGTCTGTAAAGCATTTAGAACAGAGTTTGGCCTTATACCTTTGCTGTGATTACTGTTGTTTAAAAAAAAATTTATATTTTGCTAATTTAGTAGGAACTTAATCACTGAAGGCAGTGCATGTTTGTTGCCACAGTGGTCGGTTGGTTTTTGTATTTCTTCTTGTGCAGAAAGAAATGCAGTTGGCGCAGCGGTGCGTAAAGGCGTTTGCAAAGGCACTGAAGGGTTTCGCGTTAGATGCATGGGTTCTGGAAGGGCCGAAAAGGACACCTCACACCGTTTAAGGCAGTGAACACCAGGAGTGGGGAAAGGAGCAAGCCGAGGTGTGAGGTCGGGGTTTAGAGGAAGCAGAACAGGAGACCCGGCGGGGCTGGAGCCAAGACCCTTTTGGCCAAAAGGCATGCTAATTACATCATTCGTGTTGCACAAAGCCTGCACTGGTATATTTTTAAACTGCATCAGAATATAAAACAATGCCTTTGGGATATTTAGGGTGAGTGTTTGCAAACACATTTATTTCCCGAAGCAAAAAATCAGTCCTCCTGGCCTGATGCAGCCGTTTTCTGGTGTGTGGAGGTGTTATGTGAACTCCCTCTCACAAAGGCTTAGACCCTAACCCGCGTTTTTGTGCCACGTGGAGCAAAGTGCCACCGTCCATGCCAAATAGAGATGCACGAAATTGGGGTCATCCCGGGAAATCCAGGCTGTGTGGGGGCAGCGTGCACACACGCCTGCTATGTCTCAGCCACCAGGGAGCGGCGGGGGCAAACATGGGTCCCGAGTTTTGCTAATGAATGTTTGAGCCTGGGAATGAAAGCAGAACCGCCTCCCCCCCCCCAAAGCAGGGTCCCAAACTGCCTCCCCCTCATCGCTTCTCTGTGTGGGTAATGGGCCTCTTAGGGCTGTTTGGAAATGAGCAGCTGGGCACCCACCATCTGGCTGCTAATTAGAGACGCTTTGCAGCCAGAGCAGCAGGTCCCTTCCCGTGTGGGGTGGGCGGTGGCCGGGGCTTGTAGGATAAGGAGCCAGCGCTCATTTCTCTTCCAGGATATTAAAGCACCTGAAAACCAAGGACCCTGTGCAGTTGAGGCTGGAGCACCTGGAACAGGGCTTCTCTGTCTACGTCAACGGGGCCAATTCTGAGCTGAGGACATCGCCTCGGAAGGCCATCCACCCTGACTTCTCCAGGAGCACCTCCCACACCGAGGGGCCTCACGGTGAGTGCAGGCCCTGCCCGGCCAGCCACGGCTTTGCTGTCTGATGATGGACACAATTGTCACATAAACTACAGCTTGGGCACCTCGGCTAGTTCACCTATACGAGTTAACTCTACCCACGTGGCCAGAAAGAGAGCGTGAAAGTGAGAGAGAGCGAGAGGAAAAAAAAAAAACCTTTTTAACTTCTTTTTCGTTTTTCTTTTTTAAAAAGAGCCACACCCACGGCATATGGACGTTCCCAGGCTAGGGGTCGAATCAGAGCTGCAGCTGCCAGCCTACGCCACAGCCACAGCCACACCGGATCTGAGCTGTGTCTGTGACCTAGGCTGCAGCTTGTGGCAATGCCGTATCCTTAACCCACTGTGCGAGGCCAGTGATCGAACCCACATCTTCATGGATATTAGTTGGGTTCTTAACCCGCTGAGCCCCAATGGGAACTCCTTTACTTCTATTTAAAAAAACTTTTTTAAAAGATTTTTTTTTAATTTATCTTTTATTTTTAGGGCATATGGAAGTTCCTAGGCTAGGCCTCAAATCTGAGCCACATCTGTGACCTACACCACAGCTTTTGGCAATGCCAGATCCTTAACCCACTGAGCGAGGCCAGGGATCTAACCCACATCCTCGAGGATACTAGTCAGACTCTTAACCTGCCGAGACGCAATGGGAACCCCCTTTAAAAAATTTTTTATTTTATTTATTTATTTTTTTAATTTTTTTTTTGTCTTTTTGCCTTATCTAGGGCCGCACCCGCAGCATATGGAGGTTCCCAGGCTAGGGGTCTAACAGGAGCTCTAGCTGCTGGCCTTCGGCACAGCCACAGCAGCGTGGGACCCGAGCTGCATCTGCAGCCTACACCACAGCTCACGGCAACGCCAGATCCTTAACCCACTGAGCGAGGCCAGCGATTGAACCTGCAACCTCATGGTTCCTAGTCAGATTCGTTAACCACTGAGCCACGACAGGAACTCCCTAAAAATTTTTTTAGATTATAGTTGATTTACTATGTTCTATCAATTTCTGCTGTACAGCAAAGCGACCCAGTCATACATTTCTAAACATTCTTTTTCTCATATTATCTTCCATCATGTTCTGTCCCAAGAGATTGGACATAGTTCCCTGTGCTATATATAGCAGGACCTCATTGCTTATCCATTCTAATGTCCTTTTTTACTTCTTTTGAAACTAGTCTTGGCCTCCATTCCCCCGGGGCAGAGGTGGTCAGAGCAGTCAATTCCTGGCTATTCCATTTCCTAGGTCTCATGTGCCAGTCGTTTAAGCAAATATTCAGGCTAATTTTGATGATGCCTGATTTTCATTTGCTGTATCTTCACTTCAGTACCTGACCCTGGAGATAATCGATTCCACTGTTCATTTCTGAATGTAGTTAATCCATACTCTGCAGACTTTAAGCGGATTTCATGTGTCCTATAATAAAAGCAGAGAAAATCTGAAGTGGAATAGAAGGCACGCGACCCAGTGGCTAGGCCCGTAGAGGCACTGAAGGTGATTTGGTGGTGGTTGAATGAATGAAACGGCAGCTCACATGGTGTTGGGTCCCCATTTGGCCATTTTTGTCTCTCTGCGCTTTTGTTTTCTTATCTTTAAAATGGGACTAACAGGGAGTTCCTGTCATGGCTCAGCAGTAACGAACCTAACTAGTATGCATGAGGACATGGGTTTGATCCCCGGCCTCTCTCAGTGGGTTAAGAATCCTGCATTGCCGTGGCTGTGGTGTAGGGTGGCAGCTGTAGCTCCAATTCGATCGCTAGCCGGGAACTCCCCTATGCAGCACCTGCAGCCCTAAAATGCAAATAAAAAAATTGAATGGGACTAATGAGTGTCAGAATGCCCTTCAAGGCAAGTCCCTTTGTCTGAGAGGCCAGTGTGCTGCTGAGTTACAAGGAGGGGATCTGGAACAAGGCAGAGCTGGATTTGATCCCTGTTCTGCCACTTCCCAGCTTGGAGACCTCTGGCAGTTGGGTCCTCTTTGATCCTCGGTTTCCTCTTCTGTAAAATGGGAATAATGACGCCCACCTTGCAGACTTCCCAGCAAGATGAAGCAACATAAGACATGTCAAGTGTCCAGCACACACTGGTCTTGATTTGTGTTCTAGTTCATTGCCTCACAGGTATGGTGAGATCCCAAGGCATTAAAGACCATAAAAGTTAAAACAATGACAAGGCGGGGTAGAGGGAGAAAGTGATGTCTTCCAACCTTCCCCCAGGGAAAGCCACTGCAGCACTGCTGTTTGCAGTTCAGCATGAGTTTCCGAGCCTCCAGGGCAAAGAGGAGATGGGATGGACCTAGCTTTCACTGGGAAAGAGCCAGGCTGACCTTCTCCTCGGTAGGGGAAGCAAGCCTGCCTGGTCCAGGTTTCAGGGAGAGGCAGATAAGTACAGGAGTCTCTGTACTTGGGCCCCCAGTAGTTCACTCACTCATTCAACAAACCTTCCCGCCTCTCTTCTATACTAATCCTGGCCTGTGGCGCATGATGCTGTACTTCAAAGATGGTTCCTTTTCTATATAGACCTGCCTGATTCAGCTGTCTATTATTATTATTGTTATTATTATTATATTATATTATTATATATAATATAATTATAATATAATAATAATTACTATATTATATTATCAGGTGTGTGGAAGTTCCCTATTCAGGGCTTGAACCTATGCCACAGCAGTGACAATGTTGGATCCTTAACTGCTAGGTGACCAGGGAACTCCCCAGCTGCCCATTATTATCATTATTATTATTATTAATTTTTTTTTATGGCATCACCTGCAACACATGGAAGTTCCCAGGCTAGGGGTCCAGTTGGAGCTGCAGCTGCCAGCCTACGCCACAGCCACAGCAGTGCGGGATCTGAACCACATCTGCAACCAACACAGCAGCTTGCAGCAACGCCAGATCCTTAACCCACTAAGCCAGGCCAGGGATAGAATCCGCGTCCTCATGGGCACTGTCAGGTTTTTAACCCACTGAGCCACAATGGCAACTCCCCACCTGCCCATTAGTACACTGTTCTGTGGCGGGGAGGTGCTATGGCTGACTTTCATCCCTCTTTGTCGAGCATTTAGCTTGTCTTTTTTTTTTTTTTTTTGCCTTTGTCATTTTAGGGCCGCACCCGCAGCATATGGAGGTTCCCAGGCTACGGGTCTAACAAGAGCTGTAGCTGCCGGCCTTCGCCACAGCCACAGCAACACGGGGTCTGAGCTGCGTCTGCAACCTACACCACAGGTCACGGCAACGCCGGATCCTTAACCCACTGAGCAAGGCCAGGGATTGAACCCGCAACCTCATGGTTCTTAGTCGGATTCGTTAACCACTGAGCCGTGATGGGAACTCCTGTTTGTCTGCTTTGTCGTTGTTGTTTTTAGGGCCGCCCCCGCGGCATGTGGAGGTTCCCAGGCTAGGGGTCTAACAGGAGCTGTAGCCGCCGGCCTTCGCCACAGCCACAGCAACACGGGGTCTGAGCCACGTCTGCGACCTACACCACAGCTCACGGCAACGCCGGATCCTTAACCCACTTAGTGAGGCCAGGGATTGAACCCGCAACCTCATGGTTCCTAGTCGGATTCGTTAACCACTGCGCCACGACAGGAACTCCTAGCTTGTCTTCTGATGTCTGGTGGCTGCACACAGGGCTACAGACAAAAATAGCTTCGCATGCACGACCCCGGGCGCCCCGGCAGCTGTGGTAGCTGTCAGTTAGGAAACCAGTCTGCGGGCCTGTCCTCAGCGCCTCACCAGGCCTCCTTCCCTCCTCTCTGGTACAGACTGTGGACGAAGAACCCTGTTTCGAGAAGCAGAAGAAGCTTTAAGACGCAACTCACGGACGGCCCCCTGCAAAGTCCAGCGCCGAGGATGGCACCAGGTCTGGAAACCCTGGGCAGAGTCCAGACGGTGGCCCCGGCTCACGCTTTAGAGGAGGGAGTGGGGTCGCTGGGAGGGCGGAAGTATTAATCAGAATCCCCGGGGGCAGAGGCCGGGTCTGGCTGGGCCCCTCCACGGCCCCCTCTTTGCCCGTGGCGTTGGCGCAGATGCCCTGGGGACTCTCCAGCGTTCTCTGTGGCGTCACCCTCCTTTCTGGATGGGGCCGCCCCAGTCCCGCTTGGAAACTTCACAGGTCGGACGCACGGTTCCATCGTGGTGGCGCCTTCAACAGCTATTTTTGTGCAGTGCCTGTCACGTGCCAGGCATAGTCTTAGAAGCCAGGGATGCAGTGAGTGAATAAGACAAAACCCCGGCGCCCCAGACCAGAGGTGCCCCTTCTGGTTGCTCCCGCTGCTGTTGATCTGGAGCTTTCTGTTTGCTTGTTTGTTTTGAGTACCTGCACGTACCAGGCATGGGCTAAGCTCCCACAAGACTCCTCTCCTCTGCCCTCCCAGCAGCTCGTTAGGATAACTTCCTTGGTCCTTCCTCTTTGAAGGATGCTGAGCACACGGAAACTCCCTGGAAAGCGAAGTGCGCTTTCCAAGGTCAACCACTAAGGAGTGGCGGAATTGAGACTCAGATCCGTGTCTGTCGCTCCCACCTGGGGTCTTCGTGCCCGTATAGCCCTTACTCGGTCTCAGGGACCAGCGGAACCCCCAGCGGACATTCCCACTACCTGGGGTGCTCAGCCCCACCCGCAGGATTCTGACTCACTTGGTCTGAGATGAGGCTTAAGCAGCGGCATGTGTGTACCCGTTCATCCTGTGTTCACCCGGATTGGGAGGTACTGCCTTGTAACATTTCACACTGTACCGCGTTTCACACTGTACCGCGTTTCACACTGTACCGTACCTATGGGTCTACGGTCGATACTTTTGTGGCTTTATGGGCCCTTTGCAATAACCACATAGCACGTAAGCATCTTCATCGTGTCACTGAAGAAACGGAGGCCCAGAGAGGTGATAACTGGCTCCCGTGGGTACTAAGGGAGGCCGGTAGCCTGTTTGGACCCTGGACCCGTGACTCCAAGCCCTTTGGTCTTCACTTCTCTGTAGGGCTGCTTGTGGGTCTGTGATGAAGCGGGGTTCCTACCAGCTAACTCCCAATCCTTGTCTCTGTGCTGATGAGCAAGGCCTTCAGGGCACACAGCCCGGAGGCTTCCTTTGGTCCCCAGCCATGAATGTTCATTTCCCGTTAATGAGGCCTTTCTCCGCTTCTCCCTTCAGACAGTTCTCCGAGCTGTTTTGAGTGCCTTCTGTTATCAGGAGCCATATTTGCATCTTAGGCTGTGACTTAATGGCTGGCCCCGGAGTCCGTGCAATTTCGGGACTTGGCCTAAGATTAATTAGCAGCCCTCCTCAGTCTCTCCCTGTGGTCCCACACTTCACATGGCTAATTTCCTGGCTTCCCGGTGCCACGGAGGCTGTAATTGTCCTTCTGTACCAAATCCGTCAGGGGTCAGTCAGTGCCTAACGATAGAGACCTCTCAGGCTATTTTAATCAGAAATGAATGGAAGGCAGGGAATTGGGTGCTTACAAATCCTTGACGAGGGGCCTCCAGGACTGGCACCTCGCATCCCGGACAGGCCCGCCAGGAAAGCTGCTACCGAGGACACAAGGAGGCAGGAAAGTGTCACCTTCACAGGGATCCAGCCCTCAGAAGGCCAGCGCCTCTGGAGTTCCCTCTGTGGCTCAGCGGTTAAGGAACCTGACTAGGAGCCATGAGGATGCGGGTTCGAGTCCTGGCCTCGCTCAGCGGGTTAAGGATCGGGTGTTGCCGGGAGCTGTGTTGTAGGTCGGATCTGGCGTTGCTGTGGCTGTGGCGTAAGCCGGTATTCGTAGTTCTGATTCGACCCCTAGCCTGGGAACTTCCATATGCCGTGGGTGCAGCCCTAAAAAGCAAAAAAAAAAAAAAAGAAAGAAAACCAGTGCCTCAAGCCTTGGCCTCTGAGTGACGCTGTGTCTGCTTAAAGCAACACTTTGAGAAGGACCTTGCCCACAACTCACCCTGCCAGGGCGGGACATGCTTGAAAACACTCCTGGCCTCTGCCACGTGCTGAGCACAGACACAACCAGCGTACGTCCCCTCCTCTGCACCTGACTTCTACCTTCCCTGCCTTCCACGAGGGCCACCTGATCAGTGGCACCCATGTCGCACCCAGACCCCAGCTTGGAAGCAAGGCTGAGAAACGCAGGGTCTGGCTTTTTGGCCTCTCCTGAGCAGAGAGGCACCCTTGGAGGAGAGCGGGATGGGTGCCAGGGGGCCACCCACCCTCCATTCTCGCATCGACTGTGCTCCACCCACACACGGTCCTTTGGGGACCACTGTCAGAGAGAAAGAGAGAGAGAACCCAGGCTTCAGAAGCAACAAGTGGACTGGGATCCATGTAATGAAAGAAGTCATTCATTACGTTAATGAACATGCATCACTATGCATTTACCCTCTTCGAGCCTCTGAGGGTAAAAACCCCAAATCAGGAGTTCCCGTCGTGGTGCAGCAGAAATGAATCCAACTGCTAACCATGAGGTTGCGGGTTCGATCCCTGGCCTCGCTCAGTGGGTTAAGGATCCAGCATTGCCGTAAGCCGTGGTGCAGGTCACAGATGTGGCTCAGATCTGGCGTGACTGTGGCCAAAGCATAGGCCGGCAGCTGTAGCTCTGATTCAACCCCCAGTCTGGGAACCTCCATATGCTGCGGGTGCAGCCCTAAAAAGCAAAAAGCAAAACAAAAATTCCAAATCAAATAAGGCTCATTTTGCCGCCCTGGAAGATCTGCTTGTGAAGACGTGGGTCCTGCTCATCCTGGAAGAAAATGTACAGCTGTTCTCCAGTCTACGGAGGGCCAGCCGGTGGACTCTGAAAGTTACCAGCTTGAAGCCTGGGGGACCCAAGTTGCCCCCCAGAGAATGTCGTTTGGGTTCACACCTTTTCAAAAGGACTTCGTTACTTAGTACCCTTTAAATGCAAAAGATTTTATATGTATTTTGAAAAAAGCTAGATTCCTACTTCCTTGGAAAAATGGAAAGCTCTGAGCCCTGTGCTGGACGCCCCACCCCCCCCAATAAGGCGGCCATCAGTGGCAGCCAAGTAGCGGTTCCTCCTTTAGTGGACACACTGCCCTCATGTTTGCTGCAGTCCCCACCACTCCCTTTAGAGCCCCCAAGCCCAGGCCATGTGGCAGTTGCAATTTCTTACCATGCACTGGCTACTGTTTCACTTATGCCCGGAGGCTTCCCACTTGGCTATTCCCCACCGGGCTCATTGGTACACTTGAACCTGGCCCCCTGGAGAGTGTCAGGCTTTGGAGTCAGACAAACAGCGTACTAGCTGCATGCCCATAGCTGGCCTCGGGACCTCTTGGAGCTTTGGGCTCATCATCCATAGAACTCCCAGGGCTGCTGGGAAGGAATGTGTGTACAGAGTTTGTGTCGCAGGCGGTCCATCAGCAGGGGCTGTCTGCTTCTTCAGGTAGGAGCCCCTGGCAGCAGGTGACGGCCAAGCCCAGAAAAATGGTTAAGAGCATGGACTCAGGAACCCAGCGGCTTGGGCTCAAAGCCTTGGCTCCACCACTCGCTAGCTCTACGGTCCCGGATATCGGCGGCTTACCCTCCACATACCTGTTTTCTTTCCCTTTTGTGTGTGTGTGTGTGTGTGTCTTTTTCAGGGCTGCACCTGTCGCATATGGAGGCCCCCAGGCTAGGGGTCAAATCAGAGCTATAGCTACTGGCCTACACCACAGCCACAGCAACGCGGGATCCGAGCCGCGTCTGTGACCTACACCACAGCTCGCGGCAACGCCGGATCCTTAACCCACTGAGCAAGGCCAGGGATCGAACCCGCAACCTCATGGTTCCTGGTTGGATTCGTTAACCACTGAGCCATGACGGGAACTCCTCCCTGCATCTTCTGCACTTGTCACCTTAGTGGTTTTTCTGAGCATCTCCCCAAACTCCCTTGAGTCATACACAACCTTTGCACGGAGCAAGCCCACCCCAAACCTTCGCCTCTTCTAGTAGAAGCGAGTTTCCTCCTTAGGTCCTGCCCAGGGATGAGGCAGCACTTTTCGGTAGAGCAGTCCTGATGGGAAAGACTGCCTCATGTGCACAGGCCCAAGGTCCCTGGTCCAGGAGGTCCCAGCGTTATGCAAACATTGGCCAAGGGGCTGACCGCTCCGCCTATAAAAGCCTTCGCTGACTCTCCAGTTATGCGGGAACGGGGAGGCGAATGGCTGCGCGGGGCTGGGCTTCTGAGCCGCCGCCCACACTGTGGATTGGGCTGGTGGTGATAAATGACTCTAGCTGGTGCTGACCTTCCACCCTCACCCCCCCACCACCACTTCTCGGCCTTAGATCTTTCTGCTGCTATCAGTGGATTAAGATTTATGGCTTCCTGAGCCTTGTAATACTTGGGTGGACAGCGGCCTAATCAACAGAGCCGTCGTTTACCAAAATGCTGTCAGACTTGATGAACGTCATCGGCTCTTAGCATTAAATTGGTAGTGAAGGGATTGGCCTTCCAGCAATTTACTGTGGGGTGGGCTTTCCTTAAGGGCCTGGAAAGCAAGTTCATTGCAATTATTAAAGCAAAGGCTTTGCTCTCAACGCCACCGCTACCATTTCCTGTTGAGGGCCAGGCAGCTTAAATACCTCCAGGAAAGCTCACAAGTGAAAATGTGAAGCATGGGCAGGGGCCCTTCCCTTTGTTTTTGTTTTTTCCCGAGTTTCAAAAACCCCTGCAGTTGAGGACAATAAATGAAACAACCCATAAAGCATCGGGTTACAGCGACCTTGCCCGACACAGCCTGTCAGTGCGTCGAGCGCTGTTATTTGTAAGAGATCAGACAGATCCGGGAAGAACATATCAAATAAGGTCGATTTATTCCCCACCCCAACCCAAAGATACCTCTGTCAGAACCTGCCGAACTCTCCTACCGCTAGAGGGAGCCATTTACATATTGCACAACCTGTGCAACCGTCCACAGCAGCCCCCAGCCTTGCTCTTTTTTCCACTAATTGTCGGTTAACATTCACGCACACCTCTTAGGATCCCTTGCTCAGAGGGGCGGCTGATACACACCAGAAAACTCTGGACACGACACTGGGCTGGCTGAGTACAAAATGAGCTGGCCTTGGGCTAGCAAACTGGGTGTTTAGGCGTCGCTGGGGCTTTTAAACCCTGTTCCAGGACACCGTTGATACTGCTAGGGGCTAGGAGGTCTGGGCACTTGCAAGTAGGCAGGAGAACACAGCCACTTAAAAACACCCACTCCGGGTAAAGCGAAATGCCAGGCAGGGAGCCAGCCGGGAGCTGAGGCGTCATTGTTGCAAGGACGTGAGCGTGGGAGGCAGGGAGTGGGCAGGTGAGCTTGGGGGCTGGGCTGCAACCTGCCACCGCGCACTCCTCAGCAGCAGGTGGGCGTGCTCGCGTGGGCGGGGCTGCGCGCCGTCTCCTCCCAGTGGCTGCTGAGGCACCTCCCTGGGGCTGGGGCGGGAGAGCGGGCCAGATGGAGGGACTATTTATTTCCCTCTCCAGCACCCACTCAGCGTTTAGAAACTCTTTCTGGACCACATTAATTTTGTCACATGTTGCTTCATAAACACTTTTTTTCCCGTTATGTGTGCTGGGTAGATTCCTGGAGGCCAGGGCACTGGTTTCTTTTTTTTTTAACATTTTAAAAAAATACCTTGATCTGTTTCCAGAGGCTTGTATGCAGTTGGCACTTGGTAGGACTTGCCGATTAAGTCCTTTAATGCCTACTGCAAACCTGTCTCCTGGTGGGGTGAGCAGTTGTGCTAAGCTCCTGGGAGGGAGGAGGATGGAAAAGCTACCAGAACAGAGAGACACACATGGACTCTTCTTGACCGCTGGAGCTCTTTCTCCTATTTATAATTAAGATCGGACCAGCAAAGCTGCATTAATCTCAGCTCTCTTACTTGCCGGTGGGAATTCCTGCTTCAGGCATGGCTGGATCCATGTGCTCAGACAGCATAACAGGGCCTGGTCACCATCACCCAACTCGACTTTTCCCCGTGTTGCCCTGAGTGAACCAAGATGGCCACCAGCAGCTCGCGGCTTGCAGTCTGTCACCTGCTGTTGCATCTCTTTGGCTCCTCAGCCCAGACACCGTGGGCCAGCGGGATCTAATGCTCACACTGGCCAGGCCTGAGTAATGTGCTCCGCTCACCCCTGGATGCAGTTCAACATGAATGCCTGGATTGGGGACGACAAGGGGGAGGATTTCCCAAAAGAAAACCAGGGCACTTTGACCAGAAGACAGGGCTGTGCCTGCTGGACAGACGGAAGCAATTGTCCCACTGCAAAATCTCATAGATTTTGAGATGGCACGACTCCAACTTTAATGTGCCTATAAATCTCCTGGCTTCTCATTAAAATGTAGATTCTGATCCTTACCTTGGAGGTGGGGCTTGAAACTTTGCCTTGCTCACAAATTCCCAGGAGCTGCCGGTGCTGCTCATCGCTGGGCCCTGCGAGGTCCCAGGCCAGCCCCCCTTTTCCAGATAAAGGAACAGGAACCCATGGAGAGACCAGACGGCACCCCAGGCCTGGGCCCAGTGTCCAGTGTCCTCCCCTCCCAACCTCCGTCCTCGCCCCGCTCTTCCCAGCATTTGAAAGTTATTGAGCCGTTCCCGGGGAGGAGGGAGGAACCCATCGTGGAAGAGGCATCTCAACCGTGACCTTCAGAGCCCTCACAGCTTCCTCTTGGTCCGAGGCAGGAAAGCCCCCAGGAGTCCCAGTTCTATGGACTCCATGCTACTCTCCCTCCACGGACCCTACTGCTGGTGCCAGCAGATGCCCCGAGAGCCAGCTGACAATGCCTGGGAGGCAGCGACCCCACACCGGGAGCCAGAGCCAAGGGCAACGGGCAGATGTTCAAAAGGAAGATGGGCAGGCAGAAGGTGCAGTTCTGGAAACAGCAAGACGCACTTGGAGTCTTGGGGCGGGGGGGCGTCGCCTTATGACAGGATCGCCTGTGGAAGGAAAAGAGTCCGCCCCCCCCCCCTTTTTATTGGCACCTTGGCCTCCTCCCTGTTCTCCAGCGGGGGTGCTCCCTACCTGCCTTTTTCTGCCTCTTACAGTCTCTCGGAAGGTCTTTTCCTGGAACGATCCATAGCCCGGCCCCTGCCCCTTGAGTGTTAAATATGCTCAGGAAATTCTCGAATCCCTCGCCATTCTCCCCAAAGGCCACTCACTGTAAGATACGTTTCTTTTTCACGTGCCTGTTGAGGGCGATACAGTGTGGAGGTTCAGAACTGGGGTCAGTCGGCAAACTACAGCCCTGGAGCCAAATTTAGCCACAGCCTGTTTCTGTCTTTTGGGGAACACAGCCATGCCCATTTATTTAGGCATTATCTGGGGCTGCTTTGAGCTGCAGTGGCACAGTTGAATATTGTGGCAGAGACCACAGGGCTGGCAAAGCCTTCAAATACTTAGTCTTGGAGTTCCTGTTGTGGCTCAGTGGGTTAAGAATCCGATTAGCAGAGTTCCCGCTGTGGCACAGCGGAAAGGAACCCGACTAGGAACCATGAGGTTGCGAGTTCGATCCCTGGCCTCACTCAGGTTAAGGATCCGGGGTTGCCGTGCGCTGTGGTAGTTCTCAGACGCGGCTCGGATCCTGTGTTGCTGTGGCTGTGGTGTAGGCTGGCAGCTGCAGCTCTGATGCGACCCCTAGCCTGGAACTTCCATATGCTGCAGGTGCATATGGAAAAAAAAAAAATGTTCTCTTTACAGAAAACATTGGCCCATTCCTGGGTTTAAGTAAGCCTCTGTAGCCACATTGCTGGGGTTCAGATCTAAGCTCCGTGGCTTTCTAGCTGTGTGACATTGGGCACGTGGCTTACACCTCCGATCCCCCCCCCCCCCGGGGTGGCTGTGAGGACTAAAGTCACAGATGCCCCTTATGATTTTGGAGTGGCACCTTCTCTGCATTAAGTGTTATGGCGCCCAGCGTGAAAGCGCCAATGGTGAGGGTGGGGGTGCCGGCCGTGTGGACATGGACGAAAGAAGAGTTCTCAGCAAGAATCCTGCAGGGCTGTAAGGTCACAATCTTCATCATCAAGACAATAGCTAGGATCCCTAAGCAGGTGGGGAAGCTGAGTCTTACTCCGCGGTGGAGGATTCTAATGCTGGGGCATCTGGGGAGATGCAAGCTCTAAATTGCCCTTGACTGTCCCTCGGCCCAAAAATAGATCCAGTGTTCAGGGCTTGATGGACCGCTTCTGTCTCTCAGGGTGACATTTAAGGAGGCCCTGGCTCTCAGATTCATGCACATGCACAGCCTCTCCAGTGGGGGCACCTCTTTAGATGCTGCTCCCTGGGCACCCGGCTCACCCCACCCTGGTCCCAACCACACTCACCAAGTCCAGCCCAACCGATGCTGAAGTCAGAGCCCTTCAGGGGTCTTTAGCGACGTGACCATCTTAAAGGGCACCTCGATACAATCAGGGTTCCGTTAAGTCAGGCTGGAGAGGACCATGATATGCTATTAGGTGGGCAGAGAGTGTCTCCAGAGTTTCGGTAGGACTTGGATACGTGGAGAAGATTTGAGAGAAGGGCATTAAGGTTGAGAGAACAGCATGAGCAAAGGCACTGAGGTTAGAGCACAGGCAAGAGTCAGGACTCTGTCACAGATAACACAAATCTTATTCACATTGGCTTAAACAAATGAAAATTTCAGCTGATCATGCTTCAGGCATGGCTAGATCCAGGGGTTCCGAATAAATCCACCAGAACTCTGCTTCAGTCCCTCAGCAATCTTTATTTCTGTGGGAGGAGCAGGATGGTCCCCAGCAGCTCCTGGGGTGCCTCGTTTTAGCTTAGCGCCCCTGTAGGAAGAGAGCACCTCCTCCCACAGCTCTAGCAGGAATCTTGGGACTACTCTCATTGGTTGCCTTAGGTCCATTCTCGTCCCCAAACTGCTGGCCAGGGCCTGTTATGAGGGATGGAATGGGCCATTTGGCCAGGCCTGAGTTGCATTCGCACTCTCCCTTGGTTCACACGTGGGACATAGAGCCCAGAGGAAAACGAAGGAGGCATTTTCCTGAAACGGGGAGGAGGATGGATGCTGGGCTGGCAAAGCTGCAGGTACTCAGGGTCCAGGAAGCAGGTTGGCTCGGCCCAGGTGTCAGGTGTGTGTGTGAGTGTGTGTGCGGGAATCGATGCAGGAAAAACAGGTTGGGGCCGGGTTGTAGAGACCTTGGCATGGCAGGTGTACCGTTTTGGGTACAGGTCTGCCTGCTAAATATAGAGGCTTAAATAGGATGAAAGTTGATGACTCTGGCAGTTTAGCGGCAGGCAGTCCCCTTGCTCCAGGAGGTCACGCAGGAACCCTAGGCACAGCCTCTTTTGTTGCTCCAGCATCGTCCAGACGTTGCCCGTCCCCCACGGCCCGCAGCAGCTTGCGGCCACCCTGTCATTCCAGCCGGCAGCCAAGGGAACAGAGCAAGGCGGGGCACGACCTCAAAGATGCGCAACCCCTGCCCTCCCACCCCGCTTCACAGCTCAGAACGTGTTCCCCTGTTCCCTCCCAGCCACAGGGGACCCTGGGAGTGCCCTGTGCACATCTGGAAATGCAACACATTTATTTATTTATTTATTTATTTATTTATTTGTCTTTAGTCATTTTAGGTCCGCACCCACGGCATGTGGAAGTTCCCAGGCTAGGGGTCTCGTCAGACCTACCGCTGCTGGCCTACACCACAGCCACAGCAATGTGAGATCCGAGCCGCATCTGCAATGTGAGATCCGAGCCGCATCTGCAACCTACACCACAGCTCATGGCAACGCTGGATCCTTAACCCACTGAGCGAGGCCAGGGATCGAACCCTCAACCTCATGGTTCCTGGTCAGATTTGTTTCCGTTGAGCCACGATGGGAACTCCAGCAGCACCTTTATTTTTTTAAATGATTTAAAAAAATTTTTTTTTTCCATTCGAGTTGGTTTAGAGTGTTCTGTCAGTTTTCTACCGTACAGCAAAGTGACCCAGGCACACACACATATATGTCCTGTTTCTCACATTATCGTCCATCTCGCGCCATCACAAGTGACGAGATATTGTTCCCAGTGCTATACAGCAGGATCTCATTGCAAATCCGTTCCAAAGGCCACAGTTTTCATCTGTTAACCCCCGAGTCCCAGTCCATTCCACTCCCTCCCCCTCCCCCTCGGCAACCGCAAGTCCGTTCTCCAAGTCCATGAGTTTCTTTTCTGTGGACTCATCTAATTTAGATCACAAAGCCCATGAAGGGAAGTTTAACACCTCCTGCAATTCTACTGAGACGTTATTTCGAACCCCCAAATTCCTGGAGTTCCCGCTGTGGCGCAATGGAATCGGCGACATCTTGGGAGCACTGGGACGCAGTTTCCGTCCCCTGCCCAGCAGAGTGGGTTGAGGATCTGGCGTGGCCGTGGTTGTGGCTGAGGTCACAACTTCGGCTGGAATCTGACCCCTAGCCCAGGAGTTTCACATGCAGCTGGCTGACCGAAAGAGAAAAAAAAAAAAAAAGACAAAACAAAAAATTACTTAAAAAATTCTACTGAACACACTCTGGGCAGTTAAAGCCGGTAAAGACTTGAGTGCAGGTAGCGAGACCCATCTGGGCCGGCCTGCCTGCGATGACGCCGGCCTGGGTGCGTCCTGACTCAGACCCCTGTCACATGCAGACACGCCTCCTTGGCAGTGAACCCCTACCGTGCTCACCCCTCGGAGGGACTGAGGTGTTTGTTCCGCCGTATCTGAAATGATGTGTCTTTTTTGTGCGTAGAAATCTGTGCAGATCAGAACGGAAGCTGGCCCACGGCTCCACATCGAGCCTCCTCTGGACTATTCGGAAGATTTTGAGCCACGTGGGGGTGTGAGTGTGAAGACGAAGGATGCTTCTGGGGACCGTCCACAGGTAGGACTGACCTGGGCTCGGGCTCCAGCAACTCTTGGGGGCACTTTTCTTTTTTTTGCTTTCTTTTTTTTTTGCTTTTTAGGGCTGCACCTGCGGCATATGGAGGTTCCCAGGCTAGGGGGTCAAACTGGAGCTGCAGCTGCCGGCCTTTGCCACAGCCACAGCCACGCGGGATCCGAGCCGCGTCTGCGACCTGCACCACAGCTCACGGCAACGCCGGATCCTTAACTCACTGAGCAAGGCCAGGGATCGAACCCGCAACCTCATAGTTCCTAGTCGGATTCGTTTCCGCTGCACCACAGCAGGAACTCCAAGGGTCCTATTCTTAAACAACTCACATTCCAGAGGGGGAGAAAGACAATAAAGAATAAAACCAAGAAGTAACAGATGCAATGATCTCAGGTATGGAGACGGTTCTGGGGGAAAAAAAAAAAATAGGAGGGGATGATGGGACAGTGTGGGAGAGAAGGAACATTTGACCGGGTAGAGTGGGAAGAAATAGTTCCTTCAGGTGTGTGACATTTCAGTTGAAACGTGATGGATAAGAAGGAGCTGGCTTGGGGGTTCCTGTAGTGACTCAGCGGAAACAAATCTGACTAGTATCCATGAGGACGCAGGTTCAATCCCTGGCCTCGCTCAGTGGGTTACAGATCTGGCATTGCCATGAGCTGTGGTGTAGGTCGCAGACACTGCTCAGATCTGGCGTGGCTGTGGCTGTGGTGTAGGCTGGCGGCTACAGCTCTGATTGGACCGCTGGCCAGGGAACCTCCATATGCCGTGGGTGCGGCCCTAAAAAGACAAAAGACAAAAAACAAACAGAAAAAGACGAAGAAAAAAAGAAAGAGCTGGCTTGGGAGCAAGCAATGGGAAGCGCATTCCAGGCAGAGGGAACAGCAAGCACGGATGACCTGAGGCTGGGCTAGTTCAAGGTGCATGATGCAAGGCATCATGTGAGCAGGGGGCCATTAGAACGAGATGAGGCTGGTGGAGCAGTGGGGTGGACCAGGCGGCACCCAGTGAGCTCCGCAGGGGTGGGGATTCGGATTTTCTTTCACGGGCATCACTTTTATAATTCGAATGAGTGTGCGGGTCATCTCGAGGGTAACGTACAAGCTAAATGACAGAGAGGAGGTCAAGTTGCTAAGCCGGTCCGCCCCGTCTGCAGAAGGAGACTGTTCAGCCCCGGGCCCGGGCTGCAGATTCCAGAGCCACACCAGAAGGATAGACCCTTCCTTCTGCGTGCCACTTCTGTACCCACAACCTGCTTCTCTGAAATGAAAAATCACTCACAAAGGAGATGGGAATGTCATCCGGGACTCATTCTTCTGATCGCTGCTGCGCGTTGATGTTTCCTTCTTTGCTCATAAAGGAAGGGCCGTTAAGGAGCCAGGGATCACTTTGTTTCACATTCAGAAATTTTGTCAGAAAATTCTGACGGCTAATTGGAAATTTTTGTCTTCCTGGGGTGGTGGTGGGGGAAACTGTCCTGTTCTATGGAAGCACCTAATGACCTTGTTTTCCTTAAACGGTCCATAGAAACAATATTTCTCCAGTGGGCAAAACTGTGGATTTTGTGGCCTTTAATGCCCGTCCACCTCACACACCTCTCGCTTTTGCTTTTTTTCTCAGGGCTGCACCGGAGGCATATGGAAGTTCCCAGGTAGGGGCCGAATTGGAGCTAGAGCCGCAGGCCTGCACCGCAGCCACAGCAACGCCAGATCTGACCTACACCACAGCTCACGGCAACGCCGGATCCTTAACCCACTGAGCAGGGTCAGGGATCGAGCCCACATCCTCGTGGATCCTAGTAGGATTCGTTTCCACTGAGCCATGACGGGAACACTTTCTCTCTCTCTCCCTCTCTCTCTCTCTCTCTCTCTCTCTCTCTCTCACACACACACACACACACACACACACACACACACACACACACACTTGCTTTTGAATCAACCAAATAGTCCTCTGCTCAGAATTTGAATTAACCACACAGTTCCTTGCTCAGGATCAGTCTGTGCAAACAGCCACCAGTTTTCCTTAAGCTGGGGAGGCTACTTTGTAGCCATGTTCTGTCTGTGGCAGTCCCAGCAGCGCCCCGCATTCAGAATGTCTGTTCCTGTCCTTCATGCAAGTGGCAGGCTAGTTCCCTCTTCTCCTTTGTCCATTCGGTACCCCCCACCATTAAATCAACACACATTCCTTCCTTTGCAAGCTCCCTGCAACACCAGGCAGCCTGTCCCTCACAAGCTATTAAGCTCCATTAGCATCCCTGAGCGCGTGCTCTGAATCAGCTTCGCCCTGCTCGCTGCCAGCACTTAATTTTCTCCACCCTGAGTGCTTGATTGTATTTCTTCCTTCCCTTTTTCTCCCCATCTTGAGGGGGCACTTTGTAAGGCTTCACACTCAATTTCCCCTTGGAGTTATTCTCCTGCTAAGTGCAAGTAAAATGGCCACGCCAGTGTTCGGCAAAGGCAGAAGCCTGAAGAGATGCAATCTGACCAGGGGAGGGGAAAAAAACTGCGTGGCTAAATATACTCAGCCCCCCTCATGCCGTTTGCCGGTGCAGCCTGAAATGGTGCAAAAGGAATTGCTGCCCGCGTGTGTACTTTTCATCTGATCTTCACTGTTGAAACGCACCCGCCTTTTCGCCTTCCATCAGATCCTTCGTGAACTTCAATTTCTTGGTGCCTTGAGTTCACAGACCAGCACGTGCAGGCATGTTCTCTTGGCTTACACCCTCATTGACTGTGCTTTTTAAAAGATGTGAATTACTGGCTGACATTTAAGAATCAGGAGTTTTCCATGTCACGATCTAAATTGGGGGCTTCGCTTGAAAAACGGAAAGGTTGGGGAATTGCATTCTTCTGTGACAGCCACGCGTGGAGCTGGGGAGTAGCTGTCCCCTTGGACAGGTGTGTGCTGCATGTGCCAAGGTCCCCAGTATGTCCCAGGCACCATCTAGATGCTGAAGATAAAACAGATGAATATATAATATGCCAGCAGGTGACTGGACTTGTATGAGAACTAGAGCGGAGTGAGGGGGCGGGGCTGGAGGAAGTAGGCGGGGCTGCCGTGATGGATGGGAGGTCAGGGCTTACCCTTGATGAGGGGCTATGTGAGGAAGCCAGGGAGTGAGCAGGTGGACGAGAGGGTCCAGACACATGGAGCAGCAGGTGCAGAGGCCCTGAGGAGGGAGGACAGCAGGGAAGCTGGTGTGGCTGGAGCCGAGCAGACGAGGGGGCCGGGAAGAGGGGGTGAGGCCAGAGAAATAGCCAAGACTCAGATGGCAGAGGGTTTGAGGGTGGCGCCAAAGATGAGAGGGTCTACCTTGACTCGGAGGGGAGGCGACCGTAAGGTTGGGAGCAGCTGAGCAGCTCCAGCGAAAGAAGGGTACCTCTTTCCAGAGAGTTCTGCCCAAGCACCTGGCCTTGGCCTTGTTGGCTGTCCATGGGCTGTGTGTCACAATGGGTGATAGGCTCCATTAAAATGCTTTCGGCTCCATCTGAGGGACGAGAAATTAAAATACACATTTTTCTATTACTAAAGTACCCTTTTTCCTGATACTGCAAATCAGTATTAAAAATTCAAATGATGCAAAGAAAATAAAAGTCCTTTCATAATCCCACTGCCCCAGAGATTATTACTGTGAATAGGTGGGCATATAACCATCCAGGCTAAAAATTGCATATATTCATTATAGTCCTTCAAAGTGTGTATTAATTATATCCAAGACAAGATAGGTGATCCGGAACATTCTCGTCCTGGCCTGTTCCGAATGAATGGTACTTTCTGCATTTAGCTATCAGTCCCTGAGAGCCTGACAGGAAGAAGCCCGCCCACCTTGGCATCTTCCGGATAGCCCTCTCTAAGTTTTTTTTTTTTTGTCTTTTGTCGTTTTTTTTTTTTTAAGACTGCACCTGCAGCATGTGGAGGTTCCCAGGCTAGGGGTCTAATTGGAGCTGTAGCCACCAGCCTACTCCACAGCTACAGCAACGCGGAATCCGAGCTGTATCTGCGACCTACACCACAGCTCACGGCAACGTTGGGGATCCTTAACCCACTGAGCGAGGCTAGGGATCGAACCCGCAACCTCACGGTTCCTAATCAGATTCGTTTCCTCTGAGCCATGATGGGAACTCCCTCTGAGTTTTACTTTCCCTTGTGTGGATCGTGGAGTGGCGTGAACTGCACATAATTACCCATAATTACAATTCAGTGTTTTCAAGTCATTGTTACTTGCTGATACATAGAAACGACTAAAGACTTGTCTCAACTATTCTTTAATAAGAAACAAAATTTTAAAAAAAAGGACCTTTCTCCATGCATGTGTCACCAGCTGGGCTGCCACATAGGGACTCTGCCTGGCCCCTGGTGGCTCACCCACCTGTCCGTACTGTGTAAATTAGAGGGCTGTGCCATCGTTGACCAAGCAATCCCCCTCCCCAGTGGAACTGCCCCACCCACTCTGTCCCCCTGCCCCGGGCCCTTCAGCCAAGCCCTCCCCCATCATCCGTCACCCTTCATTAATTTCAACGGTGAGACTCGAAAAGGAGAGATGGGTTTTTAGGGCAATTCTGTTGCTTGGGGACTTCTGCTGTTTCAGATTACCATATAAATAACCTTTGAGCAAAAGCCTCTTTTTTTTTTGTATTATTTTTTTGCCATTCTTTTCACATAAATGGGCATCTGCCATCCAGGCCCTTTGATAGTCCCACCATTTTTAGTCCACATCGTGCCGGGGCCATCTCAACACAGCAGCACCTGCTCAGCCGTCTGAACCCGGTGGCCCTGAGCAGCGCTGAGTGTGGTGGTGGCGGCCTGAGTTTGAATCCTGGTCCACTTCCTTGAATCCTGGTCCACTTCCTGGCTGTGTCCCTGCAGCGGTATCTGTGAAGCACGGGTGCATTTGATCAAATCAGCTTTGTAGGCAAGAGCAAAGGATGGAGAGAGAGGCGGGCCGCCCAGAGACTAATAGCAAAAAGAGGAGTTCCGGTTGTGGCTCAGCGGTGATGAACCCGACTAGTGTCCATGAGGATGCAGGTTCGATCCCTGGCCTCGCTCAGTGGGTTAAGGATCAGGCTTTGCTGTGGACTATGGTGTAGGCCGGTGGCTATAACTCCAATTCGACCCCTAGCCTGAGAACTTCCATATGCTGTGGGTGCAGCCCTAAAAAGACCGAAAAAAGAAAAGGGAGCCCATGCATGCATTCCCAGGAACATAAGTTGCTTTGACCACGCCCAGTTCTCTCTGCTTGTCCCTAGGGTACCAAATCTCCCACAAGCTCCACGCCCTGTGATCTTAAGTTCTCCCTTCTGAACCTACACGGACGCCCCGACCCTCCAAGCAGTGTGGACAGAGAAAGGATCCTCTTAACTATTCAGGATGTAATGGTAAGCTTGACTTTCACACCCTCATAGCCAGGAGCTAGGGGCTTCTCCATACCAAGCAGCCGGGCCTTGGGAGAGACCCCACGAGAGAGTCTCCATTTACAGCTGGGAGAACAACCTCAGAGTTCCCGTTGTGGCTCAGCGGGTTAAGAACCTGACTAGTATCCATGAGGATGCAGGTTTGATCCCTGGCCTCGCTCAGTGGGTTAAGGATCCGGTGTTGCTGCAAGCTGCGGCATAGGTCGCAGATGCGACTCGGATTCCACGTTTCTGTGACCGTGACATAAACCGGCAGCTGCAGCTCCAGTTCAGCCCCTAGCCTGGGAACTTCCATATGCTGAAGGCATGGCCCTAAAAAGAGACAAAACAGAACAAAAGAAAACAAAACCTCTGGGCCACCCACCAGAAGATTTCATACAACACAGCAGAAAATTGTCTTAAGACCACTATTTTCTTTAAATAATAGTAAGAGCTCGGAGTTCCCATCGTGCCTCAGTGGTTAACAAATCCGACTGGGAACCATGAGGTTGAGGGTTCGATCCCTGGCCTCGCTCAGTGGGTTAAGGATCCGGCATTGCCGTGAGCTTTGGTGTAGGCTGCAGATGCAGCTCGGATCCCGCGTTGCTGTGGCTGATGGCGCAAGCCGGTGGCTACAGCTCCAATTAGACCCCTAGCCTGGGAACCTCCATATGCCGCTGGTGCAGCCCTAAAAAGAAAAAAAAAAAGTTAAAATCTGATCATGAAAGAACCAGACAAAGCCAAATTGTAAGGGACAGTCTCCAAAACCGGCCTAGGGTCTCCAGAGGTGTTAGTTTCGTGAGAGACAGAGAAGGCTGCTCCAGGTTAAAGGAGGCTGTGTTAAGGGAGGAACTCACAGTTATGTGACGTGAGTTCCTGGGAGGCTGGGGTGGGTGGGGGGGATTGCTGTAAATTTAAGGATGATTTGGGGAAATGAATGACATTTGAAAATATTAACTATCTTATGTGAGAAGATATTACTGATTGATGTTCATTTCCTGAATTCGGTAATTACATTGTGGTTATGTAAGAGAGGGTCCTTGTTCTCAGGTCTCTGAGGACTGGTGAATGCAGGAGAAGGATATTTGGGTACTTATTACATCTTTCTGTTATACTATGTGGATACATTTTCCGTGGGTTTTACGTTTTTTTCAATAGACATATTTAAGAAGCGAGCACATTAAGGGGGAGATAAGCTGCTTCAGTAGAGCGAAGCATCAGCAAAGGAAGAAACAGAAAAGAGTGAAAAAAAAAAGGGAGACCTAGCTTAAAAAGCTAAGTAGGATTGCACTGATGTCACTTTCTGGATTGTGCTCTTGTGCTAGTTGTGTAGGCTGTTACCGTGGGGGGAGCTGGATGAAGGGTGCTCGGGCTCGCTCTGTATTGTGTACAACTAGCTCAAAATAAAAATTAAAATGCCACCTAACTGGAGCTCCTCTTGTGGCTCAGCAGTAATGAGCCTGACTAGTATCCATGAGAACGCGGGTTTGATTCCTGGCTGCGTTCAGCAGGTTAAGGATCCGTCCTTGCTGCAGGCTGTGGCGTAGGTTGCAGATGCAGCTCAGATCTGGTTGCTGCTGTGGCTGCGGTGGTAGAGCACAGTTCACAGCTCTGATTTGACCCCTAGCCCGGGAACTTCCAAAAAAGACAAAAAAAATTTATTTCAGGTCTAATTTTTTAAGCTAAGAGAACTGTTTATGGGAGGCAGCACAGTTTTTAAGAACTCCTGGGGGATTCTGAATCAGAAGGCCTGAAAGATTAGAGTCTGCCTCAAGTGGAAAGAAAGTTTTAGAGATCGTTTGGACTTTGTGGCTTGGATTTGGGAACTATAAAAGAAACAAACGTTAAAATTTTTGAAGTTAGGGTTCCCGTTGTGGCTCAGTGGTTAACGAATCCGACAAAGAACCATGAGCTGCGGGTTTGATCCCTCGCTAAGTGGGTTAAGGACCCGGCGTTGCTGTGAGCTGTGGTGTAGGTTGCAGACGCGGCTTGGATCCCATGTTGCTGTTGCTGTGGCGAAGGCCGGCAGCTACAGCTCCTGTTAGACCCCTAGCCTGGGAACCTCTGTATGCTGTGAGTGCGGCCCTAGAAAAGACAAAAAGGCAAAAAAAAAATTTTTTTTGAAGTTAAAAATCTCTTCAGCATATAAAATTAAGATAACTGCAAAGCAAAAAATGAAATGAAATGAAATAAAATGACAGCAATAACAACAACAAAAATCCAGATGTCCACAAAAGCCAGAATGGATGGAAGGTGTGGGGGGGGCTCTATCCTTGCCTTCAAACCATATCCTGCACTTCTGGAAAGTCAGGTAGGAGAAGGTGTCACTTAATGAATAAAAGATATGAAAGCCTAATAGCTTCTGACAATATCTCCTCTACTCTAGATCAATTTCTATCCAGAACACTGACCATTGGTCTTAAGAAAAGACTGAATTATGCTTAATGTACCTACTCTTTTAAGAACACAGAGGAGTCTTTCTCTATTTTAGAAATATTTCCATATAAAATTATTTAGGTTTTTGACTGTTTAAAGAGGTGAATTTTAGATACATAGAAAATTAATTTTGTAGTGTTATATGAAGGCATTATTATATTAAGAAAATGAATACACATCCTTCAAATTTGTTTTTCCCCCCTTTTGGTCACATTCAAAATATGTCTTAAACTTGAGAAAAAACCAATTCAGAGAAAATAGGAGCATGTAGGAGAGGACTTCGTATTAGTGATGACTTTAAAAACTTATGCTCAGAGTTCCCGTCATGGCTCAGTGGTTAACGAATCCGACTAGGAACCATGAGGTTGCAGGTTCGATCCCTGGCCTCGCTCAGTGGGTTAAGGATCCGGCGTTGCCGTGAGCTGTGGTGTAGGTCACAGACGCGTCTTGGATCCCGTGTTGCTGTGGCTGTGGCTGTGGCCAGCGGCTACAGCTCCGATTAGACCCCAGCCTGGGAACCTCCATATGCCGCGAGTGCAGACCTAGATAAGGCAAAAAGACAAAAAAAAATTATGCTCAAAGTCAAGATAAAGTAGAAATATAGTGATAAACTGAAGACAGTGTGTCCCCCCAGGGGAGGTCTTGGACCTGTGACCTCACAGCTCAAAGGTGTATTTCATTGGCTGGCCTGGTGTTGCTGGTGCTGTTTTATTTTGAATCAGAACACTTCTGTCCTGAGCGTCCACCCTTTAGTTTGCCCTGGACCTCACCACTCCCTATTGTCTGATGCTGAGACTCCGATTGCCATTCCACATGACGTTTCATCTTCTGAAGCTGTGGGAGCTGGTGGCTCCTGTTTCAGGGAGTAAAAAGAGCAAGGGGCTGAGACCCAGCTCGCCTGGAGAGGGTTGTTTGGACTTTTCTATAAACTCTGTGGGGCCCTGGTTAAATTGCATCCTTTTGGAGGCCCGTTTCCTCCCCTGCAACCAAAAGGAGTGGACTGGATACTTCCTGAGACTGTCAGCTCTGAAATCATAAGTCCTAGGTGGAGTTTACTAGGTGTCCCCATTTTGCAAAATCCACAGGAGCAGAGGATCCATAATAGTTTATGGGATGGATCCCCCACTCATCCAAGGACTGTGTCTGGAGGCTTTTTGCAAGTTACATATTTAGGGCTTGCAGCACCCTTCCCCCACTCCAGAGCTAAGCTTCGTGAAGGCGGAGACACGTGTTCTCTCATTGCCTGCTGTGTCCTTGGTCCCTAGGAAAGTGCCTGGTGTAGCATTAGTTTGCACACCTTTGTTAGGCAAATGAATTGAGGAATCTATTGACTGAATCCATGAGCCAGAGTAGCAGAGATGGTGATTAGGCACCTGCCCGGCCCGCACATACCTGAGTTCAGTCATCACATCTCTTAAGTTATAATTATGTTGACAGTATTCTCCAAACTGTCAATCAGGACACTTGATCTGACGAAGAAGTTTTGTGCTACTTGGGGTAGAAGACGCAGTTTTGGAGATGTCGTTTGGATTCTGAAATAGTAGGATTTCCGGCAGACAGTGCTAATTATATATATATATATATTTTTTTTTTTTGTCTTTTTGCCTTATCTAGGGCCGCACCCACGGCATATGGAGGTTCCCAGGCTAGGGGTCTAACAGGAGCTGTAGCCACCGTCCTTTGCCACAGCCACAGCAACGTGGGATCGGAGCTGCGTCTGCAACCTACACCACAGCTCACGGCAACGCCGGATCCTTAACCCACTGGGCAAGGCCAGGGATCGAACCCGCAACCTCATGGTTCCTAGTCGGATTCGTTAACCTCTGAGCCACAGCGGGAACTCCGAGTGCTAATTATATTTTAAGTGGCACGAGTGAGGCAGGCAGGGTGACCAGAAGGACACCTGGCCTGGGTGTCAAGGCATGGCAGGGGGTAACGGGGATGCAGGGAACAGTCGCAGCGCTGCTGGCTGTCATCATATGGAAATAGGGGGCCCGGTGGCACCAAGCTTTCCAGTTTTAAGAGAAGCCAAATATCTGGGTTTGTTTCCAACTTCTCCCATTGTGTGCGTGTGTGTGCTGGTAACGAATTCACGATTTTCTATGCACCAAACAAAATATGCCTGCTGGCCAGATTTGGTCTTCATACTAACCAGCTTGCCACTTTTGATTTAGACAATGAAAGCTTCGTTAGCTCCCAACAAGAGAAGAAGAAGAAGTTTTTTTTCCTTCCCAGTATCACTTGAGTTAGCCCCTCTGGTACCCAGAACCATCAAGGGCATAGTGTCCTGAATGTAACCAGAGATGCCAAGCTGGATAGTTCAGACCAGAGGACCACCTGGCTGATGCCATTAGGCAAGGCCCTGAGCAGGTGGGTCAGACAGCACAAAGCCAGATGAGCAGGAATAATTCAGTGATGAGCATGAATGATTCCTGTTGAATGATGCCGAACAAGCACTGAATAGCCATGAAATGCAGGTCTGGAACTGAGAGACATAGTGATCCTTTCACCCAATAAAGCGTTCCTGTCAGTGAAGTTGCTGGATGGTGTTTGACTTCCCAAAGTGTCCTTTTCAATCTTAATGAAAATTTTAAAATGACCTCTGAATCAGTATTGGCATGAGTGATCTTTCCCTTTCTTGCAGTTATAGCCTCCTTAGGATTTCTTAGGTATCTTCACATTATTTTGTATCATTTTATATGACATCTAATACGTGAATGCTTTCTCATTAGAGACGATTCAAACCAGTTAAGAAATAAACTGAGTAGAATATGAAAAGCTCTCTCTACCATCCAGCCAGACCAGGCCCGGCTTTCAGTTCTATTGAACACGTATACTTTATTTATTTTGTCATTCATTCATTCATTTATAGTTTTCGATTTCATTTCATTTCTAGTTTTATCTTGGTTTCTTCCCATTTATTACTTTTGTTCTCCTCCACCTCATTCTGTAACCTGGCTTCTTGATTTAATCCACTTTTTTTTTTCAGTCTTGTTTTCTAAGATAACGATTTTAAGGCTAGAAATTTTCCTCTGAATATTGCTTTGTCCTTATACATTTTGCTGTATATGCGGTGTTTTCATTATCATTTGTTTCCATTGGTTTGTATTTTAGGGAATTTTTTCTTTGTTTAGAAGACCTTTTTACAGATACTCTGAGTAGACTTCTTGTCTGTCTTTGTTAATTTCTAATTTTACTACATTATGATTAGAGATAGGTCTGCTTGATTTCTGTCGTTTTGGAAATTTTTGAGACTCTGTGGTCTACCAGATTATTTTTATGAAAGCTCCGTGGTATTTCAAAAAGAATAATCGTTCTCTTTAGGGGGTAAATTACTCAGCATATCTATTAAATCAAGCTCTTAATTGTGTCATTTAACCTGGTGACTATGTATTCCCAGTATAGTCTCTAAGCAACTTTATCAGAATCACGTTGGATTTTATTCAAAATGTAAACTCAAAGATACAGAACTGGGTTTGGAGGGGAGGTGGGATGCTCAGAGTCTACCTTTTTAATAAGGCTCCCAGGAAATTCTTTTATGTATTTATTTTTGTCTTTTTGTGTTTTTAGGGCCGCACCCGCGGCATACGGAGGTTCCCAGGCCAGGGGTCAAATCGGAGCTGTAGCCGTTGGCCCTCGCCACAGCCACAGCAATGCCAGATCCAGGTCACATCTGCGGCCTACACCACAGCTCATGGCAATGCCAGATCCTTAACCCACTGAGCAAGGCCGGGAATCAAACCCGCAACCTCATGGTTCCTAGTCAGATTCATTTCTGCTGTGCCACGATGGGGAATTCCATCCCAGGAAATTCTTCTGCTCATTAGTAAACAACTGCAATAGAGCCCTGCTTAATTTTTGTCTATTTAATCTGGGTGATTTCTGTGAACTTGTCAACTTTCCCTTATATTTCCCTGTTTTTGCTCTATAAATTTCAAATCTCTGTCATTGTGTGCATATAGGGTCAAGATATTTCTGGTAGATTGTTCCTTTTATCCATATGGGTATATCTTTGTCCCATTTAAAGCACCACGTGGGCCTTTTCAGTCTAAAGGCTTAAGTCTTTCTTTAGCATTGGCCAATGTTCATTTATTATTGGTTTTTGTTATTATTGTTGTTATTTTCCATTGTTTCTCTCCTTGGACCTTCTCTTGGATAAGTACTGACCCAGAGCTATCCTTCAAATCTCTTTAATTTTTCTTTCATATTTTTCTTTTTGTCTTCTTATACTGTGTTCTTGTGAAATTGTTTGATTTGAATTTCTAGCACACTTAATCAGTCACCTTTTAGCTCTTTCTGCTATCTAGGTTACCTTCTTAAAAATGGTAATGATAAAATTAAAATTCAGGATCTCAGAAGTTCCCACTGGGGCTCAGAGGTAACAAGCCCAGCTAATATCCATGAGGATACAAGTTCAATCCCTGACCTTGCTCAGTGGGTTAAGAATCTGGCATTGCTGTAAGCTGTGGTGTAGGTCACAGACGCGGCTCGGATCCCGCATTGCTGTGGCTGTGGCGAAGGCCGGCAGCTACAGCTCCTGTTAGACCCCTAGCCTGGGAACCTCCATATGCTGCGGGTGCGGCTCTAGATAAGGCAAAAAGACAAAAAAATAAATATATAAGGACTGAACTCTGGGAGTTCCCATGTGGCTCAGCTGGTTAAGGATCTGGTATGGTCACTATAGTGGCTCTGTCGCGGCTGTGGTGCAGGTTTGATCCCTAGCCCAGAAATGTCCGCATGCCGTGAGCATGGCGAAATAAATAAATAAACCCTGAACTCTGGGGGACTGCATAAATAAATTTAGCTTTGAATGAAAATCGGTGGAAGATAATCCAAGGTTGAATGGGGGGCAGTGAGAAAGCAGCAGAAAACAGGTGCTGAAGCTTATATCTCAAATTTTTCTAGCTCTAGTTCCATCAGGATAGATGTAGAGAAATGTGATTTAAAAAAATACACAAGGAGTTCTCGATGTGACTCAGGCGGTTAAGAACCTGATATAGTGTCCTTCAGGACGCAGGTTCAATCCCTGGCCTCACTCCGTGGTTTAAGGAGCTGGCATTGCTGCAAGCTGAAGTGTAGGTCACATATGCACCTTGGATCTGGCATTGCTGTGGCTGTGCCGCTCCTAGTCCAGCTCCTAGTCCAGGAACTTCCGTGTGTCACAGGTGTGGCCATGAAAAGAAAAAAATATACACAGCATGGACGCTAAAGTTAGAGCTCGAATCACTTTATTCTGGGAAGTTTGTGATCTAGATGCCACCAGGCTTGAGCTGTGGACCAGTAGCCTCAGATGAGCATACTTGACACTCGTTATACTTGTAATTTCTGGCTGTCTGTGTGGCCAGATGATAAATTCCAGGAGAACAGGGACTCTGTTTCTTTTTTGCTTTTTTAGGGTCATGTCCACATCATATGGAAGTTCCCAGGCTAGGGGTCGAATTGGAGCTGCAGCTGCCAGCCACAGCCACAGCAACGCGGGATCCGAGCCGCGTCTGCAACCTATACCACAGCTCACGGCAACGCCGGATCCTTAACCCACTGAGCAAGGCCAGGGATCGAACCCGCAACCTCATGGTTCCTAGTCAGAATCATTTCCACTGCGCCACGAGGGGAACTGTCCCTGTCTTATTCATGGCTCTGTCCCTAGCACTTAGCAACCAGACCTGCTTACGGAAACACGTATATTTTTCAACAGTTAATGAATGAAGGAAAAGAAGGACAAATTCTCTAGCTAACCCCTCAAATCAGGGTTAAAATCCTTTCTGGGCCAGGCAGCTGAATATATGTAAAATGGCTCATCTAAGGCAACAGAAGTTAGTGGGAATTATTGCAACTAATAATGCGTGCATATCCCAATTTTATAAAATTGCCGATTGAATGAGAGGGGTTTACTGTGCAGTCAGGACTTGCACCCCCAGAGACTGCTGCTTCCTCTTGAGGATTCTCTTTAACTATCCAGTGTGGCTTTATGATCTAAACATCCTGTCTTCTTGTAGACAATGTCAATAGGGCCTGAGAAACAAAGAATATGCTGTCATCTCAACGTTAAATTTTCTATAAAAACTAAACCTCTGTTACAGCAGTCACGAAACACTAATTCATAGCTATTATCTCATTGCACCCCTTCAGCGATGCCTTGTCAAGTTGTCAGGGCACATCTTCCCACATGAGAGTGTGGGGGCTTGAAGCTCAGGGACTTGCTTGGGGACATAGAGCCACGAGAGTCGGGTCTGGAATCCATGCCCAGAACTTAGACCGAGCTTTTCCCCTTTCTAAGTGTAGTTAGAGGTTTAATGCTTTATCCATCAGCAGCTAATACACACTTTAACACATTTAGTGGCCTCCTGGCAGCTTTGTGTCCAACGCCCTTATAGGCAGCTGTCATCAATTTCATGTAAGCCAAGGGACAGTCACCGAGCACCTGATTTTCATCTCGCTCTAGAGACCACTGGCTTTCAAGGCATCACTGCCCAGCAGGGAATAAACGTGGGCACAGGACAAAGAACCTGGACTTTGGAGTCAGACAACTCTTCATCCAAACCTTGACCTTGGCTCTGCCATTGCTACACGACCTTGGGCTGCCACTTAAGTGCCCTGAGCCTACGTGATAAGGATGTACCCATGCTCAGGGGTGGCAGAGACTTCAGAAAGATAAGGTGCATAGAGAGGTTAGCTTGGTAGTTGTATTTGGTAGCTGCTGCTTTTTCTTTCTTTTTTTTTTTGCTTTTTAGGGCCGCACTTGTGGCTTATGGAGGTTCCTAGGCTAGGGGTCGAATTGGAGCTACAGCTGCCGGCCTACACCACAGCCATAGCAATGCCAGATCCGAGCCGCGTCTGTGACCGGATCTTAACCCACTGAGCAAAGACAGGGATCGAACCCACAACCTCATGGTTCCTAGTCAGATTTGTTTCCGCTGCGCCACGACGGGAACTCCCGCTTGTGTTGATATTATAGTTGTTACTATTATTGCAGACACTTCGTGGTTATGGTGATCGGGTTTTCCTCTTCTCCTAGCCCAGCAGAAAAGAGGAAGATCAGGCTTGTGAGGCACTGACCATCAAGTGCCGACTGTATTTTAGTCGCCAGTCCAGGCATCCATCCTTTGTCTACCTCCTCCCTGGCTCTCTAGCAAGGAGGCCAATTTGTCTACAGCCCCATATCTGCTCTCCACTTGTGGGTCTTTGCAGCCTGGCCGCCATGCAAATGGCTTTCTGTTGAAAAGGCTTGAACTTCACATTTTAAGGGCTGACCATTGAAACTGCATATAACAAGGTTTTAAAGCAAAGCTATAAAGTAAGTTTTCACAGAGGAATTTCTGGATGACAGCTTCAAAGCAGCAGGTAGATCCCCCAGCATGCTGTCTCTTTGAAGTATCGGCTTTCAAAGAGACCAAGCCAAGGTTCTCCTCTTTCCAGATGGAAGGATTTTTGAACAGCTTTCTCTAGAGAATGTGGCTCTTTAGTTCAGCTCCCCCTTTGCCCCTGGAACAGATGTTTTTTAGATCACATGGGCATTTTAAGGGCCTAGGTTCCTAAAGTTTCCTCACTCGATGTGAACAAATCTATTATTTTCCATTGTGAAGAAGATAGTTTAAAAAAATAAAAGGAGTTCCCGTCGTGGCTCAGTGCTTAACGAACCCGGCTAGCATCCATGAGGATGTGGGTTCCATCCCTGGCCTCGCTCAGTGGGGTCAAGGATCCAGTGTTGCTGTGAGCTGTGGTGTAGGTTGCAGACGGGGCTCGGATCCCGCTTTGCTGTGGCTGTGGTGTAGGTCGAAGGCAGGTCTCAGATCCCAGTTGCTGTGGCTGTGGTGTAGGCCGGCGGCTGTAGCTCCCATTCGACCCCTAGCCTGGGAACCTCCATATATCACAGGTGCGGCCCTAAAAAGACAAAAGACAACAACCAAAAAAGACGATAGTAGCCATGCAGAATCTAGGGTTCTTTTCTATATATGCATATATATATAATATTCTTTTATATTTTATATATATATATATATACACATATACTTCGTAAATACAATGAAGGCATTTATATTTGCATTAACAGAAGCAAAACCAAATTGAAGCAGAAGGCATTATTGTAATTCAGATTTCTTTATCACAAGGGAGGTTTCTTCTTCTTTCTTTCTTTTGTCTTTTTAGGGCAGCACCCGTAGCATATGGAGGTTCCCAGGCTAGAGGTCAAATCAGAGCTGCACCTGTCGGCCTATGCCACAGCCACAGCAACGCCAGGTCCTTAATCCATAGTACCAGGCTGGGGATCGAACCTGGGTCCCAGCGCACCAGAGACACTGCTGATCCCATCTCACCCCAGCAAGAACTCCCTGTTTCTTTTTTTTGCGTGTGTGCATTAATTTGCCGTCTCCCCCCGCACCATCATCACCTTGGCCCTTAGCGCGGTGCCCGCAGCCCGCCTTCACGCGTAAACCAATGAATAACAGTAGTTGCCACACCGTCTTCCTCATCGGTTGGGCCCCCGACAGAATGAAAGTGAGGCTGTTTCACACTTGGTGATCTAGAAGGAACAGGGAGCAGTGGCCGAGGCCCCAAGCCACGACTCTGCCACTTAAGCATGGTGACAAGTTTAAACGGCCTAAAGGCTCTCGGCCTCAGTTCTCCACCTTGTTGAGGGGGGTGGGGATCTCTCAAAATTCAGTCACTTAAAATATGGAGTTGCTATATGATGGAGGTAACGAAGAATCTGGAAGGTTCTAGAATCCTGGTGCTCCATCCACATCCTCCCTGGGACCCGTGGTGGGTGATGGCTCCACTCTGCCTTAGACATCAGTGGGGATGATTTTGGGCCCTGGGACTGACTAGGATTTCCTCGATAGTCACGGCAGTCTCCCAGCTACGAGTCTCCCGGTTAGCTGGCCCTCGATTTATCACTTTGATGTACAGCGACTGGGCAAAAAATACTGGAGATGCAGAGAGCGAGATCTGCCCACTGTTCTCTCCCCTAGCCTTGCCTCCACCCCTGCAGAATAGAACTGAAGGTGACCCCATGTGAAACTGGGGGGTACTGGGCCAAAATGGGAGCTGGTTGCTTATCCTGGCTTTTCGTTTGTTTGTTTACTTTTGCTTTTTAGGGCCGCACCCGAGGCACATGGAGGTTCCCAGGCTAGGGGGTCGAATCCGAGCTACAGTCTCCTTGACCCCTGGCCCAAGAATTTCCATATGCTGCAGGTACAACTGTTAAAAAATAATAATAAAAAAAGATTGTAAGTCTGCAATTTCATAGAAATGAAGCACGTATGAAAAAATTAGCGAGCAGCTGTAGTTAAGTACTACGTATTATGATGTTTAGGCTATTCTACAGCCCCCACAGCTATCTGCCAGACATGCTACCATCTGGACTCTGAGCATCACTCGGAGGCTGTTGGGATTTCATGGTCAAAGTGCGGTCCCTGGACCAGCACCAAGAGCATCACCTTGTTAGAAATGCAGATTCTCAGGCCCCATCCAAGACCCACTGAATCAGAAACTTCAAGGGATAGGGAGTTCCCATTGTGGCTCAGTGGGTAAAGACCCTGTCTAGTATCCATGAGGATGCGGGTTTGATCCCTGGCCTCGCTCAGTGGGTTAAGGATCTGGAGTTGCTGTGAGCTGTGGTGTAGGTCGAAGACATGTCTCAGATCCAGATCTGGCGTGGCTGTGGCTGTGGTGTAGGCTGGAAGCTGCAGCTCTGACTCGACCTATATCCTGGGAATTTCCTTATGCCAGGGGTGTGGCCATAAAAAGGAAAGAAAGAAAGAAAGAAAGAAAGAAAAACTTAAGGGGTAGGACCCCACAATCTGTTTTAACAAGCCCCCAAATCAAAATTGCTATGTGTGAGTGCACGCGTGGGCGAATACACACACACACACACACACACACACACACACACACACTCTGGCATCCTAGGCCTATGAACACTGGTGTTTGTTGATACCATAAATGCTGCTCTGTCTGGAGGAGTGTTGTTTCTTGGTCCCTGCCCGTTTGTTTTCTCATCTTTAGGGTGAGGACAACACATGGATTGAGAGGTTTTTTTTTTTTTTTTTAGGGCCACACCTGCGGCATGTGGAGGTTCCCAGGCTAGGGGTCGAATCGGAGCTGTAGCTGCCGGCCTACACCACTGCCACAGCAACGCCAGATCCGAGCCCCATCTGCAATCTACACCACAGCTCATGGCAATGCCAGATCCTTAACCCACTGAACGAGGCCAGGGATCAAACCCGCAAGCTCACAGTTCCCGGTCGGATTCGTTTCCGCTGTGCCACGACGGGAACTCCAGGTTGAGACCAATTTTGCTACATGTTAGCTTGGGAGGAATAAGTTCTTTGGTGCTTATGATCTCTTTTCAAATGAGTTTTTTCTTGAAGGAACATTATTTCCTTTTTTACTTCTCTTCCCGACCTTTGGCAGGAGCTAAGAAAAAGCCTGGAACGGAGTGTCCATCTGCGAAGGAAAGAAAAGGATCGTTCCAGCGACGAGTACGACTCCATCGAGGAGGATGTGCCGTCTGAGCCGGAGCCTGAGGACCCGGTGCTGGCGGACAGCCCGAGAGACGACCCCCCTCTTGCCAGCAGGGACTCGGTGCAAAAGGATGTTCCCAAGGACCAGGAGACAGAAGGACGCCTTCCCCAGGGCCCAGATGGCTTCGTGGTGCTGGAATTTAACCCCGCGTCCAAAAGTAAGCTCTGTCTTAGGTGACATTTCTTTGCCATTGGTGTCTCTGGATCTAAAAGTAGGCTTAAATTCCTAGCGCTACTTTTTTTTTGGTCTTTTTAGGGCTGCACCCACGGCATATGGAAGTCCCCATGCTAGGGCTGGAATTGGAGCTATAGCTGCCGGCCTACGCCACAGCCACAGCAACAGAGTGAGGCCAGGGGGATCGAACCCTCATGGATACTAGTCGCGTTCTTAACCTGCTAAGCCACAACGGGAACTCTGAACATAAAAGTCTTGATGGGACGTTACACAGGCAGCTCTGGGAAACACACACCCGGAGGCCGATGTCCCCAGAGCAGAGAACCTTTGTCCCCCAGGCACGCTCTCACCTCCTTGCCGGGGCCGCTCCCTCCACCTGGCCCACACTTCCTTTTTTTTTTTTTTTTTTTGGTCTTTTTGCCTTTTCTAGGGCCGCACTCGTGGCAGATGGAGGTTCCCAGGCTAGGGGTCTAATTGGAGCTGTAGCCGCCAGCCTAGGCCACAGCCAGAGCAACCAGATCCAAGCCACATCTGCAACCTACACCACAGCTCACGGCAACGCCGGATCCTTAACCCACTGAGCGATGCCAGGGATCGAACCCGCAACCTCATGGTTCCTAGTCAGATTCGTTAACCACTGAGCCACGACGGGAACTCCCACATTTCCTTTCCTTCCCTTTCCTGACCCATGCTTTTACCTCCACACTCAAAGGGCACTTCCTCTAGGAAGCCTTCTTTGCACACCCAGCCTGGCCAACGAGGTCGGTGCCCCCTCTGCTGGCATAGTGTCACCCTGGCACAGTCTCACTGCCCCTGGGGCTGCTTTTCTCCCCCTCTGGCCCATGAGCTCTGCCAGGGCACCAGCGAGCCCTTACTTTCCCCAAACTTGAGCCATTTGCAAATGTTCTTCGCAATTTTTTTTTTTTTTGCCAGATCCACAAACCACTCATATTGGTTTTTTTAATTTTATTTTTTAATTTCATTGCAGTATAGTTGATTTACGATGTTGTATTAGTTTCACGTGTTCAGCAAAGTGAATCAGTTATACATAAACATATACTCATTCTTTTTCCCCAGATAGATTATTATAGAATATTGAGTAGATCTACCCGGACTATTTAGTAGGTCCTTGTAAGTTACCTGTTTTATATACAGTGGTGTGTATACGTTAATTCCATCGTTTTAATTTATCCACCCCCCCGCAGAGTTCCCCTTTGATGACCGTAAGTTTGATTTTGGGATCTGTGAATTTGTTTCTGTTTGATAAATAAGTTCTTTCGTATCACTTTTTATTAGATTCCACATAGAAGAGATTCATCTAATATTGTCTTTCTCTCTCTGACTTATTTCACTTAGTATAATAATCTCTAAGTCTATCCGTGTTGGTGCAAATGGCATTCTTTCTTTCTTTTTTACGGCTGAATAATATTCTATTGTAGGGAGTTCCCACTGTGGCTCAGTGGTAATGAACCCGACTAGCATCCATGAGGACACGGGTTCCATCCCTGGCCTCGCTCAGTGGGTTGGGCATCTGGCGTTGCTGTGAGCTATGGTGTAGTTTGCAGATGCAGCTCGGATCCCTCATTTCTGTGGCTGTGGCGTAGACCAGTGGCTTCAGCTCTGATTGGATCACTAGCCTGGGAACCTCCATGTGCCGTGGGTGCGGCCCCAAAAAGACAAAAGACAAAAAAAAAAAAATTCCGTGGTATATATGTACCATATTGTACTATTTTTTTTAGCTGTTATTGAAAAGCCACCTTTCTTTCTTTCCTCCTTTTTCTCTTCACCCCTCCTCCCCTTCCTTCTTTGATCCCTTTATTTTTCTTTTTGGCCACACTCACAGCATGTGGAAATTTCCTTTTTTGGCCCGTACCCACAGCATGGACCAGGGATCAAACCCGTACCACCACGGTGGCCTGAACACTGCAGTGACAATGCTGGATCCTTAATCCACTGAGCCACCAGGGACCTCCCTGTCTTTCTTTTTTTCATCCCCCATTCTAAGTTTTTTTTTTTTTTAAACAATGATATTCATAAAAATATCAAGGTTTGATATGCTGGTTGCTTTTTTCCCGCCATACACATTAAGATAGATAATTGCTTAAAAAGCATTCACCTAGGTAGCAGCCGGAATCGTCTCCTGTTCCACCAGTGGTCCGGGCACCCCACTTTGGGAAACGCAGACTATAAATCATGGCTGTGGGCCCGTTACTGCACTCTCCAGCCTAGCCAAGCCACTCACCTGCCACATACACTTCAGCTCTCAAGCCTTCATACACACACACACACACACACACACACACACACACTCTGTTCCCTGTGTCTGGAATGGCCCTCCTGGTGACATCCCAGTTGCCACTTAGGGTCCTCATCACTGTCAGCTGCACACCGCCAGGCTGCCTCCTGCTCCGTGACACCGGTACTGGACCCCTTCTCTTGGCCCAGCCCCGCTCTCTCATCCATTCAACCATCCTTTCCCTCCGTGAGCTTGCAAGCGCCCTGAGGGCAGCGAATGTGTCCGACTACTTTTCAACTCCAGGATCTCCTTGGTTGCATCGTTATTTTATGTGTCTCGCTGCCAGTTAAACCCAGCACCCCATCCGTTTTAAGATTCGGCCCTATTCAGGAATGTTAAACCTCGAACACCTGCGCCTGTCCTAGAATAATTCATTTATTTACCAACACGTGGTGCTGGGCGCACCGCGGCTCTCAGCAAACTTATTTTGTCGTCTGCCTTCTTCACGCCTCTAATCCCAAACTAGCACGGCGCCTGGCACAGAGCGGGGGTCCCGTAAATATTTGTTGATTGAATAAGTGAACGAGAAAAATAAACAGATGCCCGAGCAGACTGTCCCAAAACTCTGCTTCGCTCAGCATTTGACACAGGGATGATTCTTTTCCTACAGGTACTAAAAGGGAAAGGAATTTGTCGGCTAAGCGGAAGGACAACGCTGAGGTCTTTATTCCCAGCAAACCAGAGCCAAACCCGAATCCCCAGCCACCGACCGTGTTCCCTGACCAGGAGAGGGTGTGCTCAAGTAAGACCACTGGCCCCTGAGCAGGGCTGGGGCTGGGTGTGAGTCACTCTCGGTGGGCTGTCATGATGTCTTTGCTTCAGCAACCCCTCCCCCAGGGCCCAAGCTGACCTTTAACGAGTGTGTTATGAGTCAAGGTCTCCAGAAAAACAGAACCAACAGGGTGTGTGTGTGTGTGTGTGTGTGTGTGTGTGTGTATCGGTAAATCTCTATAGCCGTGTATCTATAGATATAGACATATATGAAGAGAAAAAGGTATTATAAGGAACTGGTTCATGCAGTTATGGAGGCTGGCAGTCCACTCTGCAGAATGGATCAGGAGGCTGGAGGCTCAGGGGGAGTCCGTGTTCCAGTTCAAAGGCCATCAGACAGGACCGGTGTGGCAGGTGACGGCTAGAGGCGGTCTGCCGGAGGATACCCTCTTCCTGAGGGGAGGGTCAATCTTTTTGTTTTATTCAGCCCTTCAACTGATTGGACGAGGCCCACCCACACGGGGAGGGGGGAGAGTCTGTTTTATTCTTTCAATCAAAATTTTAATCTCAGAGGGAGTTCACGTCATGGCTTAGCAGAACCTGACTAGTATCCATGAGGACACAGGTTGGATCCCTGGCCTCGCTCAGTGGGTTAAGGATCTGGCACTGCCATGAGCTGCGGTGTAGGTTGCAGACGTGGCTCAGATCCTGCATTGCTGTGGCTGTGGTGCAGGCCGGCAGCTGCAGCTCTGATTCGATCCCTAGCCTGGCAGCTTCCATATGCCGCGGATATGGCCCTAAGAGACAAAAACAAACTCTTGGTTTGGATTCTGCAGAACCAGACTCTGACATCACGATTCCAGAACAAGTAATCAAGTTGGGAGATGGTCCCCGGTAGCAGACAGGAAAGGGGAGGAGCCAAAACTGGCATCTGGGGCTGGCTGGCCACCTGGCTTTGGAGGCATCTGACAAACTTGACTGTGACACAGACAGTATTACAGGTTTTCAATCCATTACACTGAGCCCTGGCTTGGGGCGTCAAGGCAGCAGTTAGGGGCCAGCATGGAGCACCCTGGGAGATGCCCTGGACCATGGGCAGGGACAGTGGCGGGGAGGCCATGTCACAGGGGCACAGGCCTGGGGCTACAGGTGAGGGCATGGTCCAGTCCAGTCCAGGAGGGGGTTCTGGCAAGGCAGCTGGCCAGCATCTTCTTTGACCACATCAGAAGCATGTGTATTGTAGTTCCCGTGGTGGCTCAGTGGTTAACGAATCCTACTAGGAACCATGAGGTTGCAGGTTCAATCCCTGGCCTCACTCAGTGGGTTAGGGATCCAGCGTTGCTGTGAGCTGTGGTGTAGGTCGCAGATACGGCTCGGATCCTGCGTTGCTGTGGCTGTGGCGTAGACCAGTGGCTACAGCTCCAATTAGACCCCTAGCCTGGGAACCTCCATATGCCGCAAGTGCGGCCCTAGAAAAGACAAAAAGAAAGAAAAGAAACATGTGTGTTGAGCACCTACTATGTGCCAGCCCCGGTCTAGCCCCCAGCGATCCGCATCGTTCCTGCTCTGACGGTGTTGTATTTTAGTGAGCAGGGGTAGATAATGCATGCCAGGATGGGGTGGCGACGACTGGGTGGTGGCCAGGCAGCGTGGTCAGAGGAGGCCTCTCCGAGGAGGGGAAACTGGAGCAAAGACCCGTGAGTCCAGGACTAGCCCTCGGCAGAGAGGGAACCCCTGTGCAGAGCCCCTTAGGTAGGAGAGAACCGCTCAGCTGGCTCAAGAATCAGAAAGGAAAACCAGAAAAAAAAGGAGTTCCCGCTGTGGCACAACAGGGATCGGCAGCGTCTCTGGAAGCCTGGGACGCGGGTTCGATCCCCCGCCTGGCACGATGGGTTAAGGATCCGGTGTTGCTGCATTTGCAGGGCAGGTCACCAGTGAGGCTCGGCTCTGATCCCTGTCTCGGGAACTCCATATGCCACAGGGCGGCCACAAAAAAGAAAAAAAAATCAGGAAAATGCTGGTGGCTGGATCGGGAGGAGGGAACTGTGGAGATGAGGGGTTGGTAGGGGCCAGGGTGCATCGTAAGACCAAGAGAGGGACTCTTGGCAGGAGGGGCTGCCATGACCTGGTTAACGTTTTAACCAGATCCCTCTGGCTGCCTGTCGGATGCTGGGGCAGAGGTGGGGTGAGCGGGGAAGGGTCGTTGCAGAGGAGGGAGAGGGTGGCGTCTTGGTCTCTGAGCATCACCAGTGGCTGGGCTCTGGACGATTCGTGGGCTTGCTGCGAAATCCACTGTTGGCATTAGGCAGTTGGGACTGTTTCTTCTGAAGCACCCAGGTAGGGGGAGCCCGCCGTGATGGGGCAGGAAAGCCGAGACTCTACAGTGATGGGCGGAGGGGCTCGTCACTTGGCTGGAGCCGAATCTGTGCCACTAGCAAAGGAGACTCAAGCACCCCAGGTCCCCGGAGCTGGGAACTGTATCTTGACGAGCCACGCCGTGCTAAGCCCGCTGTGGGAGGGCTGCGGCCCCTGCTCTGTGTCCAGCCTCTGCCAGGGACGACCCCGGGCCGTGCAGCCAAGCAGACCCTGCGGGCGGGGGCGGCGGGGGTGGGGATTGTTCGAGTCCCATTACTGCAAAAAGCCGGAATCCAGTGGGCAGAGTTAGGACCAAACTGGTTCCTGGGGACATTTTAGCAAAAGCCAGTGCCTAGAAGGAGGTGTGCGTGGAGCCCCAGGAAGGCAAAGGTAGGACATGAAGTGACATGTCCGCATGGGCGTGTTAAGGTCGCAGAGGTGATAGGGTTAAAGAGGCATCCTATCTGTCAGAAGATAATGACAAATGGAAGAGTAAGAATCACCTGTCAGATGGTGGGAAATGTGAATTTTGGATCCATGAGCTTTGGTCAGATGGAGAGCTGGGGCGCTGGGAAGGAGAGGAGAAGGGGCCGTGGGACGGGAAGAGGATTCTGGCCAGTTCGCAGAGCTCCATCAGCAAGCAGGGAGTGTGTGTGCCGTTGGGTTTTCTACACCTGGACTGGCAACCCTGACCCTGCCCCCTGCGCGAGTCGACAAGACTCCAGACTGCACTGCTCGTGTTCCCTCTATGTGACGGATCAAAAATGGCTTTTAAGAAAATTCCTCCAAAACAAGGTGTTGAAAGAAAAAACCCAGCGTAGTGGGTCACTGTGCGGGAACCTTCCAGAACCCCCTGGGGGAGCAGCATGGTGGTGGCCAAGTCCCCTTCCCAGGCATTGTGCTGGACTCACCGGGACCTCTCTCCATCATGTGTGGGCCATGGTTGCTGGTAGTTCTGTATCTGAGTCATAAAAAATGAAGAGCTGGCACCTACAAAGCACTGAATCAGCTCCCAGGCTGTTAATCTTGCATTTAATCACCCCAACGAGCCCACGGAGTAGGCACTGCTATTACCAATGTCATTATACAAGGGAAACCAAGACACAGAGAGGGTAAGGAATCTGTCCAAGGTCACGCAGCCAATAAGTGGTAAAGCCAGTGTTTAAAATCCTGGCTTACAGAGTCTTTGTTTTTGGTCCTTCCACTGCATAGCCTCTTAGTGCTCTTTGCCTGCGACATACCCACATCAACCTCGTCTGAAGCGATGACATACCTAAAACCCACAGGTGTGAGTCACTTGTTTCTATTTTTTCTAATGTTCATTAATATAAATATGTAACTGTTAATTGTTTTAAAGGTAAACCATGTGTCCGCTAAAGTCATTTCAAATACTGCATTCATTTTCTAGGGCTGCTGTAACAAAGCCCCACAATCTGATTGGCTTAGACAATAGAAAGTTCTTGTGTCACACTTCTGGAGGGTGGGAAGTTCAAAAGCAAGGTGTCAGCAGGGCCGTGTTCCTTCTGAAGCCACTAGAGATGAATCTTCAGACTTTCTCGCAGCTTCTGGTAATTCCTTGCCTTGTGGCAACTTAACTCCAGTCTTCACGTGGCGCTTTCTTGTGTATCCATCCATCCCTGGGGCCATGTTTCTCCTTTTTATAAGGGCACCAGTCATATTGGATTGAGGCCCATCCTAATGACTCCACCTTACTAGACTTGATCATCTTCAAAGACCTGATTTCCAAATAGGGTCATGTTCACAGGTCCTAGGATGTTAGGACTTCAAGTCAACCTGTGACACATACTTCATGTGCAGCGCTTTGAGAAGCAGAACTTAATTAATTATTTTATAATCTGCCTTTCTCCAAGAAGTTCTGACAAGTTCTAACAAATTATGTAGTGCAAGAAGACTTTGACCAATATGTGGAGGAAATGAGGGTGAAGGGAAAACGAGAGCAGGAACAGTAAGATGATGCCAAAAATGATTGTCTGTGATGGCGAGGGGTATCACACTTGTGACTCTGAGCTCCTGGCCACCATGGCAGAGAAGCATGCATTCACATAAAGAACACATGTCACTGGGTCCATCTGATAAAAATCAGTTTACCATCTCTCCCTGGTACTTGGTTCTTTGTTTGTCCCTCCCATCGATTCCCTGGAGAGGACACTGTGTGAGGTGATGGAATCCTCATTTTGAACTGGTTTGGTGCTCAGCCTTGATCTGTTAACTATACGTGGCTCCTACATAAGCCAAACTTGAAGAAAGGAAAAGTTGAAAACCATGGCGTTGTCACCACCCTCACACTGAAATGGGATTACATTGAAGCCACATGTCACACAAGGATGAGGTTCTAAAGGTCAAAAAAAGTGCAGGTAGCCAGAGCCACCCTTGGAGATCCCTCAGACTGATGACCAAGTGCAGCATAGGCGGCTCCAACATCTTTCCTTGAACCCAAGAGAGTAGTTGCCGGTTTGGGTAAAATATCACAGCTTCTTGGCGGAGCCCCAGATGTGTATGTTGGCTTTTGTTTAGAGTCTGACTTGTAGAGAAAGTGTAGTTTTAAGCACTGGCATTATACTGGGGTCACTGGGATGTTCATACCTCCAGAGGCACAGGGCCCCAAGACTTACTTCAAGCCCAGTTCACCCTCCTCCAGGCAAAATCTAGACCGCTTAGATGCTTTATATTATGTGTTTTTTTAATTACTTAATAAATTTTATTACATTTATAGGTGTACAACAATCATCACAACCAAATTTTATAGCATTTCCACCCCAAACCCTCAGTGCATCCCCCCACTCCCCCATTATGTGTTTTTTTTTTTTTTGGAGGGGGATATGTATTTTGAGGGGGCATGTCAAATCAGCCTTTTTATATATTCCTGGTGAATTGAACCTTTTATCCTATATGTGTTACCTCTTTTTTACTGTAATAATGCTTTTGTCTTAAAGTTGACCAGCTCTCTTTTGGTTAGTGTTTATGCAGCACATCTTTTTTCTTCCTTTCATTTTCAGACTTTCTGCATGCTTACATTGGGGTTTATCTCTTTTAAATAGCAAGTAATTGGTTTTTATTTTACTCCTCTAACCATCTATGTCTTTTAATGGGTGCATTTAGTCCATTTATGTTTAATGTAATTGCTGCTACATTTGAGTTTAAGTCCACCATCTTATTGTTTGTTTTTTATTTGTTCCACCTGTTTTATGTTCCCTTTTCTCTCCTTTCTTGCTCTATTTTGAACTGATTACTTTATATTATTCCTCTTTGTTTCTTCTCTATTAACCTGTTAGTTAGATGTTCTATTATTATTCTTTCAGTCATTACTGGAGATTGCAACCTGCATTCTTGACTTACTACAGTCTCCTTTAAATTAACAAGTTTACTGCTTCTCATTCAGTGGAGACCTTACAACTTAACTCCATTTACTCCCCTTCCAACCTAAATGTCATGCATTTTAATTCTCTCCAGGTATTAAACCTAACCAGACATCATCATTATTATTTTTATTATTTAAATAGTCAGTAGTAATTTGGATTTGCCTATATTCTTAACTTCTCTGTCCTTCACTTTTGGCTATTTCTGGGTCACCTTGACTCAGACTGTAACCTTGAGTCTGTCACCAGCTTTTTCAGTTGCTCAGCCTTGTGACAGCACTTAGAGTCAGCAGGATCTTGAGGAGAAACACTTCCCAGGAACTGGGTTCACCTCTCTGGGTTTCTTGTCTTCCTATAACCCTTCACAGGGTGGTATCTAGTGGTACTCCAAGGAAGGGTTGGTCTGGATTGGCTAGCCTGCTGTTACCAGAAGTGTAAGCTATTGCCTGCACTCTTAAAAGAGTTAGTCCTCTCCTTGCTCTTTTGTCTTTGGTCAAGGTCATAAAATTGAATTTGTGTCAATTAAATGTACATCTGATGAAATTCCATGAGAGCTTAATTGTCCCTGGTTCTAATGAAAGGGTCTTGTGTCCTGGATTGTTTTGGTCTCTATCAATACGCCTTCCAGGAAACTTCCGGAGACCTGTTGTCTTGTTGAGGATGAAAGAACATTAGTCTTCAGTACAGAAAGTTTACTGTCCAAATTGTCAGAGTGCTCTAGGGAGGTGATATATCTGAACCACTTTTCCTAGACAAGCTGCCATCCATAGAAATAAAGTAACACCCCTTAGCATGAGTGAATTAGAGGACCCTGACAGCCCTGCAGTTAGCATTTCTGTCAAGAAAACACAGCAGAAAGACCATTCTGCCAAAGTCCAGAGTCTCATAACATATCAGTCAGTGTTCATTTTTAATAGCAAGTGCCAGAAATACAAGCTGGCTGAAGCAACAGGGGAAAGTGCATTGCTCACAGATCTGAAAAGTTCAGGACTGTAGAAGTGGCCTCAGGTGTGGTGGGATCCAGGTGCTCAAATGATACTATCACCGGGAAGCTGTTTCTTCATCACTTAGCTCTACTTTCCTTTAGTCCAATGGGTCTCAAACTTGAACATGCATCAGGGTCACTTACAAAGCAAACTAAAACACAGATTGTTGGACCCCAGCCCCAGTTACTAATTCTGTGCATCTCGGGTGGAGCCTAAGTGTTTCAATTCCTAACAAGTTCCCACTGATACTGATGTTACTCCAGGGACCACACTTTGAGAACCACATCTGTAGTCTCAGGCCTGGCCCGGAGATGGTCCCCTTTGGCTCCAGGCTCCCATTTACCGATTTAGCAACCCCAGGGGAAAGAGACGGCTCCTCTCCTAATAGTTCCAGCAAAAGCCAAGAACCAGCCCTCCCCTGAACGGGTCTCCAATCTCTGAGGCCAGGGAGAGACATCTCTTCTCTCATGGGCCCAGGCAGAGCCAGGAGTGGGGGCAGATCCCGATCCATGCAAACCACATGCTCTGAGACGATGGAGAAGAGCTGGGTCCTTGAAGGAAAACATGGATGCCGTGAAGGTCACTGTTGCTGGGAAGGTGCAGCGAGTGCTGCTTGTTTCACGTAAAAATTCACCACGCAAGTCATTTTGCTGCAGATTCTTCAGAGGCTGAGTAGGGAGCAAAGGGCTGTAATATGCAAGTGGAAAGAGTAGAAGTCATTTAGACAAGGATGCAGAGTTGGGGACAGACTGCCTTCCTTAACAACGATTTTTTAAAAAAGAAAGAAAAGGAAAAGAAGAAGCATGTACATCCCTGGGCTGAAGAAGTGACAGCAGTGCCAAGATGAGAGTGATAAGTGTTACGGACAGTACCTGCCTAAGGAGAGGTCCCCAAACAAGCTTTAGAGATGAGAAGACAGATAGGCCTTGACAAGCCAGGTGGATCAGCTCTCTCTTGCTGCCTAACAGCCCCTTCCAGGCTGTAGTGGCTTAAAGCAACCGCGCTTTTATTATTGCCGTGGGTGGGCTGGCTGCTTCCATAGTGAGCTAGTCAGCGCCCGGTTCGAAGGTCTTGAATGGCCTCGCTCACTGTGTCTGGCAGACCCGTTGGCCCGAGGACCTCAGCTGGGACACCTGGTTACTGCTCCGTGTGGTCTCAGGACAGCCAGAGAGGACACGCCCCCGGTTTATAAGGACCCTCTTAAGGCTCTGCTTGGTCATGGCTGCTAAGGACCTGTTGCCCAAAGGAAGTCACCCGGTCACCCCCAGCTAGAGCAGTGACTCCACCCACTTCCTGATGGGCGATGCCTCAGCAATACAGCATGACACGTGACATGGCAGATGGCCGCTGGGAGGAATTTGTGGCCATTTGTCTCGGTCTCCTGCCCTGTGGGGAGCATGTGGCCTGCTGAGGCTGGGTCAAGGTGAAGTGCACGGATGCCTTGGAGGACTTGGGTATGGGCAGTTGTCCCATTGTGCAATCCCCTACCCCCGCCCCAGCTGGATCTTAGAGGCCAGGATGGGCAGCTCGAGAAGAAACAGGGCCAAGTCAGCTGTTTCCACGGACCCTTGGCCACGGAAGACCATGCAGTTTCCAGGCCGACAGGCACGTGACCACCCACTGTGGAAACAGGGGAGCCGGTCCTCCATCCGGGGGGACACTGCTCCCCAGCTCATGATTGCCACATGGGAATGCCAGCCAGATCATGCCATTTGTCAAGAGATGCCAGGAATCCCGACTTTCAGGTGGATTTCCTCCTTTTTCCTTTTTTAAATTTTTTCTAGTTTGGCATCTGTTTCCTTTTTTTTTGCTTTTTAGGACCGTATCTGCAGCACACGGAGGTCCCAGGCCAGGGGTCAAATTGGAACTACAGCTGCCGGCCACAGCAATGCGAGATCCGAGCCACATCTGCAACCTACACCACAGCTCACGGCAATGCTGGATCCTTAACCCACTGAGCGAGGCCAGGAATAGAACCCACAACCTCATGGTTCCTAGTCGGATTCGTTTCTGCTGTGCCACGAAGGGAACTCCTCCAATCCTTTTTTTTTTTTTTTTTCCCAAAGGCAATCACACCCCACAATCAGCAGACTGGCTTTAGCCTGCAGGCTTACACCCTGTGACCTCTACCCTTGGGACTCTCGGATTTACTATTTGCCATTTCAGTGGATTTTCAGGCGACCTCAAAGGCCTCTTGCATGTGGGAAGGAGTTGTTTTGCTGAGACCCCGAACTTGAGCTTTTCGAGTCAAAGCTGGCGGGTGGGAACCAGCTGCCTGGCTGTTGAGCACACTGACAGCCCCTGTCCCCATGTCTGCTTTGTGACACGTACTGCATTCATGGTCAGTCTCCTGAATTGATACGCTCTTTTGTTTCCCCGCAAGAGAGATGAAAGCCAAGTTCTGGTGAAGTGAAGAGGAAGTGAAGTTCACAGAAGAGGGGTGGTTTTCAACCAGAAAAGAGCAGTTGGGGATAAATCAAAAGGTGCCATTTGGCTTTTGCGAGTGGCACGGATGTATTGTCTGAATAAATCCGCCGTTCTCCAGGTCTGTGCTGATGAATAAATCCAGCCTCACGCGGTGCTTGGGCCAGTGCAGAAACGGCTCATGCAGGCGAGCAAGGAGAACTTCAAAAGGTGAAAATACGGCACAGATGCAACTGTCTATAGAGCAAAAACAGACTTCAGACACGCACAGCAGACTTGGGGTTGTCCAGGGGGAGGAAATAGGATGGACTGGGAGTCTGGGGTTAGTAGATGCAAACTAGTACATTTAGAATGGGTAAGCAGTGAGGTCCTGCTGTACAGCACAGGGACTTATATCCAATCACTGGTGATGGAATCCGCTGAAAGATAATACGAAAAGTGTGTAGAGATGTCTGACTGGGTCGCTTTGCTGTACAGCAGAAATGACAGAACAATGTAAATCAACTATGATAAAATTTTTTTTTTGTCTTTTTGCCTTTATCTAGAGCTGCACCCGCGGCATATGGAGGTTCCCAGGCTAGGGGTCTAACAGGAGCTGTAGCTGCCGGCCTTCGCCACAGCCACAGCAACGCAGGATCCGAGCCGTGTCTGTGACCTACACCACAGCTCACGGCAACGCTGGATCCTTAACCCACTGAGCAAGGCCAGGGATCGAACCCACAACCTCATGGTTCTTAGATTCGTTAACCACTGAGCCACGAAGGGAACTCCAACTATGATAAAAATATTTTTGAAAAGAATGAATATAGGCTAAGGTCTAGTCAATAAACCTTTTTCCCAGTTAAAAAAAAAAAAAAAAAGATATCGGTGGCAAGACAACACGGCCGGGAGGCAGGGACGGGATTCTTGAGGCAGCGGGCACCACATCCAGGCGTTTCTGGGTAGCCACGAGTGGGAAAAGCAATGGTGGTGGAGCCGATTTAATTTAATTTTTAAAATTTTAATTTTTAAAAGCATCCTCATAGCATAACATGACTCAGAGGATGCAGGCAGGATCATGTCACAGGAGCGCGTCCTCCCCAGTGAAAGATGCCTGGGGCAGAAGTGTTCATGCAGATAGAAGTGGACGCCCCTGGACAAAAACTGCTTTCTTGATTATCCTCTTCCGCGAAGAGATGACCATAGGGTTGCAGCGGTCAAGGTCAGATGGTTTTTTTTTTTTTTTGGGTGCGCCACTCCACCCCAGCCCCAGACCACTGAAGCATGATGGGGCTCTCACCCATGCAGTGGCAGTAAAAAGGCCACGGTCACCATGCAGCAGCTTTCTTCCGACCGACTTTGTAAGTGCCCTGTGCAAAAAATGCAGAAAGGGCTTAAGGAATCTGGTTCCTCATGTGCCGGTGCTGCCCAAGCCTCGCACCGATGCTGGGGTTCACACCCCCAGTGTGAGAGGGTTGGCGCGTTGGTCTAGCTGTACGCAAGATCCTAAGGCCTTATTTATAAGACACTCTCGGTTTTTCTCTTTTTTTTAAGGGCTGCACCCGCGGCATATGGAAGGTCCCAGGCTAGGGGTCAAATCGGAGCTGTAGCTGCCGGCCTGCACCACAGCCACAGCAATGCCAGATCTGAGCTGCATCTGCGAGCTACACCACAGCTCACAGCCACACCGGATCCTTAACCCACTGATGGAGGCCAGAGTTCAAACCTGTGTCCTCATGAATGCTAGTCGGGTTCTTAACCTGCTGAGCCACAGCGGGAACTCCTATAGGACCTTCTCTAGGATCTGAAATGTTCTTGAATTTCTCAACTCCACTTTACTGCAGATAGTGGAGGAAATGCTATGTTTTAATGATATTCACAAATACCGAGACGGACAAAAGTTTGCGGTTGAAGGCGTTACCGTTGTGGTGCCGGGGGTGAAGAATCCAACTGGAGCAACTCGGGTCACTGGGGGAGGCATGGGTTCCATCCCTGGCCTGGCACGGTGAGTTAAGGATCCGGCGTTGCTGCAGCTACAGTGTAGGTCATAGCTGCAGCTTGGATTCAGTCCCTGGCCTGGGAACTTCCATATGCTGAGAGTGGGGTTGAAAAAGAAAAAACAAAAAAAAAAAGTTCAGGGTTGAAATCATGTTCCATCTATTCATTTGACAAAGATCCTAATGCCAGGAGCCACGGTGTATCTGCAAACCAGGTGGGCATGTTTTCCGGAAGCAACAGGAAGCCTCTAGAGCTTATGTGGCCTCGGGGACCCAGTAAGAACCAAGCCAAGAACTCTCCATCCTCCCTCCGTGCGGTGGTCTCCCTCCCCTGGGCCAGCCCCCCGCCATTCCTCACGGTGCCAAGCCCCGCCCACCTGCCCACCCTAGGGCCTTGGCACCTGCTGCCTCCTTGGCCCATAACAGTTTCCCCACATGGGCAACACGAAGTTCGCTGCTTTCAGGTCTCCGCTCAGTGGTCACCTTCCCTGACTGCGTGTCTGAAGTAATGTCCTTCCCCTTCTGTCATTTCTAGCCTCCCCCCACCCCTTGGTTTTTGTCCCTAGCACTCGTCACCCCCTGCCGGCATGTCCTGTGTGCACCTGTTCCCGAAATCTCGGCTCCCTCTGTAAACCGATGCCAAAGAGAAACGCGGAGACAGAGTTGGCGGAGACAGAAAAAGTAGCTTTAATTGCCAAGCAAAGAGGGGAACCCAACAGGCTAGTGCCTCAAGGACCATGCCCCCCCGCTGGAGAGGGTTACTGAGGTGTCTTATCGTGTTTGAGGAGCAGGGTACAATCAGCTCATGGACATTTTCCTGATTGGTGGGGGGTGACGTCATTGGGAGTCAGCATCATCAGCCTTCTGGTTCCAACTGGTCTGGGTTCTGTGTGCTTGTGGGCAGCACGCAATTGACTTTTTCCGCCTGGTAGGGACTTTAGCGCCTGCAAAACAGCTCCAAGGACGTGGCTCAGAATATTGTCTGTAGCCCCTGAGCAAGAACTAACTAAAGGTCCTTGACTTTGTTGAATGGCTAAACTGTCAGTATTCTGTCTTGCCTGACTGTTTTCCTTTTTCCTCTGTATTTCCTCCCTTCTCTGCTTAAACTGGTTCTTTTGCTAAAGTTTTTCTATAGATTAAAATGCAGGTGGAGGGAGTTCCTGTCGTGGCTCAGCGGAAATGAATCTGACTAGCATCCATGAGCACGCAGGTTCGATCCCTGGCCTTGCTCAGTGGGTTAAGGATCCGGCATTGCCGTGAGCTGTGGTGTAGGTCACAAAGGTGGCTTAGATCCCACGTTGCTGTGGCTGTGGTGTAGGCCAGCAGCTGCAGTTCTGATTCGACCCGTAGCCTAGGAACCTCCATATGCCTCGGGTGCGGCCCTAAAAAGACAAAAAAAAAATGTAAGTGGAGGACATGAGTTGGGGCTCACCCTGGGAAGCGAAGGCCTCAAAGTGTCCTTCCTGCTCGGTTACACACCTCCCTGGTCCGTGTCTGTGACTGTCCTCTGACTATGAGGCCCGTGTGCACAGGGACACTCCTGTCCTGCCCAGCTCCGTACCCCTGCCCCGGGCCAGCATCTCGTCCTACCACAGGGACAGTTCAGAGCCTATGTAATTAATGCCTCTGCCTTGCGGGGACCCCAGTTCTGCTTTGGCCGATTGAGGGTGTATTGGTGCTTCATGATTCCTCAGTTCCATCTCCAGAGGAGCTCAAGACCACCTCTTTTTATGTTTTTTTAACCTGTTTAGGGCTGCACCTGCAGCATAGGGAAGTTCCCAGGCTAGGGGTCAGATCGGAGCTGCAGCTGCCAGCCTACTCCACAACTACAGCAACACCAGATCCTTAACCCACTGAGCGAGGCCAGGGATGGAACCCACATCCTCACGGATACTGGTTGGGTTCTTAACCCGCTGAGCCACAACGGGAACTCCAAGACCACTTCTTTCCTTTGACTCCCTTTTCCTGTGTGAGGAAGAGCCCGGTGGCCTCACCGCCCCTTGGACCCACCATGTTTCCATAGCAACAAGGATCCCCGCCTCCATCAGTTGGTTAAACCCCGCTCCTTCCAGCCTACCCCCCACCTCATCCCGGGAAATGCGGGGCGAGTAACTAGTAATGGATAAGAAAGGCAAACAGAGAGAGTTAAAACAGCCTTGACTGGGGAGAATCCTTGGTCACGTTGCCAGCTGTGCTTTGCTCTCTGTCCCCAGAGCAGCCCAGGAGCGATGGAAAGAGTCCATCAAAGTTAGAGAGTGGCCATTGCCGTTACCACCCAGGTCAGCCAGCCAGCCATCTGAAGGCACACAGGGGTTCCCTTGGGTGCCCTTGACTTTTCTGGGGGAGCAGCTTGGACTTGCTGTGGCCTGTATTAGTCCAGCCCTGGGGTTCTGTTGGCCTTTATATTTCTTAGAAACTGGAATACTTTATGAACAAATAAAATTCAGGGGGATTTCATATAAATAGCAGATTCTAGCTTTTCCTGGGTGGGGGGGGGAAATGGCAACATTAGGAGCACAGCTCTGTCTGGCAGGCATTGGCTGGACCTGGACAGTGGCTCAGTCCCCTCTGCCATGCCTACCCCAAATTCAGTGTCACTCCCTTGGGTTGCCTCCCCAGTCCCTACAGCGTTCACATTCGAAGCCATGGTCCTGGGTGCCTGGTAGAAATTGGTGTCCTCTCGACCCCGACAACACTTATGGCCGGAACCCAGCCAGAAGCCAGATTGGGACTTGAACCCATTGTTGTGGGACTCAAACCCAGCCTAAACCAAGTTTGGGATTTGAACCCACATGCTGGGACTCGAATCCAGCCAGAAGCCAAATGGGGACTTGAACCCACAGTTTTTTTGTGTTTTTTTGTTTGTTTTTAATTAGAATCACTCACCTGGTATCTGGACTTAAAGTTCAGGTTCTTTGTGTCTCAGCACAGAAGGAAATCAGCGAGATAAAGTGACAGATGAGAAATAGATTTATTAAGTAGGATGCTTGTGACAGATGCAAGCAGGCGGGCAAGGAGGCTCTACATTTAGGTGGGCCACATTTTTATAACCCAGAGAAACTGAGGAGAAGGAGGAGACTGCCTTCTTCCTTGTTCTTCTAGTAATGATGTCAAGCTGACCTCAGCTCCTCCGTCGTGTCCGGTAAGAGAGTGTTTGACCGTATGAGGCTCAACTAGGACTGTCCTGACGCTTATTCAAATCAGCAGACGGGCGGTGCCATGTGCTAAAATATGTTGAATCATCTCAGGTTTCTGTATCATGAAGACCTCCTACTTCGTTTTTTTTTCTTTTTTTTTTTTTTGCTTTTTTTAGGGCCGCACCCGCGGCATATGGAGGTTCCCAGGCTAGGGGTCTAACAGGAGCTGTAGCTGCCGGCCTACGCCACAGCCACAGCAACGCGGGATCCGAGCCGCGTCTGCAGCCTACACCGCAGCTCACGGCAACACCAGATCTTTAACCCACTGAGCGAGGCCAGGGATCGAACCCACAACCCATGAGGTTCAGCGGAAACGAATCCGACTAGGAAGTTCCTATTCGGATTCGTTTCCGCTGAGCCACGACGGGAACTCCTTAATTGGGTACTTTTTGCATATCACTTTATGAAAATAAATTTGCCACTTATTAGAACTTCCAGAAATCGACTGCAGCTTTGCAGTACTTTTTTTTTTCCAGTGGAAAAGTGATTTCTTTGTCTTTCTCATTATGCATGCAAAGACTAAACAAAATAAAGCAAAAACATTCCCCAATACATGCCCTTCTCCACCATATTAGGTATTATTCCTTCTAGGTACTTTGTTAGAGGGCTAATTTTTTTAACCTTTTATTTTGATTTCAGGTTTAAAGGCAAGTTGCAGGGATAGTACAAATGACACTGCCATTTACCCTTCACCCAGATTCACCAGTTTGTTAACATTTTGCCCTAAAGCACATTTTTTTTTTTAATTTGAGAGTAGTTGATTGAGGGAGTTTCCGCCGTGGCACAGTGGAAACAAACCCGACTAGTATCCATGAGGATGAGGTTTCGATCCCTGGCCTCACCCAGTGGGTCAAGGATCCGGCGTTGCCTTGAGCTGTGGTGTAGTTTGCAGACACAGCTTGGATCCCGCCTTGCAGGCCAGTAGCTGCAACTCTGATTCGATCCCTAGCCTGGAAACTTCCATATGCCATGGGTCTGGCCCTAAAAAGCAAAAAAAAAAAAGATAATTGCTTTACAATTTTATGCCAATTGCTGCTGTTCAGCAAAGCGACCTAGTCTCACACACACACACACACACACACACACACATTCTTTTTCTCATATTATCTTCCATCATGTTCTGTCGCAAGAGACTGGATATAGCTCCCTGTGCTGTTTAGCCAGGTGCTTTCTCTTTGCTGTGTGCGTATTTTTAAATCGTTTGAGATTAAATTGTAGGCATCTTCCCACTTTATCTGGAACCCTGCAGAATCTCTAAAAACAAGGGTACTCCTCTTCATTACCGCCGTGCACTCATTTGGAATTCTGGATATTTAGCATTAATGCAATATTATTATCCAAGCCGCAGACTTTACTCCGATTTCTCCACTTGTTACAATAATGTTCTTTGCAGCCATGTTTTTCCACCCAGGACTCAGTCCCATGGTCTCCGTGGCATTCAGCTGCTACAACGGCCCTGTCTCCTTTAATCTAGAGCAGAGCTCCAGGCCGTCTTTGTCTCTCTTGACCTTGACATTTGGGAGAATACGGGCCAATTGTTTTATAGAATGTTGCTCCACTCGAGTCCGATTTGGAGCTGTGCTCCAAGAACGCAAGCTAAGGGAGTGCAACCCCCGCCATACACACACTCGCTTTCTGCCCGCAGGACCTGGAAGCTGCCGCCAAGAGAGACCCCTATCAGCAACTCGAAAACCTGTGCGTGAGGCTGAGGACCGAGAGGAAGATGCCTCGGCCGTGCTGAGAGCCATCCAGGTGGAGAACGAGGCCCTACAGAAGGCGATCCTCAGCAGAAAGGCCGAGCCCCCCGCCAGCCCGCCACAGGTGAGTTCCTAGGCAGAGGGTACGGGTGGAGGAGGCTTGGGCTATTCAGGGACCAGGTGGCGTCTGAGCGGTGCTTGCAAAGAGCCCGGGGGGAGGAGAGAAGGATGTGGCGACATCCGTGACCTCAGGCCAGGCGCTATGTGATGCACAGCTGCTCACTGGCCTGTCAAAGCCCCCATTCCTGCCACCCACTTTCCCATCTTCTCCTTCCATAGTCTAAACTGGATGCGAATATGCCTTCGATCCTTGCTAATCTTCCTGCAAACCCTGAATACCTTAGACTAGGGTTGCAGACTGGCGGGTCAGAGAACGAATGAGGCAAACAACCAGCTCTGGCTTCTCTGGAAAGATCTGCTTCCAGTCTCTGCAGTCCCCACCACTCCCTAATGTCCCAGCCCCTGGTCCGCTTCACCGGCTCAGGAAACTGCCTCTGGCCCTACAAGTGTTTGAGGTGGTACCCATAGCCTTCGGCTTTGAGCAGCAAAGAGGGGACTGGATGGTAGGGTGGAGCGGGGGTCCTTTGGGAAGCTGGAGACCATGGTCATCCCCCATCCTTTGTCAGATGCCTGTTGCCCAACTCACATGCTGAAATGCTCTGCCTTAACGTGTCCTACCTGAAGCTTATAGTAGCCCTGAAACAGCCAGGGCTGGTTTCCTCACCCCATTTTAGAGAGCTGGCCGATGGCCTCCAGAGCATCAAGGTGGCTTTCTCAAGGCATGGCTGTGGAAGTGACTGAGGTCCGCCTGCCTGCAAAGCCGAGGGCCCCACCCACACTGCCAGTCGCTCCCCACGCCCGATGGTGGGCTGCTTTTTGGGGTGTTCATTGAGCAGCATCTGTTGTCTGATTTCCTGGTGCTGGGCCTTTTGCCGCTGACATTTGTGTCTCTGATCTTGAGATGGTCTGTACCTCTGTCAGTGACAAGTATGCAGTGGGTGGCTTTCATCTGACCTCAGATCATGTGATTCCGTCATTCCAGGACACAGAGGGACCACCAGCAAAGTCATGGACCAGTCTGCTGAAGGAGGAGACCCCTGAGGTCAGTGAAGGCCCGAGAGGAACAACAGATCCCCATGCCCCCAGCCACCCACCAGCACCCACCAGCACCCAATAGTCTCCAGAGTGCCTTCCCTACACCGTCCCAGCAGGTGCTCACTGTGCTGCAGAATGTGGCACCCTAGCATTCTGCCCGTCTCCCAGTGCTGGTCCCCCAAAAGTCCCCCAGGCCTGCTGACTCCAGTTCTTTGTTACATTTCTATTTCCTGCCAAGATATCACAAAAATGGATCTTAATATCCTAAATCAATGCATTTCTGTCTATATCCACCTAGATCGATGAGGGCTATCTTGGCAAAAGTGGCCTTCGGAAATACGAGTGTGAATTAATAAAACGCCCAAGAGTGTCTTTGTTAGATTGTGCACAAGTCTATGCCGTGTCCTCAAAATACAGAGGTGGCCAAGGCAGACCAGATTAGCCCCTTGACCTCAGGGAGCTGGCAGACAGCATTCTGATAAATTCGTACATACACAAGGTGACTTCAGAGAGAGATGACAATCAAAGGTGCTAAGTGAGAGAGTGACAGGGTCTGGGATGCTGGCTGCCTCCCACGCGGTGGTTGGAGGCAGCCCCTTGCAGGGCGTCCCTCTTACGCTGAGCCCTGACTCTTAAGAAGGAGCTGGAGAAGTAGCAGGGAACAGCATTCCAGGTGGAAGGGCAGGGCGAACACTTTGAAGTGGGAATGCGCCTGGCCCGATCCAGGAGAAGAGGGCAGGGGCAAATTGGAAAGTGCACTCATGAGTTCCGGGCAGGGCCCAGAGCAACACAGTGGTTGCCGTCCTACATTTTCAGTTATTTCCCGATAATCTTAAACCATCGCCAGCCAGTATTTCTGGCAGGTGGGCCATGCTGTCTGCCCCGCGGTCCGAGTTTATCTGGGTCACCTGAACCCTGACTTGCACAGCTTCCAGGGACTGCAATTATTTGCAGATGGAGAGCAGAGCGCCTTTCTCGTTTAGATGCTAAATGAAAAAGAAGGGGGAAAAGACAGGGAGGATTAAAAATCAAAGGGTCTGACGTTACCGGAAATCTCCACGGAGTCCCGTTACTCCGCAGCAAACAGCACAAGAGGTTCCTGGGAGGTGGGAAGCCGTTTTGATGAGAGAAGTTTTTCAGTAGCTCATTGAAGCAAATTGTTACCTGGGACCTCTCGGATCATAAGAAATTGAGAGCCCCGTCTTTTTACAGAGATCGTGGGAGGGGATTCGAGATCGAATCAGCCTCCCCCCCGCCCCGGCAGAATCTGTCACTCTCACTCCTGTTCCCAGTTTCCCACAACGGGGCTGATGGCCTGCACGGTGTGTCCCTTGGACTGTGGTTCTGCTGTGGCTGGAGCCAAGAGTGTCACCTCGGACATCTCTCTCTTTTTTTTTTTTTTTTTGTCTTTTTGCCTCATCCAGGGCCGTACCCGCGGCATATGGAGGTTCCCAGGCTAGGGGTCTAATAGGAGCTGTAGCCGCCGGCCTTCGCCACAGCCACAGCAACACGGGATCCGAGCCGCGTCTGCAACCTACACCACAGCTCACGGCAACGCCGGATCCTTAACCCACTGAGCAAGGGCAGGGATCGAACCCACAACCTCATGGTTCTTAGTCGGATTCGTTAACCACTGAGCCACGAAGGAAGCTCCTCGGACATCTCTTTAACACGCTTTTCCATCCCCCCTCAGCCTCCTTCCATCACCGTGGCGACCAGCACAGAGGAGCCGGCCCGGGCAGCAGAGGGAGCCAGAGCTGTCAGCGAAGCCATCGACAGAATTGGCCTTTTGGGAAGCAGGTATTTTATCAAGGCGGCTTTAGAACAAAACCTGTAACCTCCATGTAGCCAAGAGGATCTTATTAACAGTTTTCTTTGCATTTTCTGCCTTGTTCTGGACCATTTAAAACCGCTTCCTTAGACTGTGCGCCTCCCTCACCTCCCTCCATCCCTAAGGCCTACGATGAATGGCAGGCTGTGCAGTGCCCGTGCCTGGCCGAGGGTGAAATCCAGCCTGCACAGCCGTCACTCAGCTGAGGCCCTGGCCTGAGAGCTGTGTCAGCCCCACAAGGTCTGGGGGCTTTTTCTCTGCGCGAAGGAGAACTTTCTTGGCCAAGCGGTGCCTGCTCCAGGTCTGTGTCCACCGCAGAGGGAGTTTGCTTTTTATAATTTGTAGGAAAACTCTGAAGAGGCTAAAGGCAGGGCTGGCCATTCTCCAGGAGTCTGTAGAGCCCACATTAGAAACCACGCTGTGCACCACTGTGGCCATAAATAAAAGCTTGAAGTGTCCTCGGAGTTCCCGTGGTGGCTCAGTGGGTTAAGAACCTGACGAGTATCCATGAGGAAGTGGGTTCTGTCCCTGCCCTCTTCTCAGTGGGTTAAGGATCCGACGTGGCTGCAAGCTGCCACATAGGTCACAGATGCAGCTCGGATCCAGTGTTGCTATGGCTGCGGTGTAGGCCGGCAGCTGCAGCTCTGATTCAGCCCCTAGCCTGGGAAATTCCATGTGCCACGGGTGTGGCCATGAAGAAGAAGAAGGGAAAAAAAAAGGAACTTGAGGTTTCCTCTGCAAGTAAAAGGGCTGGGCCATGAGGATATTTTATATTGGATATAGTTTTCTCTACAAGCAGCACGCACGTAACCAAATGCTTCTTTCTTCATCATCAAGATCCTTTGTGCTTCAGGGTCTTGAGGATTCTCAGCCTTAAACAGCACAAGTGGGGTGTGTTTGCAGACAGACGACCCTCTGCTGGCTTTGGAATGCCTCTGACCTCAGAAACTAGAGGTGCAAAGCCAGTCTCTAGTCCAGGAGTCGGCAGAGATTTTCAGGGCCACATAGCGAATACTTCAGGTTTTTAAGAACTCTTTGTTTGAACAATCCTTTAACGACGGAAAAACCATTCTTACCGGGCAGGCTGCGTAGAAGCAAGCTGTGGGCTGCATTTGCCCGCCAGGCTATACTGGGTGGACTCTACAGTCTTAATAGTTAGCAGTCAGCTTTTTTGGGGGGCTGGAGGGCACAGGTGCGGCATATGGAGGTTCCCAGGCCAGGAGTCCAATCGGAGCTACAGCTGCCGGCCTACGCCGCAGCCACAGCAACGCCGGATCCCTAACCCACTGAGCAAGGCCAGGGATCAAACCCGCATCCTCATGGATACTGGTCAGGTTTGTTTCCACTGAGCCACAACGGGAACTCCACAGCGGTCTGCTTAAAGGAGATCAGCTGGCCGTCTGGCCCCAAGCAGTTTCTCTCACACGGCCCTTCTTTCATCGCTAATTGTACAGTTATTTATAAAGCGAGAAAGACCGGCCTCTGTGTGCCCTTGAACTATCTGCTGGGTATATTTTCTTCTCAAATGGTCACTTTTCTCTGAAATAGAAAAGAAATAGCGGTATCCTTGCCGGGGATGTTCTCTGTTGTGTGTCATTTGTTACTACTGGTTCGCTAAAACAAAATCAATTTCAGACAACAGCAGAAGCTTCTGGAGGTCCTCCAGGCCATCGAAAGTGACTCTGCCCAACCCCATCAGGTTGTTTCACGGACTGAGGAGCAAGTGCTGGACCCAGAGGTGAGAACCTTGACTTCCGGGGATTTCCAAGGGCATTCGTGTCTCGCCTGAAGGCGGAGGGAAGAAGGGCCCAGTCATTTCTTTTTTTTTTTGCCTTTTTGTCTTTTTCTAGGGCCGCATCTGCGGCATGTGGAGGTTCCCAGGCTAGGGGTCTAATCGGAGCTGTAGCCACTGGCCAACGCCGCAGCCACAGCAACGCAGGACCCGAGCCGCATCTGCGACCTACACCCCAGCTCACGGCAACGCCGGATCCTTAACCCACTGAGCAAGGCCAGGGATCGAACCCGCAACCTCATGGTTCCTAGTTGGATTCGTTAACCACTGAGCCACAACGGGAACTCCAGGCCCAGTCATTTCCACTCAGCGCATCTTTCTGCCCAAGCCTCCACCCGCCCTCCTCCCCAGAACACAGACATATACATAATGGAGCGTGAAGTTTCAGCAGGCAGAAGCCTGTTCACACAAGAGGAAATATAAATAGCCTATAAGCCCATAGGAAAATATCCAACATCGCTGGAAATCAAGAAATACAGAAGTTCCTTGGTGGCTTGGTGAGTGAAGGGTCCTGCATGGTCCCTGCTGTGACTCAGGTTGCTGCTGTGGCGTGGGTTTGAGCCCTGGCCCTAGAACTACTGCATACCACGGGCACGGCCAAAAATACAGAAAGAAACACAAATTAGAGCAGCTTTAACACCCCCTCTGATATCTGAGTTAACAGATTTTTTTGTGTGTGTGTGTTTTTAGGACTGCAGCCACGGCATATGGAGGTTCCCAGGCTAGGGGTCCAATCGGAGCTACAGCAATGCGGGATCTGAGCCGTGTTTGCGACCTACACCACAGCTCACGGCGACGCCGGATCCCCAACGCACTGAGCGAGGCCAGGGATCGAACCTACATCTTCATGGATGCTAATTAATTAGAGTCGCTTCCGCTGAGCCACGAGTTCCACTGAGGAACTCCGAGTTAACAAATTATTTTTAATGATAATCTGTTGTACCGATAAGGTTACAGTAAAACTGGCAGTCTTACCCTGCTGGCAGCAGTATACACGGGTGGGAAGCTTTTGAAAAGCAGAAAGGCCAGACTTAGGAAGAGCCTTAAAAATACTTAGGTCCAGGAGTTCCCGTCGTGGCGCAGAGGTTAACGAATCCGACTGGGAACCATGAGGTTGCGGGTTCGATACTTGGCATCGCTCAGTGGGTTAACGATCCGGCTTGCCATGAGCTGTGGTGTAGGTAGCAGATGCGGCATGGATCTGGCGTTGCTATGGCTCTGGCATAGGCCAGCAGCAACAGCTCCGATTAGACCCCTAGCCTAGGAACCTCCATATGCAGCAGGTACGACCCTTAAAAGACAAACAAAACAAAAAAACACTTAGGTCTTCCAGCCCAAGGATCCCACCTCCTTACCAAGGGTGGGGGGAGTGGGATGGACTGGGAGTCTGGGGTTAATGTGAACTATTGCCTTTGGAATGGGTAAACAATGAGATCCTGGGTATAGCACTGGGAACTCTATCTAGTCACTTATGATGGAACATGATGGAGGATAATGTGAGAAAAAGAATGTATATAAATATATGTGACTGGGTCACTTTGCTGTACAGGGGAAACTGACAGAACACTGCAAACCAACTATAATGGAAGAAATAAAAATCATTATAAAAAAAAGAAATTCACAGAAATAAAAAACTATAGAGTTTCTGTTGTGGCTCAGCAATCTAAGGACCTGATGTTGTCTCTGTGAGGATGCGGGTTTGATCCCTGGCCTCGCCCAGTGGGTTAAGGATCCGGCATTGCCGCAAGCTGCGGCGCAGGTCGCAGATGCGGCTCAGATCTGGCATTGCTGTGGCTGCAGCATAGGCTGGAAGCTACAGCTCCAATTTGACCCCTGGCCCAGGAACTTCCATATGCTGCAGGTGTGGCCATTAAAAAAAAACTGTAGGCACAAAAAGGGCTATTGTAAAACTACTGGAAGTCGGTAAAAGTGAGAAAAAAACCAGAAATAACATAAATGTCTCATAATGATTGAGTTAATCAGGGAAGTTTGATAGAGCAGCACAGTGCAGTCATGTCAAAGGATGGAAATTTTCATTATGGAGATTATGCGGCTAGAAATGGTTAAGGATCGAAAATTAACTGTGAAAGGGGATTTACTCTTCATTGAGTCCAACACGACCGCGGTGATGGCGAGGATACGGCCTGGCAAGCGTGTCAATGGAGATGAGACGAGAATGGTAAAAGGACAAGGTGGCCTCAGAGTGGGGGGGTAACGGGTGATGCTTTCTTTCTTCTTTTCCGTCAAAAGGTGTGTGTACAGCACATCCTCTCACCCCTTCCTTTACCCAAGCCTTTCCTTTTCTTTTTTTTCTTCTTTTTTTAGGGCCGCAGGTGCGGCATGTGGACGTTCCCAGGCTAGTAGTCCAATGGGAGCTACAGCTGCCGACCTACGCCACAGGCACAGATGGATCCAAACCGCGTCTGCAGCCCACAACACAGCTCACAGCCACACCAGATCCTTAACCCTCTGAGCAGGGCCAGGGATCGAACCCACGTCCTCATGGATACTAGCTGGGTTCATTACTGCTGAGCCACAGGGCGAACCCCCTACCCAAGCCTTTCTTACAATTCTTTGGTATAGGGGTCACCCATTTGTGATTGGCCAGTGTGGACTTAAATGGGAAGCCCTCCCAAAGCCATGCATAAATCTCATACGACAGAAGAGAGAACCCTGCTCCAGCCCAGACGGGGGTTCTGGCTTTGAGTCTGGCTCCATGGTTTAGAGGTCATGTGACCTTAGATAAGCTCTCTCATCCTGGGAATGTGTGGCTGTCCAACTGGGTAGACAATCCACAGTCCATGGGCTCCTGTGTGGCTGGAACAAGAAAGATCTGTGAAGATAGGCAGCTCAGGGCCTGGCACGAGGTGAGAAGAGACCAGAAAATATCAGTTGAAAGTCTGCCATCTAGAAAAAAACCTAGGGAGAGCAAAGCTTTGTTCCTCCCTGGACGACATAGTTGCTTTTCTTGCTTTCACGAAGATCCTAAGTGTGGTAAAGCCTTAGCCACATTAAAAAGAGCCTGGGTGGATCGAGTCTCCCTGTATCATAGGAGTCAAAAAATCCACGGCAAACTGACTTACACAATCAAGAGAAGAAAAAAGATTTCTTTGTAGTGAATGCCATGGTGGGGATCAGGTGTGGCTTGATCCAGCAGCTCACAGTATCTCCACCATCTCAGCTACATCCTTGAGGCCCATCCCTACCTCAATGCCCAGTCCCAGCTCTGCTGTCTCCCTCAATAGCTAGAGCGACTCCCCCCTCTCACCTTCAGACCCCACAGTTAGGAGAGAAGAGCAGTTTCTCCACATACAGATCTGAGATTGGGTCGTGTGCCCATCACTGAGTCATTCCCTCTAGGTGGCCCAAGGTGGCAGGACACACTGATCAATTGAACCAGTTCAGCTCCTCCTGGAAGTAGGAAAGCATCCAACCTGCCTGCCCCCCCCGCAATGCCTCACAGCTGAGAAAAAAAGGGGGTGACTTCGCCAAGGGACAATCAGGTGGTCTTCCTTAGAGGTGGGCAGTGAGTGCCAGGGACCAGAAGCTTCCCGGCCAGTGTTTGCCACCTGTACCCCAGGGATCCTAAATCAAGCAGAAGTAGCCATTGAGTTTGAGCACTGACGAGTTGTGACACCTCCGTATTGAACAGACCCTTCAGCTTCTTCATTTAGAAACCCTGCTGCAGGAATTTGCACATTTTAGATTGCATCGGGCGTGAGATCCAGCAGCCCCTCCTGGAGGCAGCTCACCTCCCATCTGGCCTCCTCCCTGCCGCCAACAGCCGCGGTGAACAGCACGCCGCTCACCTGGCAGCATGAGCTCATTAACCTCCAATTACGTGCCCCCCACAACGCCCCGCGCCTTGAGCTGGACTAGTTGAGTTCTAGCACCATCCCCGCAAGCCCGGGACTCAGGCCCAGGGCAGCAGAGGGCTTGGCCCGGGCCTAACACCATCCGGCAGTAACGGAGGAGGAGGAAGCTCTGGAGTTCACTCATAAAAACCCAGCCCGTGTTCCTTCTGGGAGCTGGGAGCTGACCTCGCTTCCTCCGAATCTCCATCCCATCGCGAGTGGCAATCCAGCCTCAGCCAAACACACGCTGAGAGCACTAGCACATCTCGCTGGCTATTAATTAAAAAAATAAGTAGGGAACAGTTGCTGTTCATTTGCTCAGCTTCCTGCTCACAGAAGCATCACAGATTACAGTGCTAATTAAGAGAGGGCAGTGCAGACAAGGAAAGCACCATTTTATGAGTGGCTGATCCGCCGTGACCAGCCCGGCAGCTGGGGCCGAAGGGGGCCTCAGGAAGCCCTGTAGCCATTGATCGATGGCTTTCAGGCCCTACCTGCCGAGAAGGCAGGTGTTAAAATCAGCGAAGGAGGCAGAGTTCCCTGGCGGCTCAGGGGGTTAAGGATCCTGCATTGTCACTGCTGTGGCTCAGGGTGCCTCTGTGGCCAGGTTCAGTCCTTGGCCCCAGAACTTCCACATGCCAAGAGCGCAGTGAAAAATATAAAAAAAATTTTTTTAATTTAAAAAATAAAAATAGGGAGCTCCCCCCATGGCACAGTGGGTTGAGAATCCAACTATAGCAACTCGGGTCACTGCAGAGGTACGGGTTCATTACCCAATCTGGCAAAGTGAGTTAAAGGATCCTGCAGTTGCCACAGCTACAGCTTGGATTCGATCCCTGGCCCAGGAACTTTCGTATGCCGTGGGTGTGGCCATCAAATTTTTTTTTTTTGTCTTTTTGCCTTTTCTAGGGCCACACTCACGGCATATGGAGGTTCCCAGGCTAGGGGTCTAATCGGAGCTGTAGCCGCCAGCCTTCACCACAGCCACAGCAACGCAGGATCTGAGCCGCATCTGCAACCTACACCACAGCTCACGGCAACGCCGAATCCTTAACCCACTGAGCAAAGCCAGGGATCGAACCTGCATCCCCATAGATACTAATCAGATTCGTTTCCACGGAACCATAATGGGAACTTCTTTTTTCTTTTTAGGGCCACACCTGCTGCATATGGATGTTCCCAGGCTAGGGGTCGAATCGGAGCTCCAGCTCCCAGCCCCGTCCATAGCCACAGCAACCTGGGCTCCTTAATCTGCTGAGCAAGGCCAGGGATTGAACCCACATCCTCACAGACACGACATCGGGTTCTTAACCTGCTGAGCCACAACGGGAACTCTGAACGGGTGCTCTTTTTGTCCTCAGTGTACAGAGGGAATCCCAAGGCACTGAGCTGTTAAATAAGCCCGTGTAGATAGGATTCTACCAGTTTTCATCTTTGGCATGACTTTTCTCCTCGTTAAGGACAAATCAGGACCGAAAGCAGAAGAGATCCAAGATGCCGTCTACGTGACCATGGAAATCCTGTCCAACTGGGGCAACGCGGCTTGGGTGGGTCTCACCGAAGTTGAGTTCTTTGACCTGAACCACGCAAAGCTTTATGTGTCACCTCACGATGTGGACATCCGGAGTGCTGACTCTCCCGGGGACCCGGGCCACCTGGTCAACAGGAACTTAGCTGTAAGTGGAGCAGCCTTGAATGAGGCTTGGCTGTGTGTGTTTTCTTTTTTCGGTTCTTTGTTTCTTTTTTTTTCTCATTTAAAAAAAAGTTTTATAGGGAGTTGCCAATGTGGCTCAGCGGGAACAAACCCATCTAGGATCCGTGAGGATGCAGGTTCAATCCCTGGCCTCGCTCAGTGGGTGAAAGGATCTGGGTGAGCTGCTGTGTAGGTCACAGACGAGGCTTGGTTCTGGCGTTGCTGGGGCTGTGGTTTAGGCCAGCGACTGTGGCTCCCATTAGACCCCTAGCCTGGGAAGTGGACCTGCAGCCCTAAAAAGCAAAAAAAAAAAAAAAAAAAAAAGGTTTTATTGAAGTATCATTGCCTTACAAGGTTGTGAGCATTTCTGCTGTATAGTAAAGTCATTCAGTCACTCATATACACACATCCATTCTCTTTTAGCTTCTTGCCCATATAGACGAGCAGAGAATACCGGGTAGCATTCTCTGTGCTCTACAGCAGGTCCCCGTTGGTCCATCATTCTCTGTACCTCGGTGTGTGTGTGCCAGTCCCAAACCCTCAGTCCAGCCCTCCCACCCGCCCCTCAACCTGCCCCTTTGGCAACTGAAAGTTTTTCAAAGTCTGTGATTCCATTTCCATTCTGCAAATAAGTGCAAAAAATCGTATCCCCCCTTTTTTTTAGATTCCACATATGAATGCCATCATGTGATGTTTGTCTTTCACTGTCTGTCTAACTTCACTGAGTATGATAGTTTCTAGGTCCATCGTGTTGCTGCAGATGATGTAGTATTTCATTCTTTTTTATGGCTGAGTAATATTCTGTTGCGTATATGTACCACATCTTCTTTATCCATTCATCTGTCAGTGGGCATTTAGGTTGCTCCCATGTCTTGGCTATTGTAAGTAGGGATTCACTGAATATTGGGGTGCATGTATCTTTTCAAATTACAGTTTTCTCTGGATAGGTGCCCAGGAGTGGGACTGCTGGATCGTATGGTAATTCTATTTTTAGTTTTTTGAGGAACCTCCGTACTGATTTCCATAGTGGTTCTACCAGTTTACATTCCCACCAACAGTGTAAGAGGGCCCCCTTTTCTCCACGCCCTCTCCAGCATTTATTGTTTGTAGACTTTTGGATGATTTGGCCTTGTGTTTTTTGTTTGCATGTTTTGTTTTGTTTTGTTTTTTGCTTTTTAGAGCCACACCCTTGGCATGTGGAGGTTCTCAGGCTAGGGGTCGAATTGGAGCTGCAGCCGCCGGGCTACACCACAGCCACAGCTATGCCAGATCCGAGCCGCGTCTGCGACCTACACCACAGCTCATGGCAATGCTGGATCCTTCACCCACTGATTGAGGCCAGGGATCGAACCCACAACCTCATGGCTCCTAGTTGGATTTGTTTCCACTGAGCCACAATGGGAACTCCTTGGCCTCGTGTTTTGATACATTTTTTTCCGCCCACGCTAAGTCCTTGGGAACAGTGCAGATACAGGGAGGGCCAGGATGATGTAATGGTCCCCAGCTGGTCATTTGGCCAAAGGAGGGCGGAGCCCCAGGGAACGTTGCAGATAGCGACCTTTAGACTGCACCCCCCCACCCTGAGCTCTTTTCCAGATCCCTGCTCTGTGGGGGGTTCCTGGGGACACAAAGAGGAGCCTGTTTGCCCCCTTTATCCACCTTGCCGTTTATCCACTCACCGCCAAACATGGGACTTTGGGGCTCACTGAGGGCAATACCCTTCTTTTGTAGATGAAGAAGCTAAGGCTTGGACAAGGGCATTGACTTGGTCAAGGTCACACCGCTGGAAGGTGGTGCCAGGGCCAAGTGCAAACCCTGCAGCCTGGCCCAGGGCCCACATACCTCCTCAAGGCCCTGTTTCCCTGGAGCATGGAGTTTGCACCCAACGAACGGAACATCGCTTTCTTTTAAATATCTAACCGTTAAAAAAGGGAAAGCACTGGCATTTTCTCTTCCTGCCACTTGCAAGTCAGACACAGGCTGAGCTGAGACAGACCGCCCCGCAGTGACATCTTACTGTGCTGTGTGCTTCAAAAGTCAGTGATCTCTGGGAGGGGCCTGAGAAACCGGGGATGGAGGTTGCCTCTGGGCCACAGAACTGGCTAGACAAGGGACAAAGTCATTAGGAAGACTTTCCCTTGGGTGCCTTTTTTTGCATCTTTTAAATTTCCTACCATGTACATGTATTTTCTATTCCAAAGAACAAAATATGAATTTTTTAAAGTATTGAAAATGAAAATAGTTGCCACCTGTTCCGTTCTTGCCTTGTGCCAGGCACAGTGCTAAGTGTGTGATGTGTATAATCTTATTTAAACTTAACATTGCACAGGCTTCAGAAGCAGAAAGGCCTGGGTTCAAAGCTTAACTGGGGAGTTCCTGTTGTGGCTCAGTGGTTAACAAATCCGACTAGGAACCATGAGGTTGCGGGTTCGATCCCTGACCTTGCTCGGTGGGTTAAGGATCCGGCGTTGCCGTGAGCTATGGTATAGGTTGCAGATGTGGCTCGGATCCCGGATTGCTGTGGCTGTGGCTGTGGCTGTGGCCAGCAGCTACAGCTCCAATTAGACCCCTAGCCTGGGAACTTCCACATGCTGCGAGTATGGCCCTAAAATGACAAAAGACCAAAAAAAAACAAAAAACAAAAAAAAAAACAAAGCTTAACTGCTTACTGTTTCATGACCATGGACAACTCACCTAACAGTGACTTTGGTTTCCTCATCTGTAAAATGGGGATAATAATAGGGATTACCTCAATATGATGTTGTAAGGATCCCATATAAACACACAGCTAGCACCGTGGAGCTCCCATTGTGGCTCAGCAGGTTAAGGACCTGATATAGTCTCCATGAGGATGTGGGTTCGATCCCTGGCCTCACTCAGTGGGTTAAAGATCTGGCATTGCTGCAAGCCATGGTATAGGTCCCAGATACGGCTCGGATCTGGTGTTGCTGTGGCTGTGGTATAGGCTGGCAGCTGCAGTTCTGACTTGACCCTTAGCCTGGGAACTTACAGATGCCACGGGTGTGGCCCTAAAAAGAAAAAAAAAAAGAGCTAACACCATGTCTCACTCTTCTAAAGGGTTCCGAACATCAGCTATTATTGTTTTCATTGTTATATATATATATATAATATATAGAGTTATATATATTTCATAGTAATACCACAATGAAGTTAACGTTATTCCCATTTAAAGAAAAAGAAGCAGAGTTCCCTGGTGGCAGAGCTGGTAAGGATGCAGCATTGTCATTGCTGTGGCTCGGGTCACTGCCATAGAGCAGGTTCAGTCCCTGACCCTGGAACTTCAGCATGCCATGGACATGGTCAAAAAAATAAAATAAAATAAATAAATAAATAAGAATAAGAAGAAAAAGAAGTGTTCCTAGCCTGGGAACCTCCATATGCCGTGGGTAAGACCCTAGAAAAAGACAGAAAGACAACCAAAAGAAAAAAGGAAGAAGAAAAAGAAGTAAGGGGGGTGGGTGGGCTTCAGAATCCCTGATTCTAGAGATCCAGGTTCTGGTCTTGGCCTTGGGCATCTTACCTGCCTTCTCTTGAGAGTCATTTTTTTCCTGTCCCCGTAGAATGGGAGCAGAGGGCCTGGCTTATCCATAGGATGCTTATCTTGCCAGCCCAAGAAACTGAGTCTGGCTTGCTTCAGCAAGTTTTCGAAAAGAAATTTGTTGTAAGTCTTTTTTTTTTTTTTTTTGTCTTTTTGCCTTTTCTAGAGCCGCACCCACGGCATATGGAGGTTCCCAGGCTAGGGTTCTAATCGGAGCTGTAGCCGCCGGCCTTTGCCACAGCCACAGCAACGTAGGATCCGAGCCGCGTCTGCAACCTACACCACAGCTCACGGCAACGCCGGATCCTTAACCCGCTGAGCAAGGCCAGGGATCGAACCCGCAACCTCATGGTTCCTAGTCTGATTCGTTAACCACTGAGCCACAGTGGGAACTCCTGTTGCAAGTCTTTTGAGTAGCTGCATATTTGCTGTCCCCAGGGGCAGAAAAGCCAGGTGGACATGTTGGGGTTCTGGGTAGCATCTCAGGACGCATGAACACCAAGGATTTGGTCTCTTTTGGGGGGAGATGCCGTGTCTGTCAGTTAGTTTCCTGTCATCTTGTCACTATGCTGAGACAGCCAGTCCCTGGAGAGGAAGGCGTATGGACCAGCCTGGCTAGGAGGGCCAGGCACTTTGATGTCAGTTCCACCGAGATGGCCCTGAGAGGCAGGGAGAGAATTCGCCCTAAATTCATAGATGTTGCCGAAAGAAAGGCAGGAGAGATTCTGCATAGCCAGGACCCTGTCCACAGGGTTGGCTGGGTGGTGTCTGAGCCTGCTTAAAGGTCAGCAGCAATGTGACCTTGAAAGAAACAGGTCCTATAGGTCGCGGCCACTTGGATGCTCTGTTCTCGCGTTGCCTCCTCTGCTTCCTGTAGGCTCCCGTGCGTGCTGCTGGGGCTTGGCCTGGCCCTCACCAGCCCTCTCCCATACTCCTTGTGCACAGAGCAGTGGCGTTTTGGAAGCCTGCTGTACAGAACAGAGCGTACCCAGGCGATAAAAAGCATCATTGGATTTGATGGGGACCAATTCTGATGATGGCTCTCCTTTCTCCCATGTTCAGCAGGGGCTGGTGAGCTTTGCCATGTGATAGCAGTGGAGGACTTTGGCCCAGGGTTTTGGTGGGTCTCTTTCAAAGATTTTGGGCCCTGGAGTTCCCGTTGTGGCTCAGCAGGTTAAGGACCTGACGTTGTCTCCGTGAGGATTCGGGTTTAATCGGTGGCCTCGCTCAGCGGGTTAAAGTTCTGGTGTTGCTGCAAGCTGCAGTATAGGTCACAGGTACAGCTTGGATTTGATGTTGCTGTGGCTTTGGTGTAGGTGGCAGCTGTAGCTCTGATTTGACCCTGGCCCGAGAGCTTCCATATGCTGCAGGTGGGGCACTAAAAAAAAAAAAAAAATTGGGGAGCCCTGATGTTGGGATGTGAAGCAGCTGTCTCAGCCTGGGCTGCTGGATCTCTGGGTCCAGCTGTGGGTGGATTGGATTCCCCTTGCTACCCTGGCCTGGAGTCTCCCTGATGGCTGTCCTCTGTGCCAGGCTGGGCCAGCAGAACACACTCACTCTAGGAACCAATCCAGGTTTTTGTTTTGTTTTATTTTGTTTTTTTGTCTTTTTAGGGCTATACCTGCGGCATATGGAGATTCCCAGGTAGGGATCGAATCAGAGTAGTAGCCACTGGCCTACGCCAGAGCCACAGCAACCCAGATCCGAGCCGCATCTGTGGCCTACACCACAGCTCACGGCAACACTGGATCCTTAATCCGCCGAGCGAGGCTAGGGAGCGAACCTGCGTCGTCATGGATGCTAGTCAGATTCGTTCCGCTGAGCCAGGACGGGACCTCTGAACCGTCCCATTTCACTGGGGTTTATTAAAGACCCACAGTGTGCCAGCCAGAGCCTCAGCCATCCTTCACTGAATCCTCACATGAACTTTAGGATTACTCTCCACATTTGATAAAAGAAAACCAAGTCTCAGGACGGATGAGGGACTCGGCCCAGGCCACGTTGCTATGGCATGGCGGAGCTCTGCCGAAAGCTGAACAGAAGGTACCTGAAAGCAGAGTCTGAGTTCAAAAGAGAAGTTGCTTCAGTGGAGGTGAATTGGGGGCAGGCGGGGGGCTGGGTGAGTAGCTCATGTTTGCTGTAGACCCTCATCCCTGCCCTGCTCACCCCGTCTCTGTCATTGGCCTCCCCCCAGGCCCATGACTTCAAGATGCCTCCAGATTTATACACCCAGCCCTGCCTTCTTCTTCTTCCTCTTCCTCTTCTTCTTTTTTTTTTTTTTTTTTTTTTTGCTTTTTTTAAGGCCACACCTATGGCATATGGAGGTTCCCAGGCTAGGGGTTGAATCAGAGCTGTAGCTGCTGGTCTACGGCACAGCCACAGCAACGTGGGATCTTTAACCCGGGAAGTGGAGTGAGGCCAGGGATCAAACCTGTGTCCTCACAGATGCTAGTCAGATTTGTTTCCGCTGAGACAGGATGGGAACTCCCAACCCTGCCTGCTTCTTTGAGGTCCCCGCTTGAATGTCAGCTTCTGCTTGACATCTCAGACTTGAAACCTGAAACTTGAGTCTGGATTCTCCCTGCCCAGCCCCACAGCTCTTCCTCCTCCAGTGATCCGTTTCTCAGTAAATGGCATCCCCATCTGCTCAGGGGTCAAGCCCACCGCTTAAGAGCCTTCCTTGAATTCCCCCCACTCCATTTCCAACACACCATCAAGTCCTTGATTCCACCTCCAACATGGAGGCTGGCTCCACTTCCGTTGGCTCCTCCCGTTTCGATTAGTTCCTCTCGTTTCCATTGGCTCCTCCCATTTCCATTGGTTCCTACCATTTCCATTGGCTCCTCTTGTTTCCATTGGCTCCTCCCATTTCCATTGGCTCCTCGCGTTTCCATTGGCTCCTCCCATTTCCATTGGCTCCTCCCGTTTCCATTGACTCCTCCCGTTTCCATTGGCTCCTCCCGTTTCCACTGGCTCCTCTTGTTTCCATTGGCTCCTCCCGTTTCCATTGGCTCCTCCCATTTCCATTGGCTTCTTCCTTTTCCATTGGCTCCTCCCGTTTCCATTGGTTCCTCCCATTTCCATTGGTTCCTCCCAAATCTGATCAGCTGGTTCCTCTCACCTGAACCATTGAACAGCCTCCTGTCTCATCCCTTTCTTCTTGCCACGTCCACTCTATTTTCCACTTTTCCAAAGGGGTCTTTTGCAAATGTCAGCTTGAAGCCCTCCCCTGCTTAAAGTCCCTGCCGTGACTTTCTGGGGGAAATCAGATGCCTCTCCATTGCCTGAGAGGCTGCCTGTGAACTGGCCTGCAGCTCCCTCTCTGCCTGTTTCACACATGGGCTCCAGCAGCCACAGGGCTCCCTTCTGCTCCTCTGACCTGCCAAGCTCATTCTCGCCTCTGGGTTTGGCCGTTGCTGCTCCCTCTACCCAGAACATCCCTTTTCCAGACGTTCATGTGGCTACTCCGTTCTCCTCAGTCAGATTTCAGTCCAGAAAGCACTTTCTTAGCCAGACTTTCCCTAGCTCTACAGTCTGGGGAGTCCTGTTCCCTCCCCACCCCAGCCTCTATCACATCAGCCCTTTTCATTTTCTTCAGAGCATCTTTCACTCTTCAGAAATTATGTTGTTGGAGTTCCCATCGTGGTGCAGCAATTAACGTATCTGACTAGGAACCATGAGGTTGTGGGTTCGATCCCTGGAATCGCTCGGTGGGTTAAGGATCTGGCATTGCTGTGAGCTGTGGTGTAGGTCACAGACACGGCTTGGATCTGGTGTTGCTGTGGCTGTGGTATAGGCCAGCAGCTGTAGCTTCTATTAGACCCCTAGCCTGGGAACCTCCATATGATGCGGGTGCAGCCCTAAAAAGCAAAAAAAAAAAAAAAAAAAATGTTGTTCACTTGTTTATGATCTCTCTCCTCCGAGCAACGTGTACGTTTTTGTCTGTCCTATTCACAATATATACCCAACACATGAAAATATACAGTACATTTTTTGAGCATTTTTGGGAAATAATTATAGACTGATAGGTAATTGTAAGGGAAAAATATACAGGAATGCTAGAGAAAAATCAACAAAGCCAAAACTTGTTTTTTTGAAAGAATCAACAAAATGAACAAACATTTAGCTAGACTGAGCAAGAAAAAAAAGGGAAGGAAATATTCAAATTACTAAAATCAGGAATGAAAAAAGGAGGCATTACAACCAAACTTACAGAAATAGAAAGGATTACAAGGAGTATCATGAACAATATTATGCCAATAAATTAAATACCCTGGACGAAATGGACAAATTCCTAGGAAGATGCAAAGCTGACTCAAGAAGAAATGGAAAATCTGAAGACCTATAGCAAGAAAAGAGATCAAATTAGGAATCCACAAAAACTTCACCCAGGAGTTCCCATCGTGGCTCAGTGGTTAACGAACCCAACCAGCATCCATGAGGACACACAGTCGATCCCTGGCCTCGCTCAGTGGGTTAAGGGATCTGGCGTTGCCGTGAGCTGTGGTGTAGGTCACAGACGCAGCTCAGATCCCGTGTTGCTGTGGCTGTGGTGTAGGCTGGCGGCTACAGCTCCTGTTAGACCCCTAGCCTGGGAACCTCCATATGCCGCGGGTGCAGCCCTAAGCCAAAAAAGTAAAAAAGACAAAAGAAAAAAAAAAGCTTCCCCCAAAGAAAAGCCCTGGACCAGATGGCTTTACTGGTAACTCTTACCAAACAGTTAAAGAATTAACACCAGTCCTTCACAAACTGTTATGAAATATAGAACAGGAAGGAACACTTCCCAGCTTATTCTCTGAGACCAGTATTACCCTGATTCCAAGACCAGGTAAAGCCATCAAACAAACGAACAAACAAAAAAATCAGCTACAAACCAATATCCCTTATGAACAGAGATACACAAAACACTAGCAAATCAACTCTAGCGGTTTATAAAAAGATTTATGTATCAAGACCTAATAGAGTTTTTTCCAGGAATGAAAAGTTTGTTCAACCTCTGAAAGTCCATCAATATAATACAACATATTAATGGAATCAAGGGGGAAATCGCCCCATGACATCTTAGTAGACACAGAAAAAGCATTTAACAAAATTTAACATTTTTTTCGCGATAAAAACATCAGCAAGCCAAGAATAAGGAAACATCCTCAGTCTGATAAAGGGCCTCTATGAAATCCCACAGCTAACATCATACTGAGTGGTGAAAGACTGAAAACTTTCCCCTAAAATCAGGAAAGGGACAAGGACGCCCGCTTTCCCAACTTCTATTCAACATCGTACTGGCGATTCTACCTGAAGAAGTTAAGCTAGAAAATGAAACAAGAGTTGGAAAGAAAGAGATAAACTATATTTGCAGGTGATATGATCTTATATAGAGAAGATCTTCAATAATCCACAAAATTACCGGTAAAGCTAAAATCGAGTACAGCAAGTTTAGAGGATACAAGATGAATATACCAAAGTCGGTTGTATTTCTATACACTAGAAATGAACAATTTGAAAAGCAAGTTAAGAAAATTCTATTTATAACGGCACAAAAGAACAGAATACTTGAGTCAATTTTACCAAAGAAGTGAACTATTGATACATTGAAAAATACAAAAGATTGTTGACAGAAATGAAAGAAGACCTAAATAAACAAAAAGACATCCCTGTTCATGGACTGGAAGACTCAGTACTGTCAGGATGGCAGTGCTCCCAAAGGATCTCCAGATTCAGTGTAATCCTATCAGAATTTGAACCACTTCTCTTTGTGGAGGTTGACAAGCTGGTTCTAAAACGTGTACGGAAGTTCAAAGAAGCCAGAATAGCCAAGACAATGTTGGGAAAAGAACAAAGTTGGAGGATTCACACTTCCTAATTTTAAAACTTACTACCAAGCTATAATAATGACAAGTGTGTGATTCTGGCATAAGGACAGATGTATAGATGAGTGGAATGGCATGGCATTGAGAGTGTAGAAATAGACGCATACATCTATAGCCAATTGATTTTTATTTTTTTATTTTTTATTTATTTATTTTTTTGGCTTTTTGCCTTTTCTACGGCCGCACCCCCGACATATGGAGGTTCCCAGGCTAGGGGTCTAACAGGAGCTGTAGCTGCCGGCCTTCGCCACAGCCACAGCAACGCGGGATCCGAGCTGCGTCTGCGACCTTCACCACAGCTCACGGCAATGCCGGATCCTTAGCCCACTGAGCGAGGCCAGGGATCGAACCCGCAACCTCATGGTTCCTAATCGGATTCATTAACCACTGAACCACAACGGGAACTCCGATCTATAGCCAGTTGATTTTTAACAAGGATGCCAATACCATTGGATGAGGAAAGAATAGCTTATTTGTTTTTTTTGTTTTTTCAGCAAACAGTGTTGTGACAGTAGAAATTCCACATATAAAAAAACGAAATTGGACTCCTCCCTCCCCCCATGTATAAAAACTAACTCAATGGATCAAAGCCCTTGAAACTTTCACAGTGTTAAGGCTGTAAAACTCTTAGAAGAAAACATAGGTATAAATCTTCACAGCCTGGAATTTTTCAAGAGAGCTTTATTTTATTTTTTTTAAGATTTTCATTTTTTTTCCATTATAGTTGATTTACAATGTTCTATCAATCAAGAGAATTTTAGATAGGATACCCAAAGCGCAAAGAACAAAAGACAAAAACAGATGAGTCAGACCTCATCAAAATTTTAAAACGTTTTTGCTTCAAAGAACATTATCAAGAAGGTGAAAAGACAACCTACAATAAGGGAGAAAGGAGTTCCCATCATGGCTCAGCTAGCATCCATGAGGACTCAGGCTTGACTCCTGGCCTCACTCAGTAGATTAAAAGATACGGCATTGCTGTGAGCTGTGATGTGAGTTGCAGACGCGGCTTGGATCTGGGTTCTTGTGGCTGTGGTACAGGCCGGCAGCTACAGCTCCTGTTAGACCCCTAGCCTGGGAACCTCCATATGCCGTGAGCGCAGCTCTAAAATGACAAAAAATAAAAAGGGGGGGAGTTCCCATCATGGCTCAGTGGTTATGAATCCGACTAGGAACCATGAGGTTGCATCCCTGACCTCGCTCAGTGGGTTAAGGATCCGGCGTTGCCGTGAGCTGTGGCATAGGTCCCAGAGGCAGCTCATATCCCACATTGCTGTGGCTGTGGAGTAGGCTGGCGGATACAGCTCCAATTAGACCCTTAGCCTGGGAACCTCCATATGCCACAGGTGCAGCCCTAGAAAAGGCAAAAAGACAGAAAAAGGAAAAAAAAGGGAGAAAACATTTGCAAATCATATATTTGATCAGGGTCTTGTATCCAGAATATATAAAGAACACAAACTCAACAACAAAGAGGCAAATACCCCAATGAAAATATGACCAAAATACTGTGAATAGACATTTCTCCAAAGAAGATATATGCAAATGGCCAATTAGCACATGAAAAGATATTCAACATCATCAGTCATTATGGAAATGCAAACTGAAACCAAAAAGACAAATACTTCCCATTAGAATATTATAATTAAAAAAAAAAAAGAAAACAGAAAATAGCAAATATCAGTGAACGTATAGAAAAATCAAAGCCATCATACCTTTCTGGTAGGAATCTGAAAGTAATATGGTCAAGCCATTGTGGGAAATAGTTTGGCAGTTCCTCAAAAAGTTAAAAGTAAAGTTATCATGTGACCAAACAATTCCACTCCTAGGTGTGTGCCCAAGAGAGCTAAAACCATATGTTCACATAAAAACTTGAACATGAATGTTCACAGCAGTATCATTAATAATAGCCAAAAGTTACAAATAACCCAAATGGCCATCAACTGATGAATGGATAAACAAGATGTGGTCTATCCACACAGTGGAATATTACTCAGCCATAAAAAGGAGCAAGGTGCTGATACATGGCACAATGTGGACAAACCTGAAAGGCCTTATGCTGAAGGATGGAAGTCAGACATGAAAGACCACCTGTTTATGACCATCTAGGTAGGAGAGCATTTATGTAAAATGTCCAGAGTAGGTGAATCCATAGAGACAGAATACGGACTAGTGGTTGCCAGGGCTGGGAGAAAGTGGAAATAGGGAGTGAGTGGTAAAGGGTCTAGTGTTTCTTTGGGACTGATAAAAAATATGCTGGAAAAAGATAGTGGAGATGGTTGCACAACCTTGGGAATACACTAAAAATCCACTGACTTGCATACTTGAATGGTGATTTTATTTTATTTTATTTTATTTTATTTATTTTATTTTATTATTTTATTTTGTCTCTTGTCTTTTTAGGGTCACACCCACGGCATATGGAAGTTCCCAGGCTAGGGGTCAATTCTGAGCCACAGCCGCTGGCCTTCGCCACAACCACAGCAACTCAGGATCCGGGCCGTGTCTGAGACCTACACCACAGCTCACGGCAATGCTGGATCCTGAGCCTACTGAGCCAGTTTGTTCCTTTTTTAATGAGCTATCTTAGTAAATCAGAGCTACTTCTGAGGGGAGCCCAGCATCTCCCTGAGTGTGGATGGATCTGTGTTAGGTTAATGTTGGAGAAAGGCCCTTTGTTAGGGGTCCGAAAGCTCCCCCCTGGGAAGTACCCACTGTGGCTCAGTGGGTTATGAACCTGACTAGTTTCCATGAGGATGTGGGTTTGATCCCTGGCCCCGCTCAGTGGGTTAAGGATCCGGTGTTGCCGTGAGCTGTGGCGCAGGTCACAGATGAGGCTTAGATCCCGTGTTGCTGTGGCTGTGGTGTCAGCCAGCAGCCGCAGCTCTGATTCGACCCCTAGCCTGGGGACCTCCATATGCCATGATTGTGGCCCTAAAAAGTAAAAATAAAGCGAAAGAAGTCCTCTCTGAGAAAGGTCTTCTCTGATCATCCATTCTGAAATTTTCCTTTCCATGGCCATTAATAATTCTGTCATGTTTTCTTCATCGAATTTATCCCAGTGCCTGATTTTTTTCTCTTTTCTTGGCAATCTTACTTGTTTGCCTTCCCTACCAGCACAGAGCCGGGACCTGATGAGCCAGGCTCCCCGCCCACTCCGGCATCCAGCTCAGTGCCTGCCCCACAGGAGGCGCTCACTATTTGTTGAGCGACCGAGTAGCAGATGCTGTTAACGCCTCCCTCAGTCCCTTGAGCTTCTCATGGTGGTCCAGCCTGACTGCTCTGCCCCTGGCCAGCATCAGTATTTCTGCAATGGAGGATCTTTCTTTCTTTCTTTCTTTCTTTCTTTCTTTCTTTCTTTCTTTCTTTCTTCCTTTCTTTCTTTCTTTTTCTTGGCTATGTCATGTAGCAGCTTGATGTGAGATCGCAGTTCCCAGACCAGGGATCGAACCTGGGCCACAGCGGCAAAAGCACCAAATCCTAACCCTGAGACCACCAGGGAACTCCCCCTGAAACATTTTTTTTTTCTGGCCTCCAGGGCCCACTTTGCCTCCCCAGCAGCAGGCCCAAACTGGCCCCCAGGAGCAGCCCTGAACCCACGCTGAGGGGACCCAGTCCCTTCGTCCTGCAAGTGGAATCACTTGGAAGTCTGTCCCACACTGGCTCCCAGGTCGCCTGCTGGCCTGGAGCTCGGAGGTGCACCTAGCTTGGTAACACGCTCTTTGTAGGCCTTTCTTCTCTGGCTTCCTAATGCTTTGATGGGTGTTTCCTTAGCCGTCTAAATCCTTTTCTCAAATCCTTGCCTCAGGGTCTGCTTCTGGGAGAATCCAAACTCAGAATGAATGAATGAATGAGTGAATGAATGAATGAATGAATGAATGAAAAACCTAGGCTTAAATCCTCACTCTAACTCTTGGGCATACCACACGTTTGCTGGACTTTCCTTCCTTCGGGGACGTGGGGGTTACCGCAGTCCTCACCCAACCCCCCAGGGCTTGGAGAGAATCCAGCAGAATAACGGTGGCAGTGCCAGGTACCTTGATTCTTGTCCTGCCCTCTTTACTGCCACCTTTGATGGGCAGGTGCAGCAGACCTGCCGCCAGAGGGCCTGGCACCTTCCTCGGCAGCTTCCTGCCAGCCTTCCTCCCCAGGGGCTCTCTCTAGAAAGGAGACATCAGAAGGCTTCGTTGCTAAGAAGGCCCAGCATCACCCGCCGGTTAACGTTCTCCGACTTTGAGTATCATGTTTCCCAGTGAGCTCTCCCGTTATCCCTCCCGCAGACAGAAGTGTGCTCTGAAATCAGTTACACTCCCCTCGCCCGCGTCTAAGGGTCAGCCTTCAGTCTCTGCCTTTGTCAAGCAGCCAACAGCGACCCACTTTCGGTCCCGCCTCGGAGAAGGAAAAAGCCTCCCCCGCTGGGTTCGGAGATGTGCTCTCTTGACCCCTCGCAGCTGCCCCGAGCACTAAAAGTTCTTGCCGAGCTTGAGAAACCTGCCAGAATAAGTCAGAACCCCTTGAACTCATCTCTCCCCCTTACCAAAGCAGCCTCCTCCCTCCTGAAAGGCACCACTGTCGCTGGGACAAGCCACCTCTGTCCTCCCCGCAGCTGGGGAGCCTGTGCCGCGCGTCCCCTGGGGGCCGGCGGAACCCCAGAGGCAGCCAGCCTCCTCCTTCCCTGCTCTGTCAAGTGGCAGGCGCGGTCCTGGGGACGGGAGCCCACGGAGCTGTTCTCAGACACAAGGCGATGCCCCTTTTACATTAAAAGGGGAACTGCAGCCAGCGTTAGAGATGCAGGTTGCTTATTGGCAGATGGGACTTGTGACCATTCAGCCCTTAAGCAGAGTCCCTAAACTCAAATACCTGCGGGTGCCATCCAGAGGCATAACCAGGGAGGGATGGAGTGTAAAACAGTAGGGAGTGGTGGGGCCTGGGGCGTCGAGAGCAGCCGCCCCAGTCACCAACGCAGTGCACTCGGCTGCAGCGAGCAGCCGTCAGGGACCCTGTGTCGCCACGTCTTCTAAATCTACAGACAAGCCAGACATCTAGCTCCCAGGCAGAGGGGACATCTTTCAGCACTGGCAACAAATTTGCCTTAAAAAAAAAATAACGCTTCATGAGCTAAACAAGATAGCTCTGCCTGCCAGATCAGTTGAGTCTCCTCCAAAGTTTCCATGAGAGTAGAGCGATTAGGAGGTAAATTTCATTTATCGATACATGTCTTTATTCGACGTGTTTTCCAAAAACTGATTCAGAAGATTTATCACAGGCCAAGGGTTCTGGAACGCTAAGGGTGATGGAATGAACCAGATGAGTTGACAGCTGCGTGTGGGGTGTGTGTGTGTGTGCGCGTGTGTGTATGTGTATTGACTGGGGGAGGGCGGACACGGACATAACAACAAGTAATTGTGGGTCACTGAATAAGTGATAGCCTCAGACAAGGACTCGATAACTGCAAGGAGCCCCTGGGTGCCCAGAGGAAGAAGTGACTGTGTCGACGAACAAGGTGACATGGAGGATGAGAGCAGCTTTGAGCTGAACTTCCCAGGGTGAGAAGGGCGGGAGAACTTTGCGTGTGGAAATCAAACCCGGGCCAAGGCACAGAGGCTGAGCCAGCCTGGAGGTGCTTGGGAGCGGCTGAATTTGGTCCAGACAGAGCGCAGAAGAGGTACCCAAAGAGACAGGAGAGGAGGCGACCAGAGCTGAGAAGGGCCGCCCCCCCAAACCCAGACCTTGCTTTCTCCGTCTGCATCTGAAGCACTTGTGATATGAAATTGTGTTGGTGCCAATGCAAACGACAGCGCAGCTTCCCTGCTCTTCGGCCTTGAGGGTGGCCTTGGCAGCCCCCCGCTGGCAGGCGGAAATGCGCGCAGGGGTCCTGAGGCTTGGAAACCCTGAAAGGGAACAGAACAAATCCCGAGGCTCCGTGCCATGGCCCCGTCCCAACAAACGCCCGAGCCAGCTTCTTTCTTTTCTATTTTTAAATTTTTCAAACTCCACGGGGTCTTACAAAAGAAAAATCAAAAGACTCCGTTTGCCGGGTTAATCGAATGGCTCGAGTCGTGGCTTCTTTCCCAATTCCGTCCCCTCCGGTCTCTCTCCCCACAAAGCCGATTAAGATGATGAAAATAAAGCCCGCTGCATTTTAAGTTCAGTCTGGGCAGCAGAGCAGAGGGGGTGGGGGTGGGGGTGGGGGGCAGCTTTGCGCTGGGGATGGGGTTCGACAGCCCGCCCCCAAAGTGCGGTCCAGACGGGGGTGAGATCTGAAATCCCACCCTGGATGAGGCAGAGACAGGGCGGCTGGCTCGCCGCTTGCCCCCCTCTCCTGGTTGCCATAGTCACCGCCTGTTTACTTTGGGATGAGGCAGAGATGTGCTAACCACCTCCTTCTCTGGCTCGTGTTTCAGGGCAACAAAGATCTTTCCTCGTGGATGTGCCCCTTCCACCCGCCGCTCCAGCTCTTTTTCGTTATCCGCAACACGAGGCAGCTGCGTGACTTTGGTCTATCCAAGATCAAGGTTTGGAATCACTGGACGGCCGAGGGCGTAAGTGACCAGCTCCAGTTCCTCGCTGGGCCTTTGGCTGATGGAAGCGCTTAGCGCCATCCGATAGCCTGATCCCCCCAAGTTGCAGACTGGGTACCAGGAGGCCCCACCGCCCCCCTGCTCCTGGGTGTAGCAAGTTGCCCTTTGGGGGATTTCACCGGGCGTCATCAGAGCCCCCAGGAGCAGAGCCTCCACTGAAGGTTTGGGAAGTAGGAATCCGGTCCCCCCTGGGGGGAACTGGAGAGATACGAACCGAGGCTCCACTTTGAGGGATAAGGAGACAGGCATACAGAGAGGTTAGGTAATGTGACCCAAGTCACACAGCCGGTAAGCATCAAAGTGAGGATTTGAACTCTTGAAGTCAGACTCCGGGCCCGTTTGCTTAAGCCAGCGCTTCTCAAACTATCATCCACAGTGAGTCACCTGGATACAGTGCAGGTTTGAATGCAGCAGGTCTAGGGCGGGGCACGCGGTTCTGCGAGTCTAAGGCGCTCAGGCGGCCCAGTGCTCCTGGTGTGTGGACCCCACTCTTAACAGCCAGGCTCTTAAACCCCTGTGCCCTTCAGTCTCTCTGGTTTCAAAACCCCTCCCCTGCTTCCTACCCTCACCCCGCTACCCACACCCAAGCCCTCATCCTTGCATCCTTGCTTTCTTCTCCGGGCTGTTTTTCATGTATTCCTTTGCATTTATTCCTTCATTTGGTGTCGATTATTGAGCACAGCCTAGGTACTATCAGGCTTCGTAATCTATTCTGAGGACACTGATGTAAAGACAGTCCACGCCTTGAAAGTACTCCTTGTCTAAAATTGCCAGCAGACATGGGAGTTCCCTGGTGGTCCAGTGGTTAGGATTCAGTGCTTTCATTGCTGAGGCCCTGGTTCAATCCTTGGTCAGGGAACTGAGATCCCGCATCAAGCCACTGCGCGCGGGGGCCAGTAAAATAAAGTAAAATAAAAGCTAGCAGACACGTAAATGTACAAATATGATGCTGTGTGATGAAGGCCTTGATCAAACTAAACCCAGAGTGCCAAGGATTTCAAACAGAAGCCCCAGGGACTCAGCAGGGAACTCAGTGAGTGAGGAAGCACAGGACCCCCTCAACTGATCCTGGTTTCCCCTCTCATGATAGAGAAGGGGGGGCAAGAATTGTTCTATTTTTAGAGTTCCCATCGTGGCTCAGTGGAAACAAATCGGACTAGGAACCGTGAGGTTGCGGGTTCGATCCCTGGCCTCGCTCAGCAGGTTAAGGATCCAGTATTGCTCTGAGCTGTGGTGTAGGTTGCAGACGCGGCTTGGATCCCGCGTTGCTGTGGCTGTGGTGTAGGCCAGCAGCTGTAGCTCCGATTAGACCTCTAGCCTGGGAACCTCCATATGCCGTGGGTGCAGCCCTTAAAAAAAAGGGGGGGGAGGGAATTGTACTTACTAATATGCTATGAGGGAAACAATAATACAAGTGACATAATAAATGAGAACCGATCCTCAGCCTCAGTGTCATTACAGAGACACTAGGGCCTGGGGAGGGAGTGTGGCACACTGGCAAGCACATGGCCCAGGTAAAAGCTGGCCATTTTTCAGCTTTAACTAGTGGCTGCTACAGAGCAGGGCCAGCCAGTGCTGCTAGATCTTCTGAACACGCCCAAGAAGCTAGGCATCTGGATTTTAAGATGAGTTATTCTGTTTACACATGTCTACTTTAAATTCTTTTGAAACCACCCCACAGTCCAAACCCAAAAAATCATCTTTGGGCTGGGGCTGGCCTTTCCCAGAGTGCGCCCCCTGCAACCTGGAGGAGGGAGCCTGTCTCAGGCTGGGAGAGGCCCGGGGAGGTTACTTGAAGGTGCATGTCGCTGAGCTCTGTGGACAGAGAGGCACTGAGCAAGGCAGGAAGGAGGTACCTGGGTTAAGGCAGAGAGCTGTGAAGAGTCCAGCCTCCTAACTGCTCTCCCTGACCCCAGCCCACGTCTCTGGCCTGTCTCCAGTAGCCATAGGAGGACTGAGAATGCATCTACTGGTTCAAACCCTCAAAGGCTCCCCTTGATCCAGATAATCCGGGTCAGATCTCTGAGTGTGACATCAGAGACGCCTAATCCCTGCATGCAAGCCTGCCTCTCCCGCAGCACCCGCCCCTGGCTGCTGCCACCCTCCACAGCACCAGCTGCTCGTGGTCCCCACCTGCGTCCCTGGTAGTCCCCAGCCCCTCCCATCTCGCTCAACTCAAAATGCCCACCTCTGCCTCAGATTCCCGGAAGACCCAGGCATCACTTCCTCCAGGATGCTGGCCTGACCCCCCCTCCTCCCCCGACCCCTGTGCCCTTCGGGACCTCACGAACCTGTTCCATCTCGCCTGTACCAGGATCGACACCTGCCTTACGCGTCCCACGTGGGCCTCTGGGGAGCAAGCCTATCAAAGTCCGAACGCATGGTTGTCGAATGACTGAATGAGTTCATTCCCCAAGGGCCCAAAGCAGTTGGGATCCAGGCGAGAGACTGAGAGCAGGAGGGCTTAGGACGCTTGCCCAGGGTCTGAGCACAGGTTAGAGGTCCAGGGGGGCTCAACCAGGAGACTCGTGCCTCCCCCCTTCCCGCCCTCGCTCCCTTCCCGTGCCTCTTCCTGCTGATTCTCCATCCGCACCTCCCCCGCTCACCCAGCTCCGGATAAACATCTGCTGGGTTCTGGGGATCTGGAGGCTAACGTGGCAGACACAGTCCCAGCCGGCTCTGTTCACACACAGCCGCTTGAGTGAGGGAACAAAAAGCTTTCTCTGATTTCTCTCCTTTTTTTTTTTTTTTGAGGTTAAAAAAAAAAAATAGGAGTTCCCATGATGTCTCAGTGGCAGCAAACCCAACCAGCATCCACAAGGATGTGAGTTCGATTCCTGGCCTCGCTCAGTGGGTTAAGGATCCGGCGTTGCCGTGAGCTGTGGTGTAGGTCGCAGACGCGGCTCTGATCCCACATTGCTGTGGCTGTGGCGTAGGCCGGCAGCTGTAGCTCCGATTCGACCCCTAGCCTGGGAACCTGCATATGCCGCGGGTGCGGCCCTAAAAAGAAAATACTTAAAGTTTAAATTCGAGAAAAAGCCCAGACCACTGGAATAAGTGCAGAGGTTTCCATGGGCACTTCAGCCTCCCCTGCCCACGCCCCCGCAACCCCAACCCAGAGCCGGTGTAGGCAGGGGGGCTCTCCTCCAGACCCCAGTGCAGCTCTGGCCCGCCTAGCCGCAGCAGCCGCTCCCAGCCTCTAGGGCCGGGTCCTCTCATTATCCCGTCTGCCCGGCACTTCCTGGCAGGCGGTCATCAGCATCTTCTGGAATCGGGTAATGGAACCGCTCTGGCTGCTCCAGCCCGAGCCCTGGAGCACGGCCCTGTCATTGACTATACAGCTCAGGCCAAGAAAAGCGGATTTTATGGGCTGGATTACAAAGAAGATAAGCTTCATCTCGTCTTTTTGGCCGAGGCCTGCCCTTCCTCTTTAACCTGCACTCGGCCTTCCTGTGCGCCGGGAATAAATAGAAGAGAGGGGCCTGACCCCCGGGTTTCCAGGCAGGTGCTTTGGGGAGCGGCCGGCCGCGGGGATGAGCGCCCCGAGGTGTTTCTACGCCGAGGAGAGCAGTGCAGGGCCGCAGTCACCCGCGGGGGCACCACCGCTTATGTAACGCTCCCCCATCTGTCGCCAGAATTTTCCGGGGGCAGAAAGCGCAAAACAAATGCTGCTGCAGGTTGGTTTGATTTAATATTCTCCAGAGGATGCCGTTACTGTGTGTTTTAAAGGAGATAAAATGAGAGTTTATGGGAAATATAGCGCAGCCTGGGGGACAGGGCTGGTTAATAGAGTGTTTTGTGTCTGGGAACACAAGGAAGAAAAGTTACATGGGAGGAGCTGATCCCACCCAGGCTTATTTAGAACCCGAGAGAAGAAGGTGCTGGAAGAAGGGGAGTCTCTCTTATTGGAAAACACGCTGCCCGTCTAATCCTCGGGCTAACTGGGGTGGGCTCCCTACCCCCTCGTGAGGCCCTGCGGCGGGTGCCAGCCGGCCCTGAGGCGAGGGACTTCAGGACGGAGTCAGGACACGGAGGCTGGAATCCATCCGCGCAGGCGCGCGGGGCGGCAGGCAGCGGTGGGCAGCGGTTCGCATTTGTCACAGCGGCCGCTGACCCGGTGCTGCGTGCATCAGGCAGGCCTGAAGCCCCCCCGGCGGGCCCTCGGGGAAACACATGAGGCCAGAAGAAACAACTGGACAAATGAAACATCTCAGTCAATGCCCCCGCCCCCGCCCCCCCCACCATCCTGCAAGGTGGATGCTGCCAGGCTCCCCACTTTGCAGATGAAGAAGCCGGGGTTTAGAATAAAGAGGCTACAGGGCGGATCGGCTGCGACTCTTTGCCCCACTCGGCCCGCTGTGCCGTCCTGAGAAGGATCTAGAAGTTTTTCCTTCTGGTCAATCCAGGAAACGTGTGCGATTGATCAGCGATGTCTGTCTTGGGCTCAGGAGGAGAAGGAGGCGATGATATGCTTGTCACAGGTTTTGATGTTCACCACCCCCCTCCCCAGACTGAGTGACTTGCCCAGCTGGTGAGGAGAAGGGAGAGAGACCAGAAGGGTACGTGGGGTCAGTGGGTTTTGCTGCAGTTTTTCTTGACCCCGCTTCTGCACAGAGCGACATCTGTTAGGAGGCAGAAATCAGTGTCTCCCTTCCCTGGGAGGTAATAACCCGTCCAGAAAGTGGGCTTTCAGCAGCTCCCCACGGTCCATCTGTTTGCCTTTATAGTAGGCACATTAATCTGCTTACAAGGTTCACCCTTCAGTAAAAACAGGCACGCCTTCCCCGTTTCCACCCACAGCATCACTGCTGCAGATGCTACCCCCAGCCTGGTCCCAACAGTAAGTGAGGCAGGACTCATATTTCATGCCTAGAAGTGCTGCTCGCTAAGTAGTTTCTGAATGAATGAATGTTAGATTTCCCCAAGGTTACATTTCTGTGACTTGTCCTGTTGATCTGGGCCAGTACTGCCCAAAAGAACCTTCTGCAACTGGAGTTCCCATCATGGCGCATCAGAAACGAACCTGACTAGGAACCATGAGGTTGTGGGTTCGATCCCTGGCCTCGCTCAGCGGGTTAAGGATCCGGCATTGCCATGAACTGTGGTGTAGATCACAGATGCGGCTTGGATCTGGCGTTGCTGTGGCTGTGGTGTAGGCCGGCAGCTGTAGCTCCGATTTGACCCCTAGCCTGGGAACTTCCATATGCCGTAGTTGCAGACCTAAAAAGCAAGTTAAAAAAAAAAAAAAAAGAACTTTCTGCAATGATATTAACAGGCTCTATCAGCCCCATCCAGTACAGGAGCCACTAGCCACAGGCAGCCACTGAGAACATAAATTGTGGCTCCTGGAACTGAGAGACTGCATTTTTACAATTTATTTCATTGTAATATTAATGCAATTGTCCACATATGGCTGGCGACTACATATGGGACCACGCAGGTCTTGGTGCTCAAGGAACCGTGGTAACCAAATGCGCAAGGCCCTGTTCCTGCGGCCCTGTCCCCTCTCGTGAGGAAGGGACAATCAACAGTGGTGTCCTTTTAGGTAATGCAAAGTGTTCTGGAGATGATAAAATCAGACCAGGGGAGAGAGGCAGGGGAGAAGGCAGGGCTGCCCTGCAGAGGAGATCAAAGGCTTCCCCTGACCTGAATGTTGAGAAGGAGCAGCCCTGGGAAGAGCAGAGCGTTCCTGGCTGGGGGCACAGCATGAGCAAAGGCCCTGAGGCAGGAACAGCCGGTGTAGGCGGAGGCTGAGCTGGTGAACAGAGGAGCGCGTAAGGGGAGGTCCCAGGGGGCGGTGGAACCAGGTCATGTGGGCTTTACTGGACGGGGGGTGGTCAGAGCGTGCGTCCTCCTCTTTCCTAACAGCGGGACCTTGATCGTGTTACACTACGCTTCTATGCCTCCGTTTCCTCATGTGTAAAATGGGATAATTTGTTTTTAACTGAAGTGTAGTTGGTTTACCATGTTGTGCCAATTTCTGCTGCTCAGCGAGGGGACCCGGTCACACATTTTTGTACCTTCTTTTTCTCGTATTATCTTCCATCATCTTCTATCCCAAGAGATAGGATATAGTTCCCTGCGCTGTAAAGTAGGACCTTGTTATTTATGCTTTCTAAATGCGATGGTTTGTCTGCGTCTGTACCACCCTGAACGCGCCCGATCTCATCTAAATGTAATAGTTGGCATCTGCTAACCCCAAACTCCCTGTCCATCCCACTCCCTCCCCCTCCCCCTTGGCAGCCACAAGTCTGTGCTCCACGTCTGTGAGTCTGTTTCTGTTCTGTATTCAGGTTCATTTGGGCCATATTTTAGTTTAGTTTAGTTTAGTTTAGTTTGTCTTTTTAGGATCGCACCTGCGGCATATGGAGGTTCCCAGGCTAGGGGTCTAATCGGAGCTGTTGCTGCCGGCCTGCACCACAGCCGCAGCAACGCTAGATCCGAGCCACATCTGCAACCTACACCGCAGCTCACGGCAACGCTGGATCCTTAACCCACTGAGCGAGGCCAGGGATCGAACCGCAACCTCATGGTTCCTAGTCGGATTCGTTAACCACTGAGCCACGATGGGAACTCCTGCGCCATATTTTAGATTCCACATACATGATGGTATATGATATTTGTCTTTCTCTTTCTGACTTCACTCAATACCATAGTCCTCTAGTTGCATCCATGTTGCCGCAAATGACATTGTTTCGTTCTTGGCTGAGTAGTATTCCATTGTGTCTGTGTACCACACGTTCTTAATGCATTCATCTGCAGATGGACATAAAATGGAATTGTGCTTGTTCCGTTCATACGTATGAGGCGCTCAGAATGATTCCTGGCCTTTGTGAGCTCCCTGCAAAGGTCAGCTCTCGGTATGATTATCAGAGGGTTTTTGGACAAGGGGTGACACAGTCTGATCGCAGAGTTGAAAGGATCGCTCTGGCTGCTGTTTGCAGAAGGGTCCAAAGGAAAGCAGGACCCGGAGAGGAGGCTCTTAGCCGTAGTCCAGCTTGGCAGCTTGCATGAGGGTTGCTGTGCTTCTAAAATGCACTAAGTAGATTCAGTTCATCCTAGAGCAATGAGAAAGCGCTTTTTTTTTGTTTTTTTTGCAAGAGGGTAGGGGGATCCTCAAATAAGAGCAAAAGTGAAGAGATTAGTTCAATAACAACCTGTGTAGCCTTTACCAGCTTCAAAAATTATCAACGTTCTGCCATTTTTGTTTCATCTTTTCCCCTGACATTTAAAAATAAATTGTAGCTATCATATTATTTCACTCATAAATTTTTCATATGCATCTCTAACAGATAAGGAGTTTGTTTTTATATAACCCCAAGGCCAACATCATACCTGACAATAATTAATTCTTATGCTCTAATACCATAATCAAATATCCCTAATTGCCTCAAAATTAGGGATACTTGAATATGGGTGGGGTATTAGAGCATAAGAATTAATTATTGTCAGGTATGATTTTTTTTTTTACAGTTGATTTGTTTAGATCAGGGTACAGACCAAGGCCAAACGTGGCAATGACTTTGAAGTCAAAGACATGGCCTTCATTTGGGCAGCTGAGTCAGTACAGCCTGATGGCTCTGCCCCATGGTGGGGTTGGGGCAGCCTCGGGCCTGGGGAGCATGATGGCATCTTACCAGGGTGACGTATGTGGAGGGCACTGACCCAGGTGCCCATAGAGACTTCCTTGGGTGTTGACTTCAGGCTTAGTCCGGGCCACTGTCAATGCTGGAGAGTGCTCTCCAGTGGGTGGGCCGCCGCATCTGAAATCTGGGTGCAGAATCTATGTTTAGGAAGATACAGGCATGACCACCTTGAAAGTCCCAGGAGGCTCAGGTTAGAAGCAGGCCCCCAGCCAGCAGGGGAGGGAGAGGTGAGCAGAGAATTCTGCCTTCGCATAGCAGCCCTGGAATTCCCACTGTGGCTCAGCGGTAACGAACCCAACTAGGATCCATGAGGATGCGGGTTCGATCCCTGGCCTCGCTCAGTGGGTCAAGGATCCGGGCGTTGCCGTGAGCTGTGGTGTAGGTCACAGACGCGGCCCAGATCTGGCGTCGCTGTGGCTGTGGCGTAGGCCAGCAGCTTGTAGCTCCGATTTGACCCCTAGCCTGGGAACTTCCATATGCGGCAGGTGCGGCCCTAAAAAAAAGGAAAGAAAAAGAAAAGATAGGGGGCCCAACAAGGTGTTGGGGCTCCAACTGGAAGGTTGGAATTCAGAGCCAGACTACTCCCAGCAGGTGTGAGAACACAGATGGAGAACCTGGGTAGAAGCTGAGCTCCGTGTCCTGTGCTGTGCTTACCAGGGGACAGGCTGCACTGGGGCTGGACTGATGTCTAAGCAGCAAGGACTTCTCACTCACATGCAGGGGCCAGCCTAGGACAGCAAGGAAACCCCACCCCCCACCCCCCACCACCCCTCACCCCCCCCACCCCTCCTGCCTGACTTGGCCGGGGATTCAGTAGCTGAATCTGTTGATTGAAGTTCTCAGTCCCAGGCTAGTATATCAGCCAAGATTCTCTTGGTAGCAGAGAACGGAAAACCCAATTAAATCCGGTTTAAGGACACAAAGGTGTCCTTTGGCTCGTGTTGTAGGAGAGTACGAGGTGGCAGGCTTCAGGCATGGCAGTATCCAGGAGTTCACATGATGCCACCAGCAATCTGCCCCCCTCCATCAGAGGGGGTCAGATCTCTGCTTTCTTCTGTGTGACGTCATCCGCCAGTTCCAAGTTGTGGTTCCTGGTGACATCAGACTCACCCTTGATTTTAGCCGCTCTTGCAGAAAGAGACTGTCTTGGTGAAAGCCCCAGATCTATGGCCCACTGGCCAAGCCTGGCTTGCAACCTGGGGTGGGGCCTACATTAGCCACATGAAGTAAGTTTGAGGGGAGTGTGGATTCCCAATGGGAAATTGAGGGGCTGTCTCCAAAAGAAGGGAAAATCCCCAGGGAAAGTAGACAGTAATGCTCAAACGAGGTCCTTTTCCTATTTCCCTGAGAACGCAGAAGTTAGACGCTGTTGAATTTATTCATCAGCTCCCAACCTTCCCCAAGGCTTAGTTTCAGAACCAAGCATTGCTCCTGGCTGTGAAACACCTTTCTTCAGCATTTCTTCCGCCCGGCGATGCACTGACCCCACAACTTGGCACCCGCGACCCCAGGCCTCTTGGCCCCGCTCCAGGCTTTTTACTGCTGCACCTGACCCCCACCTTTGAATACTTTGCTCCTCCCCCTTTGCCCCTCGCTGCCTATCATCTCTAAGTCCTACCACTTCCACTGCCCGGAGCTGCCTCCTTCCACATGCAGCTCCTCCTTTCCCCCCTGCTGCCTGCCCGCTCCTCTGTCTCCCCACTCTGCTCACTCGTCCGCTCGGTCCCTCAGCCAGTATCAACCTCCCCACACTCCGGGCCGTGTGCTAGGGCCGGGGATCAGACACACCATCTGCCCCCCGCGAGCTCTGTCCCAGGCAGGAGGGCCCAGGGGAATGATGGGACAGCGACGGGGGATGAGGTGCGGGCCTTGCCGCTGCAGGATGCCTCGGCAGAGCGGCCCCATCCCCGGCACAGTGGCACCGTTGTCCCGACACCAGCTCACTTCTCCCATTTGCCGTGTTCGCCCGGGGCCCCACGTGTGTGCGCGCTGGTGACTTCCTGCCAACTCTCGGACCCCAGAACCGGCCCCCTGGCTCCTCCATCCTTAGGCAGCTTTTATCCCCTCTGGTCCCTGGGAGGCTGTCCGTCCCCTGAGCCTTTGCTCCTGCCCTTCCCAGCACCTGGAACGCCCAGCTAGTCTTATGACAAACCTGCCTTTGGAAAGTTCTGCGTGAATCTCTCTTCCCCTGCCAGCCTCCTGCCTGCCCCGAGCCTGCCCCAGGCGCCTCCTGATGGTCTCGGCCACACCTTCCGGGCCCCAAGGCACGTGCGTTCCTAGGGCATCCTTCAGTTTCCTGAGCCTCCGGTGCCCTAAACAGGTGCCCCCGGCCAATCGGTCCCGCAGGCAGATTCCGTTCGGCCCTCACGGTGCTGAACAGCTCGTGAAATTTTGGGGGGATGTTAGAAAGTCGGCTTTTGAGGAGCTTGCGTCATTCCCTCTGTGGTGTCCACTGGCTGGAGCCCAGGGACCCCCACAGCCTCTGGACTTGCGGGCCTGGTTCTCCATCACAGCCCCCTCTGTCTCCCACGAGTGTGGTGCTGCAGGCACTGGAGTCTGTGACCCCTGATTTTTTTTTTTGTTGTTGCCTTTTTAGGGCCATACCCACGACACAGGGAGGTTCCCAGGCTAGGGGTCAAATCAGAGCTGTGGCTGCTGGCCTACACCAGCAACACGGGATCTGAGCCACATCTTGCAACCTACATCACAGCTCACGGCAAAGCTGGATCTTAACCCACTGAGCGGGGCCGGGGATCAAACCTACATCCTCAGGGATACTAGTCAGATTTCTTTTTTCCACTGAGCCACGGTGGGAACTCCTGTGACCACCCCCCCCCCGTAATTATTTATGCTTTTGGGAACTCCTTAAGGAGAGCCCAGCTTGCATCTTTTATGTCTCACCCAGACCAGGATCCTGAAAGGCCCCCGTGTGGCCTGTGTTGCGTTAAATGAAATTGGAAGACTTGCCTGCTGGGGCCCGAACCCAGACGGAGGGCTTCATCTTGACTTAAGTCAGCGAGTCATTCTAGGCGCCACCCTGGTGGGGATGGGGTTCTCCTATGCCCGCTGCCAGCGTCAGCCAGAAACAGGGAATTGCTGCATCAGGGCTTTGGGGAGCGAGCGGGCAGGCTCCAGCCTCGTAGCCCTGAGGAGCCAGTCCCAGCAGGTGCATCCATCCAGGACACAGACTGGGTACAAGGCAGTGATGGCGGCTCCTGTGTCTTGAGCATCTTACGTATTCGAAGCACTTGGCATATATCAGCTCGTTTATTCCACACCGCAGTCCTGTGAGAGCGGTACCCTGGTGCTCGTCTCCATCTTACAGATGGGGAAACTGAGGCACAGAGAAGCAGAGCAACTTGCTGGTGCTCACAGGACTACCAGGCAGTCTGGGCCCCACCACCCGGCCCTGCCTTTCAATAGAGAGAGACCGTGGTCCCCTGGCGAGCTGGGCCCTGCCCAGGGCAGCCATCCCTCTGTCCTGGCCCTGTCACGCCAGATGGCCTAAACTTTCAAGAGAGGCCAGATTGTGCATTGTTATGCAAAAGCCCTCTGTTTTTAGATATTATCAGCCTGTTCTGAAAATCTGAACTTCTCTATGGGCCAAACTGGCCCAGATTCAGCTGGAGGGCCACCAGTGAGTGACCCCATCTGTCAGGCCCCATGCCCGTCCGTCATCTGAGTCTGTGGCGCTGAGGCATCCGAGTCATCACCCCCTGTCTCCAAGGTGGCACGTAGTAAAGTTCAACGTCACATGTACCACCATCTTTAAGCTGCTACATCACAACAAATGTTTTGGGAGTTTCCGTCGTGGCTTAGCGGTTTATGAACCTGACTAGTATCCACGAGGATGCGTGTTCCATCCTTGGCCTCGCCCAGTGGGTTAAGGATCCGGCGTTGCTGTGGGCTGTGGTGTATGTCACAGACGCGGCTTGGATCCCACGTTGCTGTGGCTGTGGCCTAGACCGACAGGTGCCGCACAGATTGGACTCCTAGCCTGGTAACTTCCATAGGCCGCCAGTGTGGCTCTAAAAAGACACGCACACACAAAAAAAAAGGGAGAGAGAATGTGTTCACTGGTCTTCTTCCCAAGGGACATATGAAAGGTCACTGAGGTCTCCTCCCCGATGAAGCAGTCAAGTTCAGGTGCTCCAGGGAGTAGGTTTTGTTCCCAGAGCTAGGCCTCAAGATAGATAGGAGCAGGCCCCTTCCCCGTTCTCGAAGGGCTAGAACAGGGATGCACTGGGGCCATGAGGTGGTAGGAGCAGGGATCCCAGCCTCAGAGTCCAGAGAAGGATCCTTGACTCACCCCAAGGAGGCAGCGGGGGGCAGAGAGGGAGGGCTGGGGTGCGGGGGGTGGGAGGCAGTTCCTGAGCCAGATTCCAAAGCCCGCGTGGTGTCTCTCCGGGTGCCAGCAGCTCACTCCCTGAAGTCCCCTGTCCCTGAGAAGCCTCCCAGCCAGCCTGCGGGACCCTAGATCGCTCCTGGTCTGGACCCAGCACTTCCGGGCCGAGAGAGCAGGACAGAACAGCAGCCCATGTTCTCAGGGTGTAGCCGGACCAGTGTAGGCAGCACCCCCAGAGGACAGAACCACTAGAGTGCGGGCCTCCCCACCACGGGCTGTGCGTGATCAGGGCCCAGCGGCACACATCTGGTTCCCCGCCAGTTGTGCACCCAGGCGGAGGAAGGGTTTTGCTCTCCCGGACCCTCCCTGGCATCTGGCACCCGGGCCGGGCCCGCACTTTGCTCCAAATGATTTCCTTCAGGCTTTGGCACCTGTGCCGAGGGCAGGTGTTTGTCTCCGGGGAAAATGATTTGGGCGTGCAGGAGCCACCCCCCCGCCCCGCGCGCCTCTGCTTGGGCTCTTGTGGTGATGGAAGCAAGCCATCATCAGTCTTCACTGAGCAGTCCGTGCGCTCTTTGCAAACGATGTGTCATTCGACCCCAGGGCCAGGGAGGAAAGTGGCCTTACCGAGTCCATTCAGTTACTGAGAGCAAAATAATATTAATTTTGTTGTGTTAAAATGCGTTACAGCCTCAGCGTGATTGATTTTTGTAGCCGGAAAGGAGGATAATGTCAAGAGAGGGACTAGAAAAGGTGTTCCCATCCACCGTAGACCAGCCACAGAGTTTCAGAGTGCGCTTTTGAAAAGCCTTTGCAGGGAGTTCCCGTGGTGGCTCGGTGGGTTAAGAACCCGACATAGTGTCCGTGAGGATGCGCGTTCAGTTCTTGGTTCAGCGGCTTAAGGATCTGGCGTTGCCATGAGCTGCGTTTAGGTCGAAGAGGCAGCTCGGATCCGGTGTTGCCATGGCCTTGGCTGTGGTGTAGACTGGCAGCTGCAGCTGCAATTCAACCCCTAAGGACCCCCTAGGAGCTTCCCTATGCTGCAGGTGCAACCCTAAAAAAAGGAAAAGAAAAAAGAAAAGAAAAGAAAATCTAGGGTTCCCTTCGTGGCTCAGCGGTTAGCGAACCTGACTAGAATTCATGAGGATGCGGGTTCAGTACCTGGCCTCGCCCAGTGAATTAAGGGTCTGGCATTGCCGTGAGCTGTGGTGCAGGTCACAGACGCGGCTTGGATCCTGCGTTGCTGTGGCTCTGGCATCGGCCAGCATCTACAGCTCCGATTCAACCCCTAGCCTGGGAACTCCATATGCCACGGGTATGGCCATAAAATAGAAAAAATAAAATAAAAAAGAGAAAAAGGAAAAGAAAATCCATTGCAAAACGGGCTTCAGGCAGCATCGCCCTTTTTTTTTTTTGATCTTTTTGCCTTTTCTAGGCCGCACCCGCGGCATATGGAGGTTCCCAGGCTAGGGGTCTAACAGGAGCTGTAGCCGCCTGCCTTCGTCACAGCCACAGCAACGCGGGATCCGAGCCGCGTCTGCAACCTACACCACAGCTCATGGCAACGCCTGATCCTTAACCCACGGAGCAAGGCCAGGGATCGAACCTGCAACCTCATGGTTCCCAGTCGGATTCCTTTCCGCTGCGCCACGACGGGAACTCTGAAACCAAGGCGTCTCTTGATGGAGGGCAGAAGTGCGCTGCCTGACTGCCCCGGCCTGAAAAGCCTCCTCCCCGCCCTGCCCCCACCCCCTTTTTTCCGTGAGAGCGTGTCTGTCTGGCCAGATGTTTCCATGGCGCTAATTTTGCCAAACTAGTCATTGAGAGCTGCCCAGGCCGTCCTTCTCAAATAGCTATTTCCTGATTAATTCACAGCACGCACTTGCTCTGCGCCTCCGCTCAACAGAGAACACATCCATATAAACATGGAAAGGAGTGCTTGGAGAATCGACTCTTTTTGACAGGCAGCAAATAGTAGCCTGCCATGCTGCAACCGGACGACTGAAGCCGGGTTCCTGCCGTGTAACCCAGCCTTGATGGTTCTCATTCTAAATTGCTCAGGAATCCTTCGTGGCGGTAACTCAGGGAACTAGGAATTGAGTTAGGGCTTCCTCTCCTGGCCCCAGGGAGTCTTAGGGGGTTGGAGGGGGCGGGGGAGATAGGTATCGATGGACCCCTCTGGGGGGTCTCAGATCTCGTAGCCCAAGAGCAGATCCGAAGCCAAAGCAAGATGGAAAATGATCTGGGGTTGAAACCGACAGGCTACGGGTTTGTTTGTTTTTTTTTGCCTTTTGTCATTTTAGGGCTGCACCCGCGGCATGTGGAGGTTCCCAGGCTAGGGGTCTAACAGGAGCTATATAGCTGCTGGCCTTTGCCACAGCCACAGCATCGCAGGATCCGAGCCGCGTCTGCAACCTACACCACAGCTCACGGCAACGCCAGATCCTTAACCCACTGAGTGAGGTCAGGGATCAAACCCACAACCTCATCGTTCCTAGTCGGATTCCTTAACCACTGCGCCACGACGGGAACTCTAAGGCTATGGTTTTTCTGATCAGGTTTGTTCTCAGAAGATTATTAGAGAGTGGTGCTGCCCAGGGAGAAAAATACCCGTGTTTATTCACCTGTAATTCCGAAGGGATCATAAAGCAGTCAGTCTGTGCCAGGTACTTGCTGGGCCCTTGGATGTGATCGGGTGGGCCTCTGCGGGTTGGAGCTTAACTTTGAGTGAGGGAGACGATAAGTAAGTTAGAAAGCTGATAGGCCAGACCGTTTCAGAGATCAGAAGGAAACAAAACAGGGGCCTGGCTGGAGAAGGAACCGGATGGGGCAGGGGCTGCTCTCTGAAGACAAAAAGGAGCCAGCCTTTCAGGTCTCCGGGACCGGACATTGTAGGCAGGTGCCCAGGGCCCGAGGTGGGCTTGAGCTCTTGCAGGCTCAGGCGGCAGCCATCAGAGCCGTGTGCTGAGAGCAGAAACGGGATGGGGGAGAGAGGTCGTGGCAGGACCAGGTCCCTCAAGCCTCACTGGCTGCCAGAGGGAGCTGGAATTTATCCTATTTTGCTGACAACCCCAAATCCAGGTAGTAGGAAGTCACTGGGTGGCTTGAAGCAGGGGCTGCCATGACCTAAGTTGCTTTTTAAGAAATACTGGCTTTGGAGTTCCCGTTGTGGCTCAGCGGGTTAAGAACCAACACGGTGTCTGCGTGGAATGCGGGTTCCATCTCCGGCCTCGCTCAGTGGGCTAAGGATCCGATGTTGCCGTGAGCTGCAGTGTAAGTCGCAGATACAGCTCGGATCCCATGTCGCTGTGTCTGTGGTGTAGCCCGGCAGCTGCAGCTCTGATTTGACCCCTAGCCTGGGAACCTCCCAATGCCGCAGGTGCGGCCCTAAAAAGACAAAAAGAAAGAAAGAGACTGGATGTTGTGTACGATGAAGTGTGTGCAGAGGGTCATGGAGGGGGTTGCACAGTGGAAATGGAGAGACCAGTTAGGAGGCTGGGGTGCTTGTCCCCAGGAGAGGTGATGGCAGCCCCGGGCTAGGAGGCAGCAGCTTTTCGGGGAGAAGAGGTCAGATTCAGGAGGAGTTTTGGAGATGGAGCCGCAGGACTTTGGACGGTTGGACTCTGTGAGCGAGAGAGCGAGAGGATCCAGGCCCTCCTAGGCGTGGGGCAGCTGGTTGACTGGTGGAACCACTTTTAAGGTGGGAGAAGATTAAGATTTGGGGAAAGTGGATGGATAATGCCGTCTGGGACCTGACCTGGATCCGCCTCCAGGGCTTCCAGGCTCTAAGCCTTTCTGCCTGGGTCCTCTTCCCAAAGCCACCCGAATTCTCAGCCTGTGCACTTGGCGGGGAGTCAGCACCCCCAGGGCGGTCATCGGTAGCAGCAAAGGGAGCCAGCAGATAAACGCGCAGCTTCCTGCCTTTGTAAGGACACGTCTGGGATGCGTTTTGTGGGTCCCTCACAGTCCCCCAGCCCGATGAAGCCACAGTTGCCTACAGCAGTGACCTTCTCCCCCCACCCAACCTCCCTCCTTTTTTGTTGGCCATGCCGGCGGCATGTGGAATTTCCCAGGCCGGGATCGAACCTGAGCCACAGCAACGACAACACTGAGTCCTTAAACCACTAGGCCACCAGGGAACTCCAGCAAGCAACCCTCTTAAAACCCACTTGGGGTTTTCTCCTGCCCTGACTTTCCGTCTTAGAAGCACCTGCCAGGCAGCTTCCCGCACACAAATCCTTGTCTCAGGCTCTGCTTTCAGGGTTCCCCACCCCCACCCCCAAAATGGGGCACCCACAGAACCGAGGGAGTCAGCATTTCATGTGCCTTTTCTGACACAAAAGGGCAGGCACCATACTTTAAAGGATGCTCTAGGCAGTGGGGGGAAAAAAATTGCGAAGGATTTCACAAAGAGATGTGCCTGCGCCAGGGCTGCTCTTGTAGAAAATTAACTGTGGTAGCAACGTGAAGTTCAGGTTGAAGGAACAAGAGGCAGGGAAGCAGGCAGACCAATTAGCGGACTATTAGAAACATCCCAGCAGGAGGTGATGATGGCGAAGATGGCAACGGAGCCAGCCTCTTTGCCAAGGTCCTTCGATTTACAGCGTATGGAACATTTTTGCGCCGTTCCAGCCCCAGTGCTGCCGTTTCTGGAAAGCTCGCGTTTCTGGCCTTCTGCATTTCTCTTTCTCACCTGCCGCTTTCAAACTCGGGCCCATCCGTTCGATGCTGCTCGTCCTCATTTTGTGAAATTCTGTGTTTCCAGGGGCTTGACATCGGGGCCAAGAACGTGAAGCTGTATGTCAATGAGAAGCTCGTCTTCGATGGCCCCTTAGACAGAGGGGGCGGCGAGGCCCCGGCTGATCAGAGCATCCTGGTGGGCCCGCAGCATGAGAGGATGGAGACGAGCGTTTCTGCCCGCGCGGACGGAAGCAGAGATGCCCCCAAGACGGGTGGCACAGACGGGGATGAGGAGTTTGGCGTGGGTGACTCGCAGCCAGTGGGGACGGCGGGGACTGTGAAGGTCACTTCCCCAGGCAATTCATTGGCCGAAAGGACAAGGTCTCCCGATTGCACGAAAGACAGCTTGTCCAAGTCAGAAGAAGAAGGCAGTGTCTTAGCCACCCCATCCTCGATGGGTGGAGTGCCCGGTGCCTCTCCCCACTGCCCGGCTGTGGGACGTTCTCCTCGTCCCGATCGGGAGCTCTCGCTGATCCAACAGCTGGAAAACCTCACGGGCAGAAAAATCGCTGAGCCGCCAGGAAAAACCCCATCTTGGTTACAACCTGCTCCCGCAGGGAGAGGCCGAAAGCAGGGAGGCCCGAAGTCGAAACCCCTCTGGCTGAGTCCGGAGAAGCCCCTGGACTGGAGAGGCGGGCTTCCGTCAGATGACATCGTCCGGGCGGGGCCTGGAGAGACCGAGGCCAAGGGCCCCCCGCGTGAGCCAGGGCGGCCGAGCAGCTGGACTGTCATTGCCGGGGAGCGAGCCCAGAGGGCGACCCCCAGAGTCTGCGTTGATGACTTGGACATCTTTAGCCAGTCCTCCAACAGGGAGCACCCCGCCAGTGGGAGGAGGGGCCTGAGAAAGGACGCCCGCAGCAGCAGCCAGGGTGATGGGCAGCCTGCCAGCAGAGGTAAGCAAGCTCGAAAGGCAGTCTTGGGGAGTTCCCGTCGTGGCTCAGTGGTAACAAACCCGACTAGTGTCTGTGAGGACACAGGTTCGATCCCTGGCCTTGCTCAGTGGGTTAAGGATCCAGCGTTGCCGTGAGCTGTGGTGTAGGTCGCAGATATGGCTCGAATCTGGCGTCACTGTGGCTGTGACACAGGCTGGTGGCTGCAGCTCTGAGTTGACCCCTAGCCTGGGAACTTCCATATGCCACAGGTGCAACCCTAAAAAGATTTAAAGAAAAAAAGCAATCCTGACAGCCGTCTCAGCTGAGTCGGGGCCGCTGATTGGCATGAACGCATTTTGTTCCCTGGACCTCAGGCTCCTCATCTGCAAAGTGAGGGGGTTCTTCTCAACCAAGGGTCACAAATCCACTGTCTCAGGGGCCACAGGAGTGGCAGCAGTGAATGAAATGGGCAGGGCACACTTTGCAGATGAAACTTCTAAGTAAGTTTGTCCTTGCCTCCATGCTTGCAAAGCATGGCTTTTTCAATCCAGAATGTTATTCCATCTCTAAGAGAGAAGTTGGTCTCTAATTATATCACTTTATTCTTAACTGTACTGTTAGAAAATTAAGGCAAGCGTGATGATAAGTAGCAATTGAGGAGTTCCCGTTGTGGCTCAGCAGGTTAAGAACCCGACTAGTATCTGTGAGGATGCAGGTTCAGTCCCTGGCCCTGCTCAGTTGGTTAAGTATCCAGTGTTGCCGTGAGCTGCAGCATAGGTAGCAGGTGTGGCTTGGATCTGGCATCGCTGTGGCTGTGACACAGGCTGGTGGCTGCAGCTCCGATTCGACCCCTAGCCTGGGAACTTCCACATGCCGCAGGTGTGGCTCTAAAAGGAAAACAAAACAAAATATAAAAAACAGCCATCGATTCTTGCCTGGAGGTTGGAAATACTCTAGGGTGCGGTGGGGACTGCGGCAAACTGGAGAGCACAAACACATCTAAAGGGGGCTTGGGGGCATTTGGGAATACAAGACCAATGCGCCAGATCTCTCTTTTCCTTTTACCAAGAGAAATCCGAAAAACAGACTATTCTTGTTTTTCAACATTGGCAACTCAGGGAGATTATCTTTAAACCACTCTGTGGGTCAAAGAAAAAAAATGCACATTTGCTGGCGGGATTCATCTGCTTCGTGAACTTTGCAGTAGATTATCTCTACGAGAACTGAAACGGGGTGCCAAAGGCTTGGTTTCTCAGTATTTGCACTAAGATTTGGCCACTGGGACAGTGTAGCATAGTAACTAGGGGTCAAACCATTTGAATTCCAGCTCTGCTACTTGTAGATCTGGGATTCTCTAGAGCTGGACACGGCCACTTTCTGAGCCTCAGCATCTTCATCTGTGAAATGGGAATGAAGCCCCATCCCCCCCACCCCCCACAGCGCGGTGAGAAATGAATGAGATGATGGCTTCCAAAAAGAGTGACCAGAGTTTGGCATGTGGAAAGTGCTCCATAAGTTGTGGCTGTCATTTCAACACTAGCTTCTACATCCTCTACTGTCCACAGAGCACCCGGCTCTACCAAGGCAGGGCTCACCTCCAGACCCCCTGAATTTAACCCCACCCCATACCATATAGGGGCACAAGTCCTGGAATCAAGTCACCTGGGCCTGTAGCCTGGTTCCCAACCACGAGTCCAAACCGTGGGCAAGTTCTGAACGTTAGTTTCCTCATTTATATGGACATTAGTAATACCCAACTCATGGGGTACTGGGAAGATCAAGTGAGATCATACGTGTGTAGCATTTGGCTCTGTGCTTGGCACATAAGAGCACCCAACAGATTTTAGCTGCTGCTGTTCACCATCACCATTTTCATCACCATCACCATCATCAGCATCACCATCTTCATCATCATCATCATCACCACCACCACCATCACCATCATCATCACCATCTCCATCATCACCACCACCATCACCATCATATCATCATCATCACCCCCCCCTCTATGACTCAACCTCTTGGTGTATCTGTCTGCAAAGCCTATGTTTATGCTTTTAGTGAGTTACCTTAGCATCTACTCTACTATTTTTAAATTCAGTGCATTTTATTATATTTATAGCTGTACAACCATCATCACAACCTAATTTTAGAACATTTCCATCCCAAACCCCCAGTTCATCCCTCTGCCACAACCTGTCTCCTTTGGTCATCATAAGTTTTTCAAGGTCTGTGAGTCAGTTTCTGTTCCGCAAAGTTCATTGTATCCTTTTCTTATTTTTATTTATTTTTTACTTTTTTTTTTTTGTCTTTTCAGGGCCGCACCCGCAGCATATGGAGGTTCCCAGGCTAGGGGTCGAATCAGAGCTACAGCAACCATACTTCAAACTACTAGCCTCTGGTGACCATTTCCCAGCTGTCATCAGGAGATGATAGGAGAGATCTAGGTAATTCCAAGCCTTCCTGGTAAAGAGACGCAAGGAACCCCTGGCAGTTACGAGGTGTTGAGCCTTTTTCTAATTTGTCCACGTTCAGAAGACTTTGTCTCACTTTCATTTCTTTCCAGGCATTTCACTGCTTGGCTCCACACACATTAAGAACTGAGCCCCTGAGATTTCGTGCTTGTTAAGCTGGCCATGCTAAAAAGGAAAGTTGCTTAGAAATTTTAAATTGCTCATTACACAGAGCCAAATCCCAGAGCTGTGACCTTCAGGACAGGTGTGGGCCAAGCCTTCCAATGGTGCTTGTAGAATGAATGATAGCTCAGGTTCCTCCCTGGGACTGGAATCTTGCTGTCGCTGTAAAGCTGAGCCTGGAAGTCCTTGTGTCCAACAGAGTAGCTCCTTGTAATGACACCTGCATTTTGGACGCGTCTTTATCAGAGGTCAGTTAAGCTACAGGTGAATGAAATCTCATCGGCCCAGTTTGAGCAGTAAAGGGTGTGTTATTTGAGAAGCTCCTGGACCCCCAAAGACAGGAAGCACGTAGCTTCGCATCACATGGAATTCGGAGGAATCAGAAAGGCAGCAGGGGAGTTGTCACTGCGGCTCAGTACGTTAAGAATCCGACAGTGTCTATGAGAATTCGGGTTCTACCCCTGGCCTCGCTTAGCAGCCTAGGGATCTGGCGTTGCTGCAAGCTGCAGCGTAGGTCAGTCGTAGATGCGACTCGGATCCCGCGTTGCCATGGCTGTGGTGTAGACCACAGCTCTGATTCTACCCCTAGCTCAGGAATTTCCATATGCCACTGGCATGGCCTTAAAAAAGGAAAAAAAAAGAAAAAGGAAAGGCAGCGGTCATCAAGGAAGCTTCTTTTTGACTCTCCAGGGCTGCTGGGCCCTGCCTCTGCTTCTATGCAGGCCCGTCTTCTCTCCCTCTTCCTCACTTTTCCTCTGTGCACATAGCAGGGAATGGCCTCACAGTCCAAATTTGATCCTTTCCCAGCTTTGCTCCAGAACGCTATTCCAAAATCTCAGGGAAGGAGCTGATTGGCCAGATCGGGTCAGGTGTCCACTCCTGGTCCAGTCAGCTCTGGCTGAAGGGCCATTCACTTAGAATACACGTGGCTCTGTTGCATCTCACCGCGTGCTTTTCCACTTTCCACTTTGGTAGCCATTAGTGCCTACCTCTTGGTGGTGCCCATGATTTTTTATCAAGTTCAGAACTCTGCAGTTCATGTTCATTGCCACCGAGGAGTAGTTTCGAATCTTCAATTGCATCATCCAACATCATGGGTCCCTCCCAGACCCTGCTGACTGCAGATTAAAGCAGTAGCTTTCCTGTGTCTGTTCGCATTTGTGGGCAGGCCTGTTGACAGACGGGACAAAGCAGTGATCCCAGCAGTTGCCTGACTCCCGAGAACTGATGAGTCGTGTGTTCTCCTGCAAGCAGAGGGAAACGCGGGCCCCAGCCGGCTGTCACATCTGAGAGGTCCAGGACAAAGTCCACACCTCTCTGCTTTCAAAACCCAGAGCGCACTGTCTCGGGAGGATTGGTCAGAAAGCAGACTGAGGATGAAAGCCAAGTCCTGCCTTTCTCGCACGCAGAGAGGGGGGCCGAGTCCCTGACATGTGCCTTTTGGCCCTTTTCTCCTCGGCGCCCTTGCAGACCAGCGTGGCCCCATTCATTTCATTCAGTGGAAATCAAATCACAGTAAACTGAGGTTGCGATGATCCATATGGGAAGTTCAGCCTCGCGCCTGGCAGGAAGGATGAGAGGAACCCCCGGAGTCTCGTTAATGACAGATGAGAGGGGAGAGGGAAGAGGGGACGCGGGAGAACCAGCAGGTGGAGGGGGCATCCCGCAGCCTCCAGGCCCGAGGGCAGGGGGTACCCGGTGGTAATGCCAACCACCCAGCCCTTCACTGGCTCCCATTTACTGAGCACTTCCAGGCACCGGGTTGTGTGCCAGGCCCCAGGATGCAGCAGGGACAGGGCAGAGAAGGTCCCTCCAAGAAGGAGGGTGTCAGGAAGAGCTGGCTAAGTGGGGCCCTAGGGGAAGAGCTGGCAGTGGGCACGGTGAGGGCAAAGCCTCCGAGGCAGGGAGAGGCTTGTGTCCGTGGAACAAAGCCTGGTGTGGCTGGAGCAGGATGGCCGTGGAGAGACGTGTGTGAAGCGAGGCAGGAGACGTCGGCAGGGCCCACACTCGGGGCCCTAGAGACATGGTGAGGAGTTCAAGTTTCTTTATTCTCAGCCTAGCAGAGATATGCCAGCTGGAATGGGTTGATGACAAACTGCGTTTGGGTACCCAGAGTTTGAAGTGACCGAATGGACGGGTCCTGGGGATCGGAAGATGGTACCCCAGGGAGAAAGGCCAGAGCTTGGCCCGGCACAGTGAGCAGAGGCTGCCCTGGAGCCAGGAGCTGGATGAAGGCAAAGAGGGATGGCAGCATCTCAAAAGGATGGGCTGGAGCTGAGCCCTGCAGGTGCAACAAGACTTAGAGCATGGGGAGGAGAAGAGGACGCTGTGATACACAGGGAGAAGCCATCAGCCAGGCAAGTGGAGAACCAGGAAGGGATAATGTCACCTAAGCTGGTGGACAGGGACTGCCAAGTGGAAGTGCTTTGCCCGGGACGTCAAGCATGGCATGAGGATTAAGAAAAGATTTGTGTCTTGGAGTCACTGTGTGCTTGGAGGAAGCCGCTTCAGTGGAGGGTTGTGGGAATTGTAGGGCTCTCGTGGATGCTAGGGATGGAAAACCACCAGAGGGTTGGCTTCAGGCATGGCTGGATCCAGGAATTCAGATGATGTCATCAGGGCCCTCCATCTCTCAGCTCACATTCCCCACGCTGGCTTCATCCTCAGGCAGGCTTCCCCTACACAGTGTAGCAAACAGCCACCAACAATCCACCCCCCATCCCCACCCCACTGTCCTACCAGCTCGGCAGTGCCAGTTTATTTTTGTTTGTTTTTTTATTTTTTATTTTTTTGTCTTTTTGCCTTTTATCTAGAGCTGCACCCAAGGCATATGGAGGTTCCCAGACTAGGGGTCTAACAGGAGCTGTAGCTGCCCGCCTTTGCCACAGCCACAGCAATGCAGGATCCAAGCCGTGTCTGCAACCTACACCACAGCTCACGGGAACGCCGGATCCTTAACCCACTGAGCAAGACCAGAGATTGAACCCGCAACCTCATAGTTCTTAGTCGGATTCGTTAACCACTGAATGCCAGTTTAAAGAGAGGCCCTCTCTCTCCCCGTAGTTCATTTGTTGAGCCCAGCTTGCAAGAATGCTGTCAGCATTCATCCGATCTGCATGAACCAAAGGTGTGTGTGTGTGTGTGTGTGTGTGTGACAGCGGGGCCGGTGGGAAGGGGAAGCTGCATTTGGGTGGGCAAAGCAACAACTCTGCACAGAGGAGCCAGGTTGCAGGGGGCTGAGAGGGAGTGGCGGTGACGTGGATGCAGTGTCTGTGGTGAAAGGAGGGAGAAACTAGGACGGCGGCTGGAGGGAGCCACAGGATCAGGTCGGGTACCAGAGATTTATGCCTGTCTGCAGGCAGGGAGAGGGACGATGCCGGTGGGGAAGGGGTGACTGAAGATTCTGGAGAGAGGAGATAATTGATAGAGCCAGGCCCCCTAGGAGACAGGCAGAAAATGGAGTGCAGGGCGCAGGATGATATGAAAGGAGAAAAAACAGAATGTCAGTGTCATCAGCTGCTGTTTTTCCAGAATGACACCCTTAGATGGCAGTTAGCCATGGCGTGGCTGTGAGGACAGGCCGCTGCTTGATGCATGTGACAAGGGCTTTTCTGTCGTATGAGGAGGAGAGCCAGGCCTTCAGGGGCCCCTCCCCCCTTCCCCCACCCCGAGGGCCAGGTCGTCTTTCGTGTTCTCCACGGGATCCGGACGAGGTTTCAGGTCTCAGAGCCAATTTAACTGCAGGTAGAAGCAAATTCCTTCCTTTGTAATATACCTGAGTTATTTGGCTTTTTTATAGAACGTCCCCTGATTATGAAACGAATCCACGTAGAAGATAACGTGTCAGAGAAGAACATAACGAGTGTTTCCTACTCGGCACCCAGAAATGATGACATTAGCACCCCGGGACACACTGCCCTTGCTGGGAGATGCCGCAATCAAAATGGCACAGCTGGCTTTTTCTCCCCCATGTCCCCTCCTTTCACAAGCCTTCCACCTGCCAGCAGGCACCCGTCAGAGTCACGTGGCCGTGATGGCCGCAAACGTAGACCCCTCGGGTTGCTGACTCAGAGGCCACAGGCGACAGCATCGCCGCCCCCGCCCTGGGTCGTGCGCGTTTCTGAGGCGGAGAATGACTACCCAGCAGAGGTTCTCACACTGCCCAAGAGCGTTCCCTTGATTTGCATGCTAGTTGGCTTGGTAGACAATTCAAAGGACCCCCGAAAAATACTTTGCTCTTTGTAAAACAGCGAGGTTCCAGGATCAGGTCACGTGATCATTTCCTTTCCAGCCTGGATGATGCTGCCGGACAGGAGAGCGTGCTCTGGGTCTGGACCCCGTCCCAGGCAGCATGCGACAGTCGCCTCCCCGGCCCCTCCCGTCAAGCGCCAGTGGAGCCCTTGAGAGACGGTCTAGAGCAGCGAAGCACCCACTGGTTTCTAGAGTGTCCCCCTAAGGGGGCTACCCACCCAGCTGAGAGCCCGAGACAGCCTCTAAGGGTCCCCACTTCCACACGCGCCTCTAATCGGGCTTCACCGCTCCCCTGTGCTTCCTTCCAGAACACGCCCGGTCCACCCGGACGCCACCGCGGCCCCGATGGCACAGCGACCAGGAGCACACCTTGCGCGAGTCCTGGAACTCCCTCACAGCCTTTGACCGCTCCCAGAGGGGCCGCATCGCCAACGCGGAGTTCCAGGGGGACATCCTGGATGAGTTCCTGCAGCAGCAGAAGAGCAGCCGGCACGGCGACCTGTCGGCCCCCCAGAAGGCGGAGAAGCCGGAGCCCGGGAGCCAGCAGGATGGCAGCTCCCCGGCAGCCGACGACGACGGCGGTGACTTCAAAATCCCCGTCCTGCCTTACGGGCAGCGCTTGATCATCGACATCCAGTCCACTTGGGGGGACAGGCACTACGTTGGCCTTAACGGGATAGAAATATTCAGCTCCCAGGGCGAGCCGGTGCGAGTGGCGAACATCCAAGCCGACCCCCCGGACATCAATATCTTACCGGCCTACGGGAAAGACCCCCGCGTGGTCACCAACCTCATCGACGGGGTGAACAGGACTCAGGACGACATGCACGTCTGGCTGGCCCCCTTCACGCCCGGCAAGCCCCACTCCATCTCCATTGACTTCCTGCACCCTTGCCAAGTCGCCCTGATCAGGATCTGGAATTACAACAAGTCGCGGATACACTCCTTCCGCGGCGTGAAAGACATCGCCATGCTGCTGGACGCGCAGTGCATCTTTAAAGGCGAAATCGCCAAGGCCTCGGGAACCCTGACGGGAGGTACCGTGTATCTGTAAGAATGTTCTCAAAGCCCTGCACCCGCTACCCACTGAGGCTCTGAGGAAAAACTGTACGTGCTAGCTAACCAGTGACAGGTCTCTCTTCTTCCCTAGACCTGGCCTGGCTTTTGCCTTTTGTGGCAAAACCTTATTTATGTATTTGTTTATTTAGTCTTTTGTCCTTTTTTAGAGCCCCACCCGCGGCATACGGAGGTTCCCAGGCTAGGGGTCTAATTGGAGCCACAGCCACCAGCCTACGCCACAGCCACGCGGGATCCAAGCCACATCTGCAACCTACACCACAGCTCACGGCAACGCTGGATCCTTAACCCACTGAGCGATGCCAGGGATCGAACCTGCAACCTCATGATTCCTAGTCGGATTCGTTTCCTCTGCACCACAACGGGAACTCCGTGACCTCATTTAAACACCTGCCCCGGGTACCAGCCTTACTCAGCATCCCCAGGGCCCGAGCCTGACACGGGGGCTCCTTCTGCCAGTGGCTTGTGGAGAGAGTGCTCTCCGAAGGACCTGTGAGGTAGGGAGGGGCGCGGGATATGGAAGGGGGAGAAGCTAGGTAAAAATACCGTTTCAGGAGAAGCCCGGCCTCAGCCTGATCCCAAGGGGGGGGGTGCGTCCCTTTCAGGGTCTGTCGTGCCTTAAGGCAGAGCAGCAGGGCTTTGGGCCCCCCAGGCTCCCTTGGTTGGGGATGTAGCTCCCACACCCTTCCAAGCAAGGCTCCCTCTACAAGGATCAGCAAGGAGCCGGGGGGGGGGGCACCCACAGCCCCGGCCACAGTGCCTCACCCACGCCTAAGAAACGTCCCTCTTTTCTTGACCCATCCCAGTGGTTCTCATGAGATTAGGTGCCGTCATTAGATCTACGCGGTTCTTATGGTACGTGAATTGCATTGGCAAATAAGGCTCAGTTGCACAAACCAAGACCCGTTAAGGGGGAGTTCCCGTTGTGGCTCAGTGGGTTAAGAACCCAGCTAGTCTCCATAAGGATGCGGATTCAATCCCTGGCTTTGCTCGGTGGGATCAGTTTCCAGCATTGCCACAAGCTGCGGTGTAGGTCACAGATGTGGCTCAGATCTGGCGTTGCCATGGCTGTGGTATAGGCCAACCCTGAGCCCGAGAACTTCCATATGCTGCATAAAAAAGCAAAAGCAAAAAAAAAAGAACCTGTTAGGGGGCTGGGATTGTCTAGTCCCCTGGTGGGTGGGTTTCGATTCTGCAAATCCCTGGAGGTAGACTGAGCTGAGTTCTGTCTTCCCGGGACCCCCGCAGCGCCAGAGCACTTTGGGGACACGATCTTATTCACGACCGATGATGACATCCTCGAGGCCATCTTCTGCTCCGATGAGACCTTTGACTTGGACGTGGAGAGCCTGTGCAGCCTGCAGTGCGAAGAGGCTCTGAGGAGGCCCAGCACGGCCGACGGCCAGGGCGGCGAGAGGCCCTACACCCAGGCCGGCTCGTGGGCTGATGACCGGGTAAGACTGGAAACTGGGGCGGGGGACGGGGGTCCGCACCCCAGAGAGATTTCTTCTCCCAACTCAGCCTAGAACAGGAGGAGTGAAGACGGATATCCTTTAGGCTGCTGGTGCTCCTGGTTTGACATTTCCCATTTTTCTGCTTCATTTTTTGTTCCCTGTGTCATATTTCATTCCCTAATTATTTTTTATTTTTTTTTAAACCAAAGGGAAGAAAATATTCAAATTTTAATCAAAGCGAGGGGAAATCAGTTCTGTGTCATCTCTGTCATTTAGAGGTTGACAGTCTGCGGGGAATTTTTGCTTGGGGTTGCTTTTTGAACACCTGCTGGTTTTTTGGGGTTTGTTTTGTTTTTTGTCTTTTGTCATTTTTTAGGGCTGCACCCGCGGCATGTGGAGGTTCCCAGGCTAGGGGTCAAATCAGAGCTGCAGCTGCTGGCCTACGGCACAGCCACAGCCACAGCAACGCGGGATCCGAGCCGCATCTGCAACCTACACCACGGCTCACAGCAATGCCGGATCCTTAACCCACTGCGCGAGGCCAGGGATCAAACCCGCAACCTCATGGTTCCTAATCAGATCCGTTTCCACTGCGCCATGCCGGGAACTCCGTGAAGAGCTTAAAAAATGTGGATGCAAAGGCCCCAGGGTTGAGAACCACTCCCTCTGTTTGAATTCTCCCTCCACCCCTTCCTTCCAGTCTCTCTCCCTCCCTCCAGCCTCCAGCTCACTAGATTAACTAGATGGGTCCTTCCCTGTTTCAGAAAAATCTAATCACCTGAGCTGGTGGCATCAAAATCCTCCTCTGCCAGTGAGAACTTCTGTCAAGGAAGCAGAGGCATGAGGGTTGCAGCCCCCTGCCCCCGACCCCGTATTACCAGTCATGGAGCCCCCACAAATGCAGGAAGCAGAAGAAACGACACAGGGGGAACAAAAGGAGTTTCCACTGTGGCTCAGCAGGTTAAGACCCTGACTAGTATCCATGAGGTTGTGGGTTCGATCCCCGGCCCCATTCAGTGGGTTAAGTATCCGGCATTGCCATGAGCTGCAGCGTAGGTTGAGAGGTGGTTCGGATCCCGTGTGGCTGTGGCTGTGGCGTAGGCCGGCAGCTGCAGCTCTGACTTGACCCCTAGCCTGGGAACCTCCATATGCCGCGAGTACGGCTCTAAAAATGGGGAAAAAAAGAAAGGACACAGGGCCTTACCTGGGGCACGGGTGGGTGGGCAGCAGGAGCTGGGAAAACAGCCAGCCAGCTGTGTGGGTGTCGCTATAATCACCCCCTCTCCCCCTGCTTCTCCCCCCCCAAACCACGTGCAGGTCCCAGAGCCAGAGATGTCACCCAGTCCGCCTATCCCTGAGGTCACCACGCCAGAGCCGGGCGTCTACCACGGGATCTGTGAGTGCCCTCTCCCAGGACAGGGGCGGGCGGGGGAGGGGAGGGCCACGGCCACTTGGGACAGGGTTTGCTGGGTCGCTCGAACAGGTGGTACCTTGCACAGAGGCCGTGGGACAAGCAAGGGCCAAAACCAGCCTGCACGGGGCTCGCTGGCCCTGGCTAGGCGGAGTCCTTCCCAGGATGTGTGCCCCCCTCCCACCCACGCCTCCACACGTCCTTGAGGGGCGGGGGATCTCTGCATTTCACAGGCAATGTCCTGTGCGCCAGCTGCAGCCCTGACCTGGGAGGCTGCCATCAGAGCCCAGAAGCTATAGAGCAAGAACGTGGAGGAGCCACAAGAGACTAGGCGTCCGTCAGTCCGGGGGCTCGAGTTGTCCCTGCGTCCTGGACCACAGAGCAGCTGCTCAAGCCGGGAAGATCTGCATCCTCGCAGCTCCCCGGGTTGGGGCGGGGGGTGGGGACAGGAGTAGCAGGTCGGGGACTGATTCGTCAGTATTTTAAAAACACCACGTTAGCCAAACAAAACTCCTCTGGAGTCGGCGGCCAGCCGGCTGCCGGTTGGTGGCCTCTGAGCAGATCCCGGCTGGGTTTCGCTGTGTCCCTTCTCTCTCATCGTCCTGTCCCTCAGCTCCTCTCTTGCTCCACGTGCATCGTGGGGACTCCGCAGGCTCAGGGTCACGCTGACGGTGACTTCGCCCTCCGGTCCATGTTAACCGGGCTGTGCTTGTGCGGACTTGCTCTCTGTGGCCTCCCCCCTGCTCCTTCGCCCCACCAATCGTGTGCCGTCACGTCCAGTTATCCTCTGAAAAGAAGAAGAGTCGTACCACGGCCTGGTCACGCCCCATCCCACCTCCCCACCCTCCTCTCCGGAACAAAGCTGGAACCTGTCACAGTTCAGCCTCCTCCTTGCTATGCTCCTCCCCGCCCCCACCTCCAAGACCCCTCGCAGGCTTCTGGGCGACCAGTCCTGCCGCAGCCTGGTGTCCCCACCCCCCAATCCCGGCATCCCCGCCTATTGAAACGATGTCCACTGTCCCCCGTGGGGTTCCCAAGAAGCAGACTGGGTAATGGCGTTTACGGGGGGCGTGTTC
>PVHT021183586.1:5931962-5949322 GCA_004024745.2 Catagonus wagneri
TTGGGGGGGCGTGTTCTGGGGGAGCGTGTTCTTGGGGGGGGCATGGAGCGGTGCTGGGCAGAGGGAGAATAGGGTTCAGCGCAGCCACACCAGGGCCTCTAGAGGCCAGCTTCACGGGAAGCTCTGGAGCTGCGAAGGCCCCTTGGCGTTGTGCTGAGTTGAGTAAGGGGGCTGGGCCTTGACGCGTCTGTATTAACTGGATACAGGCTGGGAAGCGGGCAAGGTCAAGGGCAGTCAGGCTTGGGGAGCTCAGCTATGAGCTGTGGGCCGTCAGCACCCCCCGGCGCTGGAGGGCTGAGACGTTCAGTCCTGGCGATGGGAGATGGGATCTGGGCACACGCCCTTCTTAAGGCCCCCGCTCCCCAGCAAGTCTTCCCCGTGCAACCAGTAAGAATTCAGCTCTCCCGCTCTCACTCCACAAGGATGGAGAAGAGGAAGAAGCCTTATTTTAAACCCTCGCAGCCTCTTTCTTTCTTTCCCTTTTTTTTAAGGGCTGCACATGCAGTATATGGAAGTTCCCAGAAAAGGGGTCAAATCAGAGCTGCAGCCGCCATGCTCCTTGGCCACAGCCATGCTGGATCCAAGTCGCATCTGTGACCTGCACCACAGCTCACAGCAACGTCAGATCCTTAACCCATCAAGCAGGGCCAGGAATCGAACACTAGTTGGGTTCATTACCACTGAGCCACAGTGGGAACTCCCCACATATCCCCTTTTGGTCAGAACTCTCAATTAGTTTGGGACAACAGAGAAATTTAAAAGCCAACCTGCTCTAGGCAGGAGCCTGGTTTGAGGCTTGGTTTCATCTTCCATCCAAGCCCTGTGCGGGGCCCTTCCCTGCCTTTCCTCACGGAATATTCACAGCTCCTGTTCTCCCCATGTCCCGGATCAGATTAGGAAACCGAGGCTCCGAGAGGTTGAGTAAGCCACCCAAGGTCACACAGCTATCACAAGGCCAAAAACGAACCAAGCATGTTCAAGTCTGGATCTTCACACTCTCTGAGAAGTGAGTGTGCGAGCCTGGGAGACTGCAGTCATGTCTCCTTCAGTCCAGCCTCCCCCGGGTTGGGCAGGATTCGGGGCAGGGGGCGGGAGGGGAGACAACGGAAATTAAATTCAAGCTGGGTTAAGCAAAAAAGGGAATTTCTTCGCTTCTGCTGAGGGGCTGGTAGTTGCCTGTACTGCCGGATCCAGGTGCACAAATGCACCATCAAGCCTGGGCATCTCCCTCCACCTGTCTGCCCCGTTTCTCGTTCCTTGTCTGTCTCCCATCCAGACTCTGTCCACAGGGAAGCTCTGCCAGGCAAGCCCAGAATCTTCCGTTCCCTGATACATCCAACAGTGGTCCCGGAATTAGGTCTCTCATCCTGGCCCCAGGTCACAGACCCAGCCTTAGCCAATCACTGTGGTTCACCTTGACCAGGAGAGGTTGTGATGGAAAACACGGACTGGCCAACCTGGGTCAGAGTCGGTCTTTGGAGCCAAGGCTGAGCAGTCAGCCGCCCAAACAGGGCTTCAGAGTTGGCCAGAGTTCTGGAAGCAGGAAGAGCAAGGCGGACCAGCCAGAAGCCGCCACTGTCCCCTGACAACGTCCCTAAAGATGCTCTCTGTAAAGGGCTCCCACTGAACCGGCTTCTGAGCTTTCTCAGAAATGTTCTTTCAACGCCTTGGGGAGTTTTGCCCTGGAGTGGAGCTCACAGTCCTTTTGGCTACAGCGAAAGTACCATTTTTCTGCTTCTCTTTTCAGCAGGAAGGCAGTGAACCTCCCGACCGAGGACCCCTCTGTGATCTCTGAATCTCTCTTCTCTGAACCTTTGGCTTTTTCCTCGCAACATCCCAGATCCTGAACCCGCTTCCCCAGCCTGTGTGGGTGGAGAGAGCCTGGAGAAAGTGACCCAAGGCCGGGGAGGTTGTGCCGGATTTTTGTCAATATGGCTGATCCTACTACTCTTTCGAAAGATCTGTGGCTTGCCGATGCGCAGATGACCCTAATTTTGGAAGTTTTGCAAATATCAGCGGTGATGAATAGGAAAGGAGCTGAGAGAGCTGAAATGCAGGAGAGAAATAACAAAATGAATTTCCGTGTGTATAAACACTAATTGATACATCAGAGCAGAAAATGAATATGGAACACGGATATGAGCTCAGGACGGAGAGTAATTGCTTTCGGAGCAGTCCTAGATGAGACGGCCCCGCAGTGCGTCTTGCCAGGCACACAAAGGGGTGACAGGCTTGGGAGAATCTGGGGGGCTGCCTCTTGTTTCGAGGGCGAAGTGGCATTTCTTCCTCCCGGGGACCCCCCGCACCAAATCTAAATCGGCTCCCTCCTCCACTTGCAGGCTTTCTCCATCTCGGAGTGCTACCTGCAGCCCCTCTGTGCCTCGGGCCAGAACTTTTCTTTCCCTCCATTCCATTTGGGTCCTGGCCATGCCGTCTGCGATCAGACCCTGAAGCTGTCCACACTGCCTCTGTGTTCACCACCCCCACCCTTGCCCAGGCCGTGGGTGTCCCAGCGGCCTCAGCCCTGGTCTCTTTAGGGAGTCCAGCGCAAGGGCGCGTCCCAAGACGCTGGTCAGATCATGTCACTCCCCAGCTCCCAAATCTAAGCCACCCGGCACCCCACTGCAGAGACGAACACCCAGATCTAGTCCCCATCTAACCTCCTCTGTGGTCCTCCACCCTCTTTCTGCCCCCACCCCCACCCCCGGGTCACTTGGCTCCAACCACAGGCCCCATGTGTTCCCAGGCCAGGGTCTTTGTCCCTCCCGTCCTCTCAGCCCAGGTTTTTCTTCCAGAATGGAGGTATCCTTCTCATCATGCAGGTCTCAGCTCAAATGTCACCTCCTTGGAGAAGCCCTCCCTGACCAGCCCTATCCTGCCTCTTGCCTTTTTCTCACGGGCTTCGTCATTCCGTTCAACCATCAGATTTACTTGTTTTTTATGTGCTCATTGTCTGCCTTTACCGCGACGGAAGATCCTAGAGAGATTTTGCTGTGTATTCACCCTGATTCTGCAGTGCCAAGGACAGGGCTCGATATATAGTAGCAGCGAATATTTGGAATCTTCGTCTCCTGTTGGCCCTGGGATTTGCCCGGTGGCCTACGGCATAACTAGGCAGTGTTGTCATTGCCTCCATGACTATGATTTTGGTGATAGTCAAATGACAGCACTTTGATTCATTCACCTGCAGGTACCTACTAAACATGTGCTCTTCAATCTTTTTTTTTTTTCCTTTTTACTGCCGTACCTACGGCATATGGACGTTCCCAGGCTAGGGGGCAGATCGGAGTTGCAGCTGCCAGCCTAGGCCACAGCCGCAGCCACACCAGATCCAAGCTGCATCCTCAAAGTGTGCAGCTCACAGCAATGCCAGATCCTTAACCCGCTGGGTGAGGCCAGGGATCGAACTCACATCCTCACTGAGACCACGTTGGGTTCTTAACCCGCTGAACCACAACAGGAACTCAAAATCCATCTTCTTCTTTTTTTAAAAAAACCTCAATTGACCGTCTGTTTTTCAGGCACTGTTCTGGGCTCTGAGGATATAACAGTGAACACCAGCTAACAGGGCCCCCGCCTTTGGAGAGCTTCTGTCTCAGTGGAAAAGAACAAATAAGCAAATAAATGCAGGTGACAACAAATAAAGCAGAGCGAGTGTTTAGGGAGTAGTGGGGATGAGGGCTACTTGACCTCAGGTGCTTTGGGCAGGGCCTCTCCAAGGACAGGACAGTTGGATCCAGACTCATCGTGAAAAGCAATGCATCAGTTAGCTTCTGCCACTGAACAAAGCAGCCCCAGATTTAGCAGCTTCACGTTATCGTCATTAATTGTCATTTATCATAATGCAGTGGTTGACTGGGCATTCCTTCTCACCTGAGCCAGGCTGACCTCTGCCGGGCCAGCTCCTGGGTCTGGGCAGCTGGCGGACGGGCTGGCAGCTGAATGGCCTAGGGTGTCCTCACCCACTCGGCTGGCAATCGAGAGGCTGTTGGTCAGAGTGACGGGGCCACCGGGCTAGTCCAGCTCCTTCACTGTCCTTGGAGTGGCAAGACTCCAAATATAGAAAGAGAAGACCGTCTCCTGGGCACATGAGCTTTACAGCCTCTGTCTGCTTCGCTTTTGCTTCTGTCCCATTGGCCAAAAGCAAATCACAGGGCCCAGATGCAGGGAGTGGAGAAATAGGCTCCACTCCCAGATGAGACAAAACGGCCACTGCAAAGAGGCAAGGACCCCGTAGGACAGACCTGTGGCCCTTTGGCAGGCTGCTTGTGCTGTGACGGGCAAGGATGCTCCCGGGGCCTGCGCTGCTCACACATCTGTTTCACTGACCCCCACCTACCCACCCCAAGATGCTCAGAGTTCCCTTGCCACCGTGGAGAACGGAGATTGTGAAACGTATGTTGGAAATGACAGCCGCGTGGGAGAGGAAGCCACCCTCCAGGGAGGTCGTGTGGCTTGGCCTCCATTCCTAGCCCCAAGGACATCCTGCGACCTCCCTGAGTTTCTCCCTCCTCGTCTGAGCTGGAATGGCTGGGACCACGTTAAATCCAGGCTTCCTCCTTGCAGCGCTGCGGTGCTGGCGTTCCATGAACGTGGCAACAAGCGTAGATCTTTGGAACCCAAAAGAGCTGAATTAGGCCCCCGGTTCGCCCAGATTAGAAAAAGTCAGTGGACTTGGTGAGTTCACTGCTGGAATGGGAGACCGATAAGGAATGAGAAACTCCGGCCAGACACCCGGAGAGTGAGTCATTGGCTTCGAGCTTCATGGGGACATAAATGACTACCCTGGGCAGTTTCACCCCAGGACCGCTGTTCACTCCTGATGTCCCCTGATGGACGAGGGCCAAAGAATGGGGGTGTCGTCACAGGTCACTTCCCTGGATCCTCATGATCACGGCCAATTTGCCTGAAATGACCGTTTCCCACCTCGTGACTTGCTGATGCGGTGGCCTCCCTTTGGTTGCTTGCTGAATTGTTCCGTCTGTACCTATGTGGCAGGCACCATGCCAGGCTCGGGGGCGGGGCACAGTGATCTTGCAACACAGATGGGATTTCTGCCCTCAGGGAGTTCCCTGTCTGACAGAGCAAAAGGGATATTTACCAATGATCACGAGTTCTCGGCGTTGACAAGACCGTAAAAGGGGACCTTCACAGGGACGTTCCGGGGGTTTGATGTGGTCAAAGAAGTTGGGAGGGCTTCCCTGAGGAAGGAAGCTGGGAGCTAAGCACCAGCTAGCCTAGACCACATGAGTTCTGGAGGGCCTGGACCACATGTGCAAAGGCCCTGTGGTGAGAGCAAGGGACGTGAATACTAGGTACTGTAAGACAGTCTAGTTGGAGCTAGGAATCCTGGGTCCAAGATTAGGTTAGAAAGGTGGGCAGAAACCAGATGTCAAAGCCTGCTGGCCAAGCAGCAAGGGAAGCCACCCCAGGGTGCTGACGTGAGGCGGGCAACGTGATTGATAAGCGGAGAAAGGACCCAGGGCTGGGATGTAGGTGTAAACCACACCGGCCATTCATCCTGAAGACATTTCCTGAGCATTGGCAGTGTCCCAAGCCCAAGAGCCACCAGGAGGCAAGGTGCAAAGCCCACTTGGAAGGCTCTTTCGTGGCAGTCTGGGTTTTCCAGTTGGTCGAAAGCAGAGGCTAAAGACATTCCTTTGCTCCATCTCGGCCACCCCGTCTGGACCCCAGAGTGCTCACGGACACTTTTCTTCCTGTTGCCAGGCCTGCAGCTGAATTTCACCGCCTCCTGGGGAGACCTGCATTACCTGGGGCTCACAGGCCTGGAAGTCGTGGGCAGGGACGGCCAGGCACTGCCCATCCAGCTGCACCAGATCTCCGCCTGCCCCAGAGACTTAAACGAGCTCCCGGAGTACACGGACGACTCCCGGACCCTGGACAAGTAAGTGTTAAGAAGCGTGAGGCCCGCGGCGGCAGGGGCTCGGGGCCCGGATTTGCGTTGTAGATTTCAGGCTCAAACATCAGCTGGCATCGTAATTCGAACTTAGGTCCTTGAAGTTCAGGGTCTGCCCCCCCCTTTTTTTTGTCTTTTTGCCTTTTTATCTAGAGCCGCATCCGCGGCATATGGAGGTTCCCAGGCTAGGGGTCTAACAGGAGCTGTAGCCGCCAGCCTACACCACAGCAACAGCAACGCCAGATCCGAGCTGCATCTGCGACTTACACCACAGCTCACGGCAATGCCAGATCCTTAACTCACTGAGCGAAGCCAGGGATCGAACCCGCAACCTCATGGTTCTTAGTCGGATTCGTTAACCACTGAGCCAGGAAGGGAACTCCCAGGGTCTGCCCCTTTTATCAGCAAGGGACACTGAGGCCCAGGAAAGGTCCGCATGGCACCAGAAGCCAGGTTCTCCTGTCTCCGGACCCAGGCATGCTTTGTGTTTTCTCCACAGTGCTTAGCGTGGGGACTTGCTCACGGCGGCTGCTTGGTAAGACTCTGGCTTCATGTTCAGGCATGAGTGGCCCCACCTCTCACCTCCCTGAAAAGCTTTCCCCTCCCCTCCATTCCCGTTCCAATGCAAGGAACAGACTGTTAGAAATAAGAGGGGAAAAGATTGTCAAGGAAATAGAAACATGCTGGATATCTAGTAATTTGTGGATCTGAGCCACATCTGTGACCTACACCGCAGCTCACGGCAATGCTGGATCCTTAAGCCACTGAACAAGGCCAGGGATCGAACCCGAGTCCTCATGGGTACTAGTTGGATTCGTTGCCACTGAGCCACAGTGGGAACTCCCCTCCCATCTTTTTAATTTTTTTCTTATAAGGTTTTTTTTTTTTTTTTGCAATGTTGAGTCTGGATTTTACTGCTTGCATCTCTGCAGTATTGTTTAACCTGTTTTTCAGGCCCCTATATTTTCTGTATATTGTTCCCTAGATCTAGAGGCCTGGCCAAAATGATTTTTGACCATTAGGGTGAAACACACCCATCAGGGCACGCGTGTCACTCCAGATTCCTTTTAGGACACACGGAATATCTGCTTGTCAGTCATCTTGTGATGTTGGCAGCCAACACTTAGTGGTTAGAGCTATTGCTCTGTGAGTGAAATGGTATTACACTGATCCTATCACTTTTTTTTTTGTCAATAAAGAGAAAATTTCCCTCAATTATTTGGTTACTTTTGGGTACAATTCGAGTAAGATATTCAACCGGCAATCTAACAGTTTAATTCTTTCCCTTCATTTTCCAGTTTTCAAGATAGTGAGTTGTCTCTCTAGCATCCTTTAAGACACTTGTTTGCTTGGACTACCAAAAACTCAGGGATTTCAACCTACTGTGTTTGAAGGGTTTCAATCTAGTATAGTTGTAATCCTATTGGTGCTCAATCGGATCCCTCTTTGGACACTGGGAGCTCCTGGATCCTTTTGTAAAAGAGTCTCTGATAGGTGCCTTGCTTTCTAATGTGACGGAATATTCATGAGGTTCCTCTTGTCTATTTAAGTCCCAGGCGTAGCTTCAGGCATTTCTCCAAGAAGCCCAGTTTCCGTCTAGTGGGCAGTGGTATTTAGAGACCATAATCTAACCACTAGGGATGCTCATTGCTATTGGGTTAGTCCTTGATTCTAGGTTTTTTTCTGTGGACGGAACTAGGAAGTGTCATTTAGATATTCCTGAGGGTGTCTGCGAGGACCTCTCTTCACTGTCAGCTAGAAATGCTTCAACGATTCTCTCCACTCTCAGGATCGGGCAGCAGTTTGGCGGTGGAGGTGGCCCCGTTTCTAGGACAGGGAGGTAATTGCTTTCGGAAGGAATTAGAAGGCTCTCCAGTGGTAGACCTCAGTCAGCTTAATTCCGCAAACACCCAGGGTTAAACTGCTGAATTTCCTCAGTTTTAAGATGCCAGCAATTGTAAGACACATCATCCATCAATTTAATAACGGCCTTTTAGAGAAGAAAAGAAACATCACCTCCTTGGAGGAACACTTTGATTGTGAGATTTATTCCAAGTCCAAACCTTTAAAAACATAAAAGGAAAACATAAAGTTTATTTTAAAATGTAGGAAACGCAGCAGCCGCCTGCATCCTTCCCAGGGCAGTGGCTTCAAAGTCCCACCAGTTGGGAGCGAGAGGGGAGGGTGTTGCCCAGGAGGCTGAGAGCTAGGCGCCTGCCTCCGGGGCCAGTGCAATCAGAGCCAGAGGCTGGGCTGAGGCGTGCTGGGCAGACTTGGGAAGGATGAGGCAGGAGAACCGGAGAGTGATCGGGGTGGGAGTGCAGTGCGGGCCGGGTGCCGAGCTCTTTCAGGACACTGCCTGAGACATTCCCGTCGAGGCTCAGCGGGACCAAACCCAACTGGTATCCACGAGGATGCGGGTTCGATCCCCAGCCTCGCTCAGGGGGTTAAGGATCCGGCATCTTCATGAGCTGCAATGTAGGTCGCAGACACGGCTCGGACCCTGTGTTGCTGTGGCTGTGGCGTAGGCCGGCAGCTGCAGCTCCAATTCGACTCCTGCTTAGACCGGGAACCTCCATAGGCAGTGGGTGTGGCTCTAAAAAGCAAAAAAAAAGAGAGAGAGAGAGAACACTAGCTGAGAAGAACATGAGGGTACTTTCTCCTGGTGGCGGGTGTGAGTCTGCTCTGAGACACCCAGGCCACTTGACCACAGGCCGGACCAGCTCCCCACAGAGGCACCTGACCCTTCTCACACTTGCCCCACTACCAGGAGCTGTCAAGTTCATCCTCGCACCCGAGCATCTTTCTCCACCAGCACAAGAAAGAAGGAATAGAACTTGTTCAGAATGGACGTTCGGTTCAGCATTTTACGGAAAGTTAGGAAAATAGAAACAGTCACTTCCCGTCCCCTCGGACAGAAATATATTTTTCGCTTTTGCATAAATCCCTCCCGCTCCTTGTCCTCATTTTGCACCGTTAAAATCAGCGCCCTTGCTATCCGTGGCCCGCCTTTTCCCTGTTAATGGCATCATCCTCGTGATTTTCATTTTAATTACTCTGCAAATTTACCGAGCGGTTCCCTATTTTGAGACCTTTTAGGGTTTGTTTCTTGGTTGCTAATATAAGTAACGTCTTGGGAGTTCCAGGTATGGCTCAGTGGGTGAAGGGCCTGACGTTGTCTCTGGGAGGCTGGCAGCTGCAGCTCCGATTCGACCCCTAGCCTGGGAACCTCCATATGCTGCGGGTGTGGCCCTAAAAAATAAATAAATGAATAACTAACTAAATAAATAAATAAATAAAGTAATAAAAAAAAAGTAAGATCTTGGTGCAGATAGCTTTCCAGTATAGAGAATAAATTTTCCTTAGGAGGAGAAAAATTCCAGAAATGGGATTCCTGGGTTAGTGTCCTGAAAAATAACATATCCCCCCCACACACACCCTGTTTTTAAAACCTTGATGATGGGAGTTCCTGTCATGGCGCAGCAGAAACGAATCCAGCTAGGAACCATGAGCAGCAGAACGAATCCAGCTAGGAACCATGAGGTTGCAGGTTCGATCCCTGGCCTTGCTCAGTGGGTTAAGGATCCGGTGTTGCTGTGAGCTGTGGCGTAGGTTGCAGATGCAGTTCAGATCCCTCATTGCTGTGTCTGTGGTGCAGGCTGGCAGCTGTAGCTCCGAATGGAACCCTGGCCTGGGAACCTCCATATGCCGCAGGTGTGGCCCTAAAAAGCAAAAAAAAAAAAAACAACAACAACAAAAAAACCTCGATGCTGGCTTTGCTGTACCTTTAACAGCATGAACTATTATTTTTTTCCCCGTTTTCCTGTTTTGTCTAACTTCACGGATGCGAGATGACTCCTTGCTTTAGTTAGTCTCGCCTCCCCGTAATGAGCCTGGTCCAGTCATGCCAGTTCCAGGCAGGGGCCGCTGGGGAGAGGAGTGGGTGTAGCCCCTACGTGGTGATTTTCCCAACAGACGGGGGCGCCGTCCCCATCTCTCCGCTCCTTACCCGCCTCCCCGACCCGATCCCGATCGCAGGTTAATCGATGGAGACAACATCACCACGGAGGACGAACACATGTGGCTGATCCCCTTCTCGCCGGGGCTGGACCACGTGGTCACCATCCGCTTCGACAGAGCCGAGAGCATCGCAGGCCTGCGCTTCTGGAACTACAATAAATCTCCTGAGGACACCTATCGGGGGGTAAGCCGGGGAACAGCGGCCGCTCTCAGTCCACTGTCAAGGAAACAGCAGCTTGATGAATGGCTGGTGTGGCCCGCCAGAAAGAAGCATAAATCCTCCAGAAATTTCCAAATGGAGCTGGGGGGGTTACAGCCAGGGAGGGAGTACGGCCGCCGTTTCCTTCTGCAAACAGCAAATGCAGGCGAGAGAGCCCGGGGCAGACTCGGGGCACTCTTCTGAGGGTTCAGGGGTCCTTGGCAGGCTGATTGCACCCCTTTTGTTCACTTAGCGCTTTGCGGGGCCAGGAGTGGGCTGAGGGCTTTTGGCTCTTTTGGCCCTTCATTGGACCTGTGTCCCAGCCTCTGGGAGGTGGGTGTTATCACCCCCCACCTTCCAGGGTATTAAAAACCGAGGCTCAGGGAGTTCCCACTGTAGCGCACTGGATTAAGGAAGGATCTCGCTTGTCTCAGTGGAGGCGCCAGTTCAATTCCCCGACCCGGCGCCGTAGGTTGAGGATCTGTCATTGCCACCGCAGCTGTGGCATAGGTCACAGCCGCGGCTCAGATTCGATCCCTGGCCCCCGGGGGAACTTCCACGTGCCATGGTACGGCCGAACAGAAAAAGATACTAAAAATTTGAAAAATAAAAACCGAGGCTCAGAAAGGCCTCGTCACTCGTCTCAGGTCACACAGCTAAAGCCCCAGTCCACATTTCCACACCGTGTTCTCTGCTGGGTGTGAACAAGCAGGGACCTCTGTTGGAAGGTGGAAAAGAGCAGCAGAAGTGCCCCGTCTCTCACGGGCTTTTCTGACCTATATGACCATGAGCATAGGTCCCCTCCCACTGCACGGAAGTGACGATGACAAAGTCACCTAAAATATGGCAAGGCCTTGAGAGCCCTGAAGTCATAAGATTCTGCGTCTGAACCCCCCATCCCTCCCGCCCTTAGCAGCTGTGTGACCTTGGGCCAGTGGACTGCCTTTCCTGGGCCTCAGTTTCCCCGTCTGTAAAAGGAGGAGGAAGGAGCCACCCGCACCCTCTGCCCCACCGGAGGTGACAGCCAGGAGCCAGGTTGTTTATCACAGTGAAGCCAGCAGCTCCCTGCCCGGGTCTCCTTTAGGAACAATAGCTCCTCGGGAGCCGGCAGTTTACAAATCCTCCCGGGCCGCCCTGCTGTCTTTGTAAACGCGCTTGGGTTGAGCGGGTATAAAATGTCAGATATACTGGCCTTAAAAAAAACAGTCTTCTGCCTCAACTCGTGCCTCTGGGCCTTTCCCTTCCTCTGAGTGCATCAGTCTTTGCAGCTGAGCTTCCGCGCCCTGGATTTACTGCCTGGAAACGTGGGGCCCAGAGCCCCCCTGCCGCCCAGGTCCGGCCCCCAGCCAGCCTCGGTGATGCCAGCAATGGTGCCAGCGATGGTGCTGGTGCCGTGGGAGGGGGCAGGACCCGAGTGATGCCCCCTAGGAAACCCCAGCCCCTCCGTCCCCAGGGAAGTGCATCAAATGCCTGCCCCACACCCCGGCTGCGGGCCCCCGGCTTGGGATTAGAGCCAGGTCTGGCAGTCCAGGAGACGGGCTTTCCTTCCCTCCTGTGTGTCCTTGGGTGAGTTTCTTAGTCTCTCTGAACTCTAGTTTCCTTAGCTGTAAGACGGAGGTGATAATAAAAGCCCCTTCTGGGGGCCTGGGGAAGTCAAGGATGCTTCCTGGAGGAGGTGGGGCCCCTGGGAGATGGACAGGGGCTTCCTGGGCCTCTGCTTTGCTCTGTCGCTAGCTTCGCTTCAAGTGGCTTTGTCCACGGTGCCAATCCCTGCAGCTCCAGGCTTGCATTCCACACGCTCCAAGTCTAGCAGAAAAAGAGAGAGCCCCCTTTCAAGGCGAAACCCCCAGAGCCATGCTGATTGTTCTGGCCGAGTTCCATTGCCCTGAACCAGTCACGTGGCCCATGGGTTACAGTCTTCAGTTTGGCCAGGTGTGGGTCACAAGTCCAGCCCTGGGACCTGGGTAGGAATTAACTTTGAGGAAAACCGAGTGGAGGTGTCGTAACAGCTCGGGGTCACCATATCCAGCCATGCCTGAAGCCAGCTTCCCTGCACCTTTTAGGTTTATGCACCCTGTGACTGATTGACTGACTGATACATTGGGGGGGGGGGCTCCCTGAATGCTAAAGGGCCCCAGGGGACATTGTTATCCACTAGATGCAGGACAGGACCCCTTCCTTTCTGCCCCTCTGTGTCCCCCGGGAGTGAGATGCCACCCATTTCAGCAGCTGGCCTAACTGCTCATCGTGAAGGTGCGGGGAGGTGCTGGGAGCCCTGGTTCCAAAATGAGTAGCCAGAAAGAGGGTGCCATCTTAGCGCCCCTCTCTGCTCACCCACCACTCACTCCCTGCCCCGGGGAGCAAAGCTGAGCCCCCGCAGACCCTGCCATCAGGCTTCGACACTTACCGGTAGAGCCCAGCCCTCAGGCTGGCAAAGTCTGGCCCAGAACAGGGAGACACGGTGGCCCAAGCCCAGTCAATCCAGCAAGTTTTTAGTAAGCACCTACTGTGTGCCAGGCCCCAAGAGCAGATGTAGAAATCATCCAGCTGGGGTCTCTGCCATTAAGGGAGACCCAGAAACCATTGAAGACACAGCTAGGGATGATATGCCCATAAAAGGACAAGCCCAGGGCTGTGAGAAGGAAGATCAAGACGGGGGCCGTTTCTGTCCCTGGGGAAAGTGCCAGGAGAGGAGCCAGGGTTTGGAGAGGCTGGCATAGGCTAACACTGATCCAGCGTGTATTTTGCACCGGGCGCTATCCTATTCTAGAGGCTTTATGTAATTTCGTTCGGCACTGAGCCCATTTCACAGATGAGAAGGTCGAGGCAGGGAGGTTAAGTAACTTACACGACCATTCATGGTGGATCTCGGGGCACCCGAGTCTGTGCCCATGACCAGCATGTCGTACCAGCTGGGGCCACTGCAGCCGAGGAGACCGCGGCAGGTGTACACGTGGCCACTGCCGTTGGGGGGCCTCACCTGCCTGGTCCCCAGCTCTCCACCCGGCGCGGCCCCTGGCACACAGCAGGGATGGCACTTGGAAAGGGGACCCCGGCCAGGTGGTTTGGGTCTGGGAGGACAGCCTGGGGGCTCCTCGAGGGCCCTCTGGTCGTAGTAAATGCCAGCCACCAGCAGCACGGCCACAGCAGCGGGCGCCACCCTCACACCGGCTTCTCCTTTTCAGGCCAAAATCGTCCACGTCTCCCTGGACGGCCTGTGCATCTCCCCTCCAGAAGGCTTCCTCATCCGGAAGGGGCCAGGCAACTGCCACTTCGATTTCGCCCAAGAAATCCTCTTCGTGGACTACCTGCGGGCCCGACTGCTGCCCCAGCCGGCCCAGAGGTGAGCGGAGCAAGCCCCGTGAAGGGCTCCCCACCGCGGCCCTGCGGGCACCGCCTCCGCGCAGTGCTCTGAAGCGTGGACCGAAAGGGCTTTTTGGCTTTTTTTTTTTTTTTTTTTATGTAGAGCCGCACCCGCGGCACATGGAGGTTCCCAGGCTCGGGGTCTAACAGGAGCTGTAGCCGCCGGCCTTCGCCACAGCCACAGCAACGCGGGATCCGAGCCGCGTCTGCAACCTACACCACAGCTCACGGCAACGCCGGATCCTTAACCCACTGAGCAAGGCCAGGGATCGAACCCACAACCTCATGGTTCTTAGTCGGATTCGTTAACCACTGAGCCACGAGGGGAACTCCCGAAAGGGTTTTGAAATGACGATCAAACACATCTCTCAAGCTTGGCCAAGCTTCTCCCAGCAGCCTGTGGGATGCAGCCATCCTGTCTGGGGATGGCTGGGTTTCTCACCCGTCTGGCGCGCTCGAGATTATAAATGCTGTGCTGCGCTTCCTGCCGAGAGAAGGAGGCCCCAGTCTGCCTCCATCCCAGAAATGCCCGCTGGCCGGTCTGAGGAAGGGCCTTCCCCCTCTTGTCTGTGTGTTCCCGCTTTAGAAAGACTCAAAGAGGAAAAATAGAGCCTGACGTTCGTGGCTCCCCAGGGATTTCTTGGCACCCCCTGTCTCAGCCGCGTCAAGTTCATAACGATTTGTAAATGTCACCTTACGTTTACTCATTCAAACACCCTGATGTCCAAATACCAGAGGCCAAGCCCTCGAAACAAAATGAGTTTCCCACCACCGTAGCTGGGGATCGCTTCTCTGGCCAGATACAGGAAGAGTCACTTAATTCTAGCATTGCCCCACCAACTGAAGAAAGCCCGGCCGGGGCTGGAGGGCACCGGCCACAGACAGGGAGAGAAGCCCGACAAGGAGGAATCTGAAGGGGTAGAGAGGCCCCCCAACCCCCAGGTGCCTGCTCTGAGCCCCAGGCTTGTGTTCATCCCTCAGCGAACCCTTCCAGCCACCCTTTGAATGTGGGGTTGTTACGCCCATTTCACAGATGTGGGAACTGAGGCCCAGGCCAGGAAAGCCGCCTGCGCAGGATCACCAAGCCAAAATCTTCGGGGCTTTCCGCACCTCCCAGCCTCCTCTCCCCACCCATCTCCCAGCAGCAATCCCCCACCCCTGCTGCGGCCTGCTTCCCGGGGCAAACACCTGCTGCCCAGCCCCATGTCACCTCAGGGCCTTTGCTCCAGATGCTGTTTGTGGCGGAGGGCTCAGATCCGGGTCTTCCCATGGCTCTTGCCTCCTTAGCTCAGACATCCGCCCGACTGGGGGTAGCCTCCCCCGCCCCCCCCAGCCCTCTCCCCGGGTGACCCCTCATGGGTCTTCACTCAGCTCTCAGCGCAGCACGGACTCACCTGGCTCACGAGGGGCTCAAGTAGGGGTGAAGGGAGTGGACCCCGGAGCCAGATGGCCTTGGGTCCCATCCCACTCGTGTCGTCCTCCAGCTGTGCGACCTTGAGCCAGTTGACTTCACTTCCCTGTGCTCCCGTTTCCTCACCCACAACCCAAGGAAGTAAGAGGACCCACCCCACCCCAGGGCTGTTTTGAGGCCTGCAAGTGTCCACAGCGGTCAGATCAGAGGTGGTGAGCCGCCTCCTCCGGGGGTAGGGTGCCCACATGGGCCAAAGCTTGTCTGTCCTTCCCCCCCGGTGCCTCCCTAGGGGAATGGCTGACCAGCAGTTTGGGCCGCTGCAATCCTCTGCTTCCTGGTGCTTTTTTTTTTTTCCCCAGGCTGGACACAAAGGGCCTGGAGCGGGCGAGCATGGACTACGAGGCGCCCCTGATGCCCTGTGGCTGTATCCTTCCCCGTGCGCCCGTCCCAGGCTCCCTGGGGCCACGGCCAGAACCCAGGGCGAGGGTGAGGCCCTTGCAGCTGCCTTGCCTGCCCCGAGGTGGGGTCTGGGCTTTAGCTGCTCACTCGGGGGTTTCAGCTAGGCCAGCGCTGGAAACCGAGGGTGGGAGGGCCCCCCCGGACCCTGGGGACAATGCAGGTGCTGCAGAACTGGAGCGGCACCTGCTGGGCTGAGGTTGCTGGGGGCAGCACCGAGGGCTGTAGCCCAGAGAGGCCACAGAAGCTGGAACGGGCCCCCGAGGGCTGCGCCGGAGGCCTGTCCTTGGAACCGGGCCGGGAGTAGGTGAAGAGAGAAGGAGTAAGAGCTCAGACGTGCCGGCCGCGTATCGCGCCCAGCACTGTGCGCAGGGGTTGCCTGTAACAGCCACACGAGGCAGGGGTGACCGGCACCCCCATTTCACAGGTGAGAAAACAGAGGCTCCGAGAGGTGAAGTAACTTGCCGGGACGGGGCAGGGCCGGGCCAGGTTAGTGAACACAGGCAGCCTGGCTCTCTCACTCCCCAGTTCTCCCAGAGGGATCCCCTCTAGCTCTGTCGCCTGGGGGCCACCCTACTGTTTCCCAGGGTTCCTGGCCCGCCTGCTCCTGGGGATGCCAGGAGCCAGTAGGGGACAGGGCTGGAGGCCCCGCTGTGCATGGGGGTCGCAGTCAGCAATGGGGGAGGGGGTCACCCCCCAGCCCACCCCCCCATGCTATGATCCCACCCCACCCCCGCCCTCCCGGTTTTCACCCCTGCACACTCGATCTGGGTGGAGGAGGGAGCAGACATCCTGTTCTTGTCATTTTCCAGTCGGGGAAGCTGAGACCTGGTCACTGCTGAGCACCCTGTATGAAGCGTATGACAAATGCTCCCCCATCCTGCCAGCTCCCCAGAACGCACCTGCCCCTCCTGTCCTGTCTCCTGGGGCCTGGAGAGAGCTTTTGAATTTTTTTTTTTTTTGTCGTTTTAGGGCTGCACTGGTGGCATGTGGAGGTTCCCAGGCTAGGGGTCTAATCGGAGCTGTAGCTGCTGGCTTACGCCACAACCACAGCAATGCCAGATCCGAGCCGCGTCTGCGACCTTCACCGGATCCTTAACCCGCTGAGTGAGGCCAGGGATCAAACCCGCAACCTCATGTTTCCTAGTCAGATTCATTAACCGCTTGTGCCACGACGGGAACTCCCAAGCTTTTGAATTCTTAAAACACACTACACACACAGGCAGTTTAAATAAGAAAATCTGATGCCATGTGCATTCTGACTGACTTCCGTCTCAGAAGGAAAAATATCATTTTTTTCTCATTCGTCTCTCTCTCTCTCTCTCTCTATATATATCTCCGTGTTATCTTTGTCGTCGTTTTCTTTTGTTCTCCAGCCAGTTAAGCCTGTTTTTCCTTAATAACACGTTCCAGTCATTTTCCAGTTTCAGCTGCTGACCAGCTGGGGTGACCCCTATTACATCGGTCTTACCGGCCTGGAGCTGTATGACGAGCGGGGAGAAAAAATCCCTTTGTCGGAAAACAGTATCCTTTCTAAGCAGAAGGGGGGGAGGCTCCACCCCGACTGCAGGGAACCTGGGATGGTCACGGAAAGCGTGGGACCTCGTATGCAGGGGGAGACGTCCCTGTAGGAACCAGACCCGGAAATTAAAAATGGCACCGAGCTCTACTTACAGTCAGATGTGACCTTTGCAAGCAGGCAGGCCAAGACACCCATAAACACAAAGAGTTCATGGCCCAGGGATCTGGGAGAGGCTACGGACTGCAGCCCCCCGTTTGGAGAACCATAGAAAACTTTGGAGTTCTAAAGGCCCTAACAAGGCCTTCAGGGAGCCACCTGTTGTCCTGTGTACAACCCAATGTGTCCTGTATTTATGGACCACAGAGCCTTTTGCTCATGGAATGCCCATTCCAGAATTTGCAAACTGCTAACCTAGGGATTCTTCTTCTTCTTCTTCTTCTTCTTCTTCTTCTTCTTCTTCTTCTTCTTCTTC
>PVHT021183586.1:5950322-6007926 GCA_004024745.2 Catagonus wagneri
TCTTCTTTCTTCTTCTTCTTCCTCTTCCTCCTCTTCTTCCTCTTCCTCTTCTTCCTCTTCCTCTTCTTCCTCTTCCTCTTCCTCTTCTTCTTTCTTCTTTCTTCTTCTTCTTTCTTCTTCTTCTTCTTCTTCCTCCTCCCACATCTGCAGCATATGGAGGTTCCCAGGCTAGGGGTCGAATCGTAGCTACAGCTGCCGGCCTACACCACAGCCACAGCAACACGGGATCTGAGCCGCATCTGCAACCTACGCCACAGCTCACAGCAACGCCGGATCCTTAACCCACTGAGTGAGGCCAGGGATCGAACCCGCATCCTCATGGATACTAGTCGGGTTCATTACCGCTGAGCCACAACGGGAACTCCCGAGTCTTGGTGGTATTGATCATTACAAGTGATTCCTTGGGTGAATAAATCTTCATCAGCTTTACCAAGAGCCTTCTCAGTGTCCTCTGAGATCCTCACCTCAGTTCTGGGACATGGAGACGTTTGGTCCCATTTTTCAGATGAGGGAACAGGCGCTGAGATGCCCTGGGACTCGCCCAGATGTCACAGGTCCGGATGACAGAGCCAGAGCTGGAACCGGGTCCTCAGATCCGTACGCATGCCTGTCAGCTGAGTCGCAGTAGCTGAGTCCGCCTCTCTCTGCTCCTTGCGGCCGAGGCAGAATCCAGCCATGACCTTGTCCCCTTTGCAAAGGAAAAGCGTCTGCTCCAAAGCAGCTGTGACGCGTTTTATTCCTGCCTCCAGCAGTGGCAGGAAAACCCATCTTTTTCCGCCTGCCCTCCGCGCGGTTTCCTCCCCTTTCCTTGAAACTGGCCACCCCTCTGCTCTCAACCCCGCTGCCCTCGGCCTCCACACTTCTCATTTTCCCCGGAACGTGTCTAATTGGGCTGTCACTCCTCCCGCCGCCCAGAGCAGCAGACGGCCGCTCTGCCCGCCAGGCGTGCCCGCCCGGGTGTCCCCAGAGCCGCGCCGTCAGCGTGACGGAGGCTGGCGGCCGCGAGAGTGGCCCTGCGGTGCCCAGTGCCCAGCGCACCACTTTGGGTTATGACAGCTTAGCGGCGTTCACAGATATTGCTGCCTTCCCCGACAGCGTCAACTCCCTGGAGGGTGTGTGCGGGGACGTCCGGACCCCCGACAAGCTCATCGACCACGTGAATGACACCAGTGACGGCAGGCACATGTGGCTGGCCCCCATCCTGCCTGGCCTGGTGGGCTCCTGGGGCTCCCAGCCCTGGGGTGGCCGGGGGGTGGGGTGGGTGGGTGCGGGCTGTCCCCAGTCTCAGCGATGCATCTTTCTTTCAGGCCAAGTTAATTTCGAACAAGTCAAAAGGCCCTGGGGACGGCCAGGAAGGCTTGGGTCTTTACTAACACACCCAGTGGGTCAGCTCTTCTGGGCCAGAGTTCTTTCCGTTTGCTGGGGTCGTTTATCACAAAGGGACACCAGGGAGATGAAGGTTTTACCTGGGACCCCAAGGCCAGGCGCCCAACACGGCAGGCCCGGAGGCTCAGGCATCCATCAGATGCTGCAGGAGTCCTTCTCTGATTTCTCTTCTCTGCCTGTGCAGAGTCCACTCTGTCCTCCTCCTCCTCCTGGCTGCAGCCTCCCCTCACTCACTTTCTGTTCCTTGTTTGATGTCACCAGGCGCTTGACCCCAACTCTGCCCCCTCTCTGGCCTCAGATCTGCCTGGCACGCTCGCCCAACCCACTGACTCCCAGATCTCAGACCCTGCCATTGCTCCTGCTTATCGTGTGTGTGTGTGTGTGTGTGTGTGTGTTTTGTCCTTTTTAGGGCCACACCCGCAGCATATGGATGTTCCCAGGCTAGGGGTCTAATCGAAGCTGTAGCCGCCGGCCTACGGCACAGCCGCAGCAATGCCAGATCCAAGCCGCGTCTGTGACCTACACCACAGCTCACGGCAACGCCGGATCCTTAACCCACTGAGCGAGGCCGGGGATCGAACCTGCCACTTCATGGTTCCTAGTCGGATTCGTTTCCGCTGCGCCACGACGGGAACGCCACCTGCTTACCTTTTTGTTTTAAGGCCTGATGGCGGACCTAGGGGTGGACCTGGTCAGTGGTGGTCCAGAGGGAAGCGAGAGGCCAGGAGGTGGGACGGGTGGGCTGGCACCCCCTGCCAGCCTCCCAGGCTCGGGGCTGGATGCCCGGGTAGATGTGCGGCAGGGGCTGGGGCTGCCTCGGTGTGTCCGCTGGAATGTCCCCTTTTCTGCTCCCAGGCGGTCGGGCCGGAGGATAAGCGGGTGTGTTTTTCTCTCCCAACACTCGCAAGAAAAGGGCGGCAGCTTCGCTCAAGCAGAGGCCGACCCCTCAACCCCAGCCCCACCACTGCAAAGGGGAAACACGTAGATCTATCAACCTTCAGACCTGGGACCACCAACTGGTGGTCCAGCCTGCCGCCATCCTGCCCTTGGCCATTTTGCCAGAGCAGGTGTCTGCCACTGCCTTTCACTTGAAGGCCTTCGGGCGTGGGGGCAATTTCTCCCTCCGTCCCTCTCCCAGCCGGACTCCAGCGTCTATACCTGCTCGGGCAACTGAGTTTGAGGACCCTCGTCTTGACTTTCATTGTTTCCATGGCACAAGCAGATGGCTGACCTTCCCACACACACAGACCCTCCTGGGACATTTTTTTTTTCTTATTTTGCTTTTTAGGCCCATATCTGCGGCATATGGAGGTTCCCAGGCTAGGAGTCAAATCAGAGCTGCAGCTGCCAGTCTACACCACAGCCGCAGCAACGCAGAATCCAAGCCAAGTCTTTGACCCACACCACAGCTCACGGCAACGCCAGATCCTTAACCCACTGAGCGGGTCCAGAGATCGAACCTGCATCCTCATGGTTACGAGTCGGGTTCGTTACCACTGAGCCATGTCGGGAACTCCTCCTGGGTCATTTTAAGAGTGGCCACAGGCCGAGACCCAGGGCCTGTGGCCGAACTAAGCCTGCAGCCTGTGGCCAAGGCTGAATTCTTTTTGCTGTATTCTCTCTGGTAAGGGCCCCCTCACATTTGAGTCTTTACTGGGGCTGGGGAGCTGTCGGAGGCTGTTGGGATCCCCCTTTGCTAGCTGCTTCTGCCACTGATCATCAGGACAGTCCCCTCCCCATTCCCCAAACAGAGGTTCAAAGACATATGCTGGAAATTACCCTTCAGGGCCGATCGTCTGTGCTTGTCATTGACAACTGGGGAAAGGACACACAGGGGTCAAGGCCGCGCTGACGGCCGGCCCGGAGGCAGTGCCTCGCGACTCCTCCGGAGCAGGGGACCGTCCCCTCGGGCCCTGGAGCCCCAGACTGTGTTTCTGGGCCTGACCTGGAGGCCCCTGGGAAAAGCGCTTCTGTTCCTCCCCGGGCATTGCAACGAGGGCCACGCCAGGCCCGGAAAAACAGCCCCTTGAACAGCCAGCTCAGCGGTTTGCTGCAAACGCAGCCACACGTGATCTGACTCAAGATGGGCTCCGAGGAGATGCAAGGAGGCAGGAAGCCCAGGCCGCGGCCCGCAGCAGCCCGGGTTGGCCGTTGCAGGCAGCGCCGCCTCCGGGACCCCCCGCCCCCCACCCCGGGGCTCACACCCCGGCCCAGCCCAGTGCCTCTGTTTGCAAACACACCTGTTTTAATGAGTCGGTCTCTGCCCCAGGTCAACCGGGTGTACGTGATCTTCGATCTGCCAACCACAGTGTCCATGATCAAACTGTGGAATTACGCGAAAACACCCCATCGAGGGGTGAAGGAGTTTGGCGTAAGTACTTATTAGCCGGGTTTTTGGAGATAATTACGCTCGCTGGTAATTAGGCCTCCGGCAATGAGCCTTTGTGGCAGTTTGACTTGCTTCTCTCTGCCGCAACCTTAAGACAGAAATGCCTGGGTCCTCCGAAGCAGGGAATCTGCCGTCCAACCGTGAATTCAAAACCTCCCCGAGTGGTTGGAATCATCACCCTGAGGAAAAAAAAAAAAAAAAAGTGGCTTTTCTTTCATCTTCTCAGATCCTACTGGTTTAGGGAGTTCTTTGTGCCGGGAGGACGAGAGAACTCCCTAAACCAGAGGGGGACCAGAGACCCGAATTTGGCTCCCGGCTCTGCCACATGGGGTAAAGATTCCAGCCCTTTGAGCCTCGGCTTCCTCCTCTGCAATGTGGGGCTAATCCAGGTGCCTTTTCCTGGACCTTGTGAAGATCAGAAATCACAGCGCAGGCTGGGGACCTCGTAGGCAAGGCTCTGAGCCCTGATGGGCTTTGCCCGAGGTCACACGTGGGGCGGGAGGAGGGGGCCGATCGGCCACACGCCGTGGCCCCTCCTCTGTCCATCCAGCTCCTAGTGGATGACCTGCTAGTGTACAACGGGATCCTGGCCATGGTGGGCCACCTGGTCGGGGGCATCCTGCCCACGTGCGAGCCCAGGGTGCCCTACCACACGATCCTCTTCACCGAGGACGCGGACATCTGTCAGCAGGAAAAGCACACCGCCATCAGGTGCGCCCCGAGCCGGCCCCGCGACCCCCCCACCCCGCCCCCGAGCCGGCCCCGCCCCCCGCCACCCACCGGCCCTGGCCCTAACGAGGAGGGCTGGCAGGGACACGGGCCCGGAGACTGCTTGAACCTTCTGGCTTTTCCCCTCCCCGCAGTCATCAGGTGGAGGATCAGGACGTGCAGATGATGAATGAAAACCAAATCGTCAGCAACTCGAAAAGGAAGCAGAACGCGGTCGACCCAGGTAAGTTTCCAACCCCCACCCGGATGTCTGGTAGACCAGAAGTCTGGTCGGAACAGAGAGGGAGCGGGCAGCACACTCAGACCCCTCTGGCCTGGGAGCCCGCCTGGTGTGGGGCTGTGGGGGGGCAGAACCCCAGAGCAACCAGGTGGGCTTCCTGGAAGCCAGGCCTTGCCAAAGGCCAGGAAGAGCCCAAGCCCCCGGTCATGGGAAATCGGAAGAGGGTGGACAAGGCTTGGCAGGCAGAGGGAACAGCATCGCCGGAGGCGGCTGCGGCGGCGGCCCGGTCTCCAGGGGCCTTGAAGGGCAGCCGGGCAGTCTGGATTTCACCCCGAGGCCAGGGGGCATCCTCAGGGTGGCGGTGGGTAACGCTGCCCCCTCTGTGTCCTCCCTTGACAGCCTTACGCCCCAAAACCTGCATCAGCGAGAAGGAGGCAGCGAGACGGTGGTGGTGCTGAAGGCGAAATGGAGAGAGCCCGTCCTCTTGGCCAGGGTGGGGCTCTGTCACCGGCCCCCACTTAGCACCTGTGTCCCCGGCCGTCCATCAGGCCTCCCCATCGGCCAGCGCAGATAGCCAGGGGCTGGAAGGGAGCTGCAGCCCGGAGGGGGCCTCCACTGGGGAGAGGGGACCCGAGGGGTGGACGGCCCTCAGAGGCCCCGGCTCAGGCGCCAGTGACCCCCGCCACCCACCCACCACATCTCTGCCTCTTCTGGGGGCTGGCGGAGCTGCCTGAAAGGGTGGGATTTTTTTCCCTGGATTCCCCAGGTTTCTAACCCAATTCTGAGGAAGGAACCCCCTCAGGGAAGCTGATTCTGCAGGGCCTCTGTCCTCTCGTCAAGCCTAAGAAAGGATCAGCCAAGGGCCTATGTCCTGCCGAGGAACGGGGGTGGCGGGGGTGGGGAGAAGGAAGCTTAACCCACTGGCTCCCCAGAGCCGCCTCCGCCCTGGCTGGAGGGTCCCTGTCTCTGCGGTGCTGCCAGGACCAGGTAGGACTGATGGGCAGCTTCAGAGCCCAGAGGCCAGTGGGGCCCGTCCAGATGCCCGCTGGATGCAAGGCGGGGAGACAGAGGACCGGCGCTAGAGCCCCGCCCTCAGGCCCCGAGGCCACGCCCCTTCCACCTGAACTAGCCTGGCTGGCGGCAGCCCTCCCTGTCCGTCCCGCAGTCTGATCCAGGCTTCTCGCGCCTGCTGTCTCCCTTCCCATCCTTGCCCCCCAGGTCCCGGGCATCAGGCAGTGAGGTTCTTGTCGCCCCCCGCCCCTTTCTCATTCTTCCAGCAGCTTCCTGGCAACTCAGAAATGTGCCTTGCACACCACCACCACCCCCCCGGCCCCCCGCGCGGCACCGCGGGCCGCGCGAAGCCCAGAACGTATCTATTTCCATCTACGTAACAAGCTCGGATCAGGGACCTAATTGGTTTCCCAGTGGTGGGTAATTTCTCGTCCTGAATATTAATCTGTTGTTTTCCTGGCACCCGGCCCGGCCCCGCCGCGGTACTGTACTCCAGATACGTTCCTATGCAACCGAGAGCCCGGCAAATACTTTATGAGCTTTACAGCTTCAGCCCGAGCCACTATGCAAATACGCTTTTCATTCGGAGCGTGGGGCCCCGATGTGACGATAAGGAAGCGTTGCTCCCGGAGATGATCCATCATTTCCGAAGCTTCCAGGCCCCCAGCTTCTCTGCTCACCTCCCAGATGTGGTGAGCGCCTCGGGGTGACCTCCAGGCTCACAGGATTGCTGACGCCAGGGGCTGAGCAAACCACAGCTTTTAGTGACAAAAAAATCAGCGCTGTAGCTTTAAGGGGAGCCCAGCCTTCCCTCCCCAACCCAGCAGGTGTATGGGGTCAGACGTGTCTGGGAGATTGCACCGGCCAGCGCTGCACACCCTTGCTGCCAGAATCTAAGTTGATGTTTATAATAATTGTAGGTACTGTGCCATTTAGGAGGAAGAAAAACAAAAAGCTGTACAGGCATTAACTCTAAAATAAATTTCTATTTTTTTTCTCCTGCAAAATCAATAAAAGATGTTACTAAGAATAGGGCCCAGCGCACTGGATTTGGAGTCAAGACCGAGGGAGCCCTTGCTGCCTCCTAGAACTGACCCAGAGTCCATTGGAGGCTGGCTGTTCCCTTTTCCCACCTGCAAATGGGGTCGGGATCCTGGCTAGAGAAGAGACGCCCGTAGGTTTCTAGTGGTTATTAACAGGCCTGGACCTAACTCATTTCATCCACGTGCAACCCTCCGGGTAGGTACCATTATGATCCTCCTTTGACAGATAAGGGAACTGAGGCACAGAGAGGTTGAGTAACTTGCCGGAGACACACAGCTTTGGGAGCTATTAGTCAATTCACAAACGCTGAGATAACCACAGGAGAGCAGAAGCAGGTTTTGAAAATCCGCTGGGACTTTGGCCGTGGGCTTTCCCTGACGTGTGTGGATCCTGAAAGCCCAGATGCCTGACGGCTGGCCTCCTCCTGCGGTTCCCCGCGCCCGTCCTTCTCTCTGGGTAAATCAGCCCTTGAGTGGGAAGGAGGGCCAGCTGAAGATAAAGGGTCTGGGCTGCATTTCAGTGGCCAGCTGCCGCACTGGCGCGGGTTCAGGGGGCCCTCTCTGGCAACCCCACCTCCCTCCACTGAACCGGCAACAAGGGAGAGGACCTCTGGCCGCCTCCGGGTTCCTAGGAAGACAGAAGGGCCCTGCTCTGCCCGCCACCCTGGGGCTGCCGGGGCTTGTGTCTCCCTGGGGACCCTGAACGCAGGCCGGCCGTTCCCACATCCCATCTACGGGCTGGGTGGCCGGCCGGGCCTCCCAACTTCTCAGGCTCTCCAGCCACGAGCCAGAGCCCTGGGCCTGGATCCCTGTTGTTCAGGGACCAGGGGAGTGACATCAGGGAGCAGAGCAGGTCTTCGGGGACCTGGTCAGCAGGGCAGACAGGGCCCTTCCAGCAGAGAGCTGCAGCTCAGCGCCCAGGGCCCCACAAGGCCAGATCTTCAGGGTTTTTAAGAGAATTCAGGAATCCACGTGTTTTATTTACGTATGCATGTATTCATTTATTCATGTATTGCTTTTCTTGCTTTTTTAGGGCCGCACCCACGGCATATGGAGGTTCCCAGCCTAGGGGTCAAATGGGAGCTGTAGCCGCCGGCCTACACCACAGGCACAGCAACGCGGGATCCAAGCCGCGTATGTGACCTACACCACAGCTCACAGCAACGCCAGATCCGAGCCACGTCTGCGACCTACACCGCAGCTCACGGCAATGCGAGATCCTTAACCCACTCAGCGAAGTCAGGGATAGATCCCGCGTCCTCGCGGATACTGGTCAGGTTTGTTACTGCAGCGCCACGTCGGGAACTCCTTATTTATTTTTAATGTGAAATCAAACTTCGAAATGTTGGCTCTAAGTTAAGAAGTAAACGTGGAGTGAGTGAAATAAATCCGGTTACAAGTCCTGGGTGGCTGAGTCACCACCCCCTCTCAGCCTGCGCTGAGCTCCACGAGTCCGGCTCCCTGGAGGCGGCCGTCCCTGACCCCAGGGCTCCACGAACGCCCAGGGCTGGCTGCCCCCTGCCCTCCTGGGCTCTCCGAGTAGGCAGGAGGAGGAAGGGTTTTATTCCTGGTCCCTCGGCCCCGCCCCTCAGTCCCCAAGGGCAGAAGGCAGGGGTCAGCGGGGCGAGCTTTGCCGGCCAGGGATACGCCCCCCCCCCCCCCCCCCCCCCCCCCCCCCCCCCCCCCCCCCCCCCCCCCGCCTCCCCGGGAGCACGAAGGCCTTCCTCTCCCTCCACGTCCCCACCCGCCGCCCTGGGCGCGCCCAGCACAGGGATATAAATCAGTCCCCAACTGCAGCTGATTTCAACTAACTCTGCAGCCCTAAGTGCTTTCCCCGCCCCCGACCCCAAACAAGGGGTCGGCATCCTGGCAACGGTGGCTCTTCCCAGGGCCGAGCCTCCCAGCCTGCCTCGTCCTCAGGCTTGGCTGCGGCAAAAGAATGGCCACGAATCAAGCTGACGCTTCTATTACCCGAGGGAGTGTGTGGCCCGGATGGGTTGACTTTGGTGGGGGTAGGGGGGGACAGCTCCTCACAGCCACCAGCCAAAGAGGGAAGTCGGCCCAGAGACCCCCCTGAGGCTTGGCACCACCCCTGAGCCCTCCGCCAAGGGGAAGGACCAGGTTCCCGAGGGCACCCGGGAAGCAAGGGGGTGACGTTAGCAAACAAGAGGGCAGAGCCTCGTTTCAGGGCGTGAGGCCTCTGCAGACACGAGTCCAGGGCTGGGATGTGTCCAGGGCCGGCGTGTGCACGCGAGTGTGGGCTCGGGGCCAGCGGGAGCCCACAGGCTTGGGTGGGCGCCAAAGACACACCACACCGTTAGCACGTGTGCATGAATTGCCAACCCAAGCTTGTGCAATATCCGTGTCGGCGTGTGCACACAAGAGCATACGGAGATGCTGGTGGAAGGTGCCCCGGGGAGCAGAACAGGCTGTGGGTCGAGCCAAGGCAGCAGGGGTCAAGGTCGACATCCAAGACCAACAGCCATTCTGTCAGTGATCAGAACACGTCTGCTTAGTGCAGGGAATGGAGCCAGAAAGCTGTAGGCAGGGGCGGCAGCCTCTGTTTACTCACCTCAGGGACCCCCAGCTTTCACACCAGGTGGTCCTCCCTCCTCCCAGGTTCAGGCAGACAGTGTGGCACCTGCTCCCTGCATGAAGACCAGCCTCCCAATAACTCTCAGTAGGGACCCACTGGACCTGCCTGGAAGTGCTTCCTTTTATCTAACCACCAGCCTTCTTGCTGCAGCCTCCGTGAGACTGAAAGAAGCTATGTCTCACGCTCTGCTCTGCAGGTGCCCAGGAAAGGCCAGGAGGAGTTGAAGCCTGAGTGCTCCCAGGGGCCTCTTTCCGCCTCCCCATGCCCCCCCACCCCCAGCCTGTGCAGAGGATAAGAACGGCCCTTGCTTGAACCGGCCCGAGTACCATCATCAAGTACCACTTGCACGATTGTTTATTTAATATTTCTCTTGAAGTCGACTCTTTTTTTCTTTGAATTTAAATGCCTATTTTGGTTTCATCCTCAGGAATAACATCTGTGAAATCGTAGCACTTAACGTGCCCATTGTACAATTTTTTTTTTTTTTGCCTAATACACGTTTACATAAACACAACTATTAAAATAGATTAAAATTTTGCCCATGAGTCAATGAGAATTGTCTCCTGGACCTCCGTGGGCTACTCGTCAACTTGAGAAGGATCCTGGCTGAGAATAAAGAGCTCCACGGTGCCCCAGATCAGATTCCCATTCAACACGTCCCTGCCCGGCCTCGCGTCGGCAGTCGTTTCCTCTCGCCCAGAAGCCAAGGCCCGATCCCCTTGTCCTGACGTTCAAGGCCTTTCTGTTCGGGCCTCAGTTCTCTCCCAGACCCAGCTTCTGCTCCACACAGTAGGTCTGCGGTATTCACTGAGTGAATAGAAAACGGATGAATGAATCCTTGACTTGACTCCAACAGATGCATGAATGAAAGAGCACATACCTCCACCTGGGGTCCCCCGGGGGAACCCGAGACTCAAGACATCAGAACCTGCTGCCCCCGGGCCCATTCGATAACCTCAGAGTCCTTGCCAGCTTGCCCTCCTCCCAGGTCAGCCTGCTTTCCCTCCAGAATCCGCTGCCGCTGTCCCCTCCCGAGGTGCTGAACCGGCCTGCACCCTTCTCTCCCTTCTGGTGTGGTGAGCGTCAGGACAGGAGCCATCCTCCCACATCCGTCCTCTGCCCAGAGCCCTAGGGACCTCCCCAGGGAGGTACCGCTGGGCACTTCCTCCTCTGCTGAAAGCATCCCCGGCAGCTACCGGCCCCAGGAAAAAGTCTCAGCTTCCGAAGGAGGCTTCGAGTCCCTCTGGCTCCATTGACTTCCACCACCTGACTCTTTATCGCCCCCTGTTCCCTCTTCTCGCCACACTTGCCACCTAGACAATCTGAAGTCCCTATAATGCTCCCAACTTTCTCCCCCAGCCCCCTACACTCTGGCCGGCATGACCGCTAGACAACCCTCCTGTCTTGGCTTAAAGGTCATTTTCCCAAAAGAACCTCCCCCCTGACAACCACCTTCCCCAGCAGGTGCTGCCTTTGGGGTCCCACAGCCCCCCTCCTCTTCCCGCCATGAAAGACGCAGCAAACACCAACAGAGCGCTTGCTGTGCATCGGGCTCTGTTCTCTAAATGCGTCGCAGACATTAGTTCATTCGCCCCTCAGAACAGCTGTAAGAGGCAGGCATGCGGATGAGCCTGTGGGGCCGAGGCAGAGAGAGGTCAGGTAACCTGCCCACGGTCTCCAGTGGAGGAGCTGGCATCGGGACCCAGGCTGCCTGGTCCCAGAGCACTTCACACGCCGGACCGTAGCCCTCTGTCTGGTCATGTGTTCCGTGAGCTCTGTGAAGACAGATGCCCTTTCTGGGTGGTTCAGTATCTGACATCAAGTGCCTACCACGGTGTTTGGCACATGGGACGGGCACAGTGGATACACCTGGGTAGATGGATACACAGGTGGATGGTTGAATAACGAGGGTGAGTGATGCATGAAAGAATGGTGGATGTCTGATACAGGAAGAATGACAGCTGACAGGTGGATGATGGGTAGAGATGACGGATGGACGGAAGATGGATGAATGATGGATGGGTAGATGGATGGATGGATAGATGGATATATGGATGGATGGGTGGGTGGGTGGGCGGATGGTGGATGGGTGGATGGAAGATGGGTGGGTGGATGGGTAGATGAATGGATGGATAGATAGATGGGTGAATAATGGATGGATGGGTGGATAAATGGATGTCAGGTTTACAGAAGAATGAAGAATATTCTCTACTTGAGAGAAAGCTCTAGACATCCTTCTGGGAAGGAATGAGTCCTCTTGGAGTCAGAAGTCTTGGTTCAAACCCCCATCCCTGCTGTTCGCTAGCTCTGTGATCGTGGGCAAGTTACCTCATCTCTGTGACCCTAAGTCCCTCCATCTTCATACTAGGAACCTGCTTCCTCAGGCATCTAAGCCCTCAGTTTTGATGTAACGGGGCTTTAGACACAGGATAAAGGGTCTCCATGGGGGTCAGGGCCCCACATTTCCCACCTGCCTGAGCCCCCATTTCACCCATCTTCTGGAATCCAAGGCAGCCTGCCAGCCTGGCCCCATCCTGCTTGGCCTCCAGACCCACCCTTGGCTCCAGGCCCCCCTGCTCCCCCTCCATGCAGTGTCTGGCCCCCCAACCCACACACTCCGGGCTAATTCATCTATAGGCTCCTTAGGGACCTGATAGGGTGGGGCCATGAGGGAGCAGCCACAGCCCAGAGAGCGACTGGCCTCCACACACAGCCAGAACACAGATTCAACAAGCATTTATTGAGCCCCTGCTGTGTGCCTGCTGTGTGACCCCGCTGCCATGGAGTGCTGCTGCCCCTCCTTCGAGAAGCGCCCCCATTCCCCGCCCCTCCCCCGCAGGGCTCTGCACCCCGGGGGCCTCCTGGACTTCCTGGCTGGCTCATGGGTCCCAGGTTTCAGCGGCCAGTGTCCGTGTGTCTTTCTCATCATCTCAGCAGGGCTCCGCCTGTGACGGTGGCAAGAGTCAGCTGCCGCTCTCCCAAAGTCACGCTGTGCGGCCCTGGGCCACATCCCTCGGGCCCCCCTGGCCCCCGATTTCAGGAGCCTGAGCCCCAGGCAGCGGCGGGCAGGGCAGGCCACGTGTCCCCCACGCAGGCTGGCTGAGTTCACAGCACACAGGCCAGGTTTCCGAAAGCGCCAGACCAGCGGTCCGGTGGCAGGGGGCTGGTGCCCATGACGGCCTGAGGACCGGAGCCCGGCTGGGTCACTGTCACACCCAGTGCCCCAGGACCCAGCACTGGCGGTTCAGCTCTGATGCCTCCTGCGCAGAGCTCCGGGGCCAGGAGTCTCCCATGTGCGGCTGGTGTCCTGCCGAGAGACAGGGTGGTCAGTGCCAGCAGCGGCCTTCCTCCGCCCACACTCTCACCCGCCCACCGCCACCCCCAGCACCCCATCCACACCCCCCAAAGGCCTCCCACCTACCCTCCCACACCCCCATCTGCCCATTTCTCAGCCCGGATCCAGCCCTCTACCCACGGTCCCACCCACCCTCTCACCGCCCACCCACCCAGCTCCCCACCTAAGCCGTGCCCCTGTCACCCAACCACCTCGCACCACCAGTCTCCCAACACCCAGACACCCACCTGCCAGCATCTGCTGCCATCCGCTCGGCAACCCACCCGTAGACCCACAACTCCACTCACACACGACCCCCCGTGACCCCGCGCAGCTCTGAAACCTACCCAAGCATCTCCCACCTGTCACGCACCCCAGCACCCTCCATCCTTTCAGCACCCCGTAACACCCGCCAGCCTAGCGTCCCACGCACGCATCTATGCACAACCCCAACCATCCGCCTGTCCAACGTATGCATCTGCTTCCCAACCTGCTGACAGCTGCTAACTCACCATGTCTCCAATCTTTTTTTTTTTTTAGGGCCACACTCAAGGCATATGGAGGTTCCCAGACTGGGGGTCCCATCAGAGCTGTAGCTGCCGGCCTACGCCACAGCCACAGCAACGCGGGACCCAAGCCGTTTCTGCGACCTACACTACAGCTCACGGCCAGCCAGGATTCTTAACCCACTGAGTGAGGCCAGGGGTCGAACCTGTGTCCTCATGGATACTAGTCAGATTTGTTTCCACTGAGGCATGATGGGAGCTCCGTCTTGCACCCTTAACCTGGCAACGTAGTCACCCAACCACCCCCCACTGTGCACCCACCAACCCTGTACACCCACCCACTCCGGCATTCACCCCGCTCAGGACTCAGCCACCCCCACACCCACTTGCCATCCCCCCCGCCCCGTCAGCAACCCACGCGCTCACCTGCTCCCATCTACCCACCAGCCACCTGCCCCTCCAGGCTTCCCGTGGCTCCACTGTGCGTCCCACGTGCTCAGGGAGCTGTGAGAAGCTTAGAAGGCGGACAGTGTCGACAACCCCAGGGCTTGACCGCAGGCCAGCGCGGGGGGTACACGGATGCCCCAAAGTCAATCCTGAGCAGCTCCCAGGGCCCTGGCAGAGACTCGCTGACCTTCCACGGCCGCCCTGTGCCCTTGACCGCCAGGGCAAGCGGAAGGGCGGGGAGGCTCGACGGCTCAAACTTGCTGACCCTTCTGTGTTTTTCTTGATTCTTGGCAGCTTGCTTTCCCTGCCTTCACCCAAGTGCCTGCTTCACGTCTTTCTAACACGCCAGTCCCTTTTCCACTGCCACGCTGGCACCTGCCTGCATTGTCCTCGTGCCTATAGTTGGATCACATCCTCCAAGCCAGGAAGCCCTCCGGACCTCTTCTCTGCAGTCCTCGGGAGTCTCCCTGTCATTGGGGCACCCACCCCAAAGTCCCGCCCAGGAGAGCACTGGTTCACCCCTGGAGAACCTTCCACCATGGATCAATGGAGCTGGAAAGATGCAAACGCAGGAGAACACCTGGCATGGGGAGAAAACTAACAGTGACAGGGTGCTTACATTCTATGCCCCCTGCGAGGTTCTTTTCTTTTCTTTTTTTTTGCCTTTGAGGGCCACAACCACAAAATATGGAAGTTCCCAGGCTAGGGGTCGAATCGGAGCTGCAGCTGGCGGTCTGCGCCCCAGCCACAGCCATGTGGGATCTAAGCCACATCTGCGACCTACGCCACAGCTCACGGCAACGCCGGATCCTTAATGAACCCACTGAGTGAGCCCAGGGATCGAACCCACATCCTCACGGATACTAGTCGGGTTCTGTCCTTGCCAGCCTGTGGCAGCGACCACCCATTTGACGGAGAAGGCAACTGACACTCAGCCGGCATAAGCACCTGCCTTAGGAGTCTCAGCTACAGTGCCGCTGGGTTCGGTTAATTTCCTCCTGATTCCAAACTTCAGCATTAAAAGAAATTGGTCTCGTGTCGTTTTGCTTCCCGCTCCAAGTTCTAAAGGATACTCAGATGTGCTTCTCATCCCTAAGCCGAGCTCCTGCTCGCATACCTCCAAAAACAGGCAGCTCATTACTTGTCCTTCAACCCCTAAAGCAGCTCTTCCTCGTAACATGGGTTGGAAGGAAACAGGCAAAGAATATGGTTGTGCCAACGATGGGGAGTGTGTGTGTGTGTGTGTGTGTGTGTGTGTGTGTGTGTGTGTGTTTGGCCTTGGCTTTTCCTTGGTTTTGAATACTCTTTAACGTTGGTACCTCGCTAATTTTCCTATGTTTTTAAAAGGGGTGGGAAATGTTTGGCAAACATTTGGGAATCGTTTGGCCTCAGGAAAATCATTTGTTTTGGCCGCAGTCTCTGAAACTGTTACATTCTTCCGAAGTGCTTGCTGCCAAGACTAGGTGTTGGGATTTTTTTTTTTTAATCTAAAAGCAAATATTTGGTGCACAGAAAGCTTTGTTTTTCTAAGTGAGTATTTAGAAATGATTGTAGCTGCTCATACCGTGGCCAACATCCAGAACCGTGGATGGTTTATTGGAATGGAAAGAAAACCATCGTGTGTTTTTAAGGAAAAAGAGGGACTGAAGCAAATGACATAACTGGGTGAAGTGGCCAGAGGCAGTCTTTTCTCAGTTCTGGCCAGTTGTTGCCGTGAGGAATGTGGGCTCCAATATCTAAAAAGTTCAGAGAAACCGAAAATCTGAAATTTTGAAATCAGATCTCCTGACTTTTAAGTGATGATGACTAAAGCTTGTAAAACATTTAAAACCAGCTGTGGGAGTTCCCTGGTGGCTCAGAGGGTTAAGGACTTGGTGTTGTCACTGCTGTGGTGCAGCTTCAGTCCCTGGCCCTGGAACTTCCACATGCCGCGGGCGGGGCCACACAAATACATAAATAAAGAAAACAGTGTGTGGGCCAAGCAACATTTCTCAGGCCGGAGTCAACCCAGGAGGCGTTTTCTGACCTCTGATGACTTCCCGGCCTGAGAGTCTGATCTGTGGCTTCACACATTCTGGTCCCTTGGCCGGGGTCCCCTTCCCTGCTGTCCTCTGGCTGTTGAGCCCCACCTCCCACCCCTCATTCGGATGCTCCCTCCTCTGGGAAGGATGACAGGAGCCTCTGTGCCCTCACAGCACGCTGCACGTCCCTCTGTCCCTGTGCTTGTCTCTATGAGCAGTCAGGGTCCCCTCAACTAAACTGGGGACTCATTGCACGGGTCTGCCTCATCCTGGCTCCCTCAGCCCGCAGCGGAGGAGTTCCTGGCTCGGTGGATTAAGGATCCAGCCTTGTCACTGCTGTGGTGCATGTTCGATCCCTGGCCGGGGAACTTCCGCACACCGCGGACCAGAGAAAATGAAGAAAACGTGTGGGAGGAGAATGGCCTGGTTCCTGAGCCAGAGGAAAGTTTTCCGCCCGCCTCCCCTGAGATGCTATAGCTTTCTTTTTTTTCCCCGCTTTTTAGGGCCAGACCCGCACTATAAGGAGGTTCCCAGGCTAGGGGTCGAATCAGAGCCATAGCTGCCGGCCTACCCCACAGCCACAGCAACACCAAATCTGAGCCGCACCTGAAACCTACACCGCTGCAAAGTCAGATCCTTTAACTCACTGAACAAGGCCAGGGATTGAACCCGCATCCTCATGGATACTAGCCGGGTTCTTAACCCGCTGCACCACAACGGGAGCTCTGAGATTCTCCGAGCGGCTCTCCGCTCAGCCTCTCCTAATTTGGTTCCAGGCTCAGGGAGGGGAAACTGTACTTGGAGTCTGACAGTCAAAGGTTCAAATCCAGGCTCCACCACTGACAAGCGGAGTGAGCTTAAAAAAAAAAAAAAGCTGTGTGACTTTTGACAAGTTACTTCACCTCTCTGGGCTGCAAATGGATGTTAGTTACACAGGAGTCAGCAGACTCAGCAGGCCCCCTGGTAGAAGCCTTTCATTAGGCAACCTCGAAAAGAGGTGAATATAGCAAAACACTAGAGGGGGTTGGGGTTCAGCCACTTCTCCTGACAGGTGAGCAAGCCGTTTGTCCAAGGTCTGACTCAGAGGGTTCGCAGCAAGTTCTGTGTTTGAAATTCCCTCGGAGCCTCCCAGGCTTAGCGGAGTGTTCAGCCCATAGGAAGCTCTCACAAGATATGATTTATGGTCCCTTTTTAGGCCAGACATCAAACATGACCATATTTAACATCCAGTGCCTTCCAGTCCCAACATCTCAATCTCCCAGTGGGAAATCACTGTCGGGAACTCTCTCCAAGGCCCCCAGGTCCCAGGGGATCAGCTCCCAGCTCTGTATTGCATGAAGTCACATCCAGCATTCCCAACTGGATTCAGCGGGTTGGAAAGACCCTTCAAGACCAAGTATGCCAGAGCGCCCGTCGTGGCTCAGCGGGTTTCCAAACCCAACTAGTACCCATGAGGATGCTGGTTCGATCCCTGGCTTCGCTCAGCGGGTTAAGGATCCGGCATTGCTGTGGCTGTGGCGTAGGCTGACAGCTGCGGCTCTGATTCAACCCTGGGGGCTTTCGTATGCCGTGGGTGCAGACCTAAAAAAAAAAAAAGGACCAAGAACGTCAGTGCCATCACAAATGCACAGATATGCCTACTAGCTGGATTCATAATGAGATCCTGCTATACGCACAGGGAACTGTATCTAGTCACTTGTGATGGAATATGATGGAGGATAATGTGAGAAAAAGAATGCATGTGTGTGTGTGTGTGTGTGTACGTGTGTGTGTGTGTATGTGTGCCTGTGTGTGACTCTGTCACTTAGCTATACAGGAGAAACTGACAGAACACTGTAAATCAACTATAATAGAAAAAAACAATGGATAAGCAATGAGATCCCACTGCAGAGCACTGGGAAATATATCTAGTCACTTGTGATGGAGCGAGATGGAGGATAATGTGAGAAAAAGGAGACACAGGCATCCGTGGCTCTGGGGAGAAGAGGCGGGTCCGGTGGACTCAGCCTGATTCTGAGTGTGGGGAAACTAGGTAAAGAGAATGCTGTGGCCCAGCGACATGGAGTCCCCAGAAGGTGGACTTTGGCAAAACAGAGAAGTGGGAGCCCTGACTCCATTCGATCTCCCAGGACGTTGGTAGAGGAATTAGTGAAGGTGGGCAGGTGGCTGCAAGGAGTGTTCTTGACCCTCTAGGAGCCCGGGGCTGGCACAGAAGAACCACATGGAACCCTCCAGTGGCTCATTCAATCCTCAGAAAAGGGAGCTGGGGGCATTCACTGCGTCCGCTTCCCAGACGAGGAAATCGGGACCCAGACGGGTTAAGCCATTCGTTCGGCTGCCGGCATTTGAACCTAGGCAGTCGGAGTTCCCACTGTGGCTCCGTGGAAATGAACCTGACTAGTATCCATGAGGATGCGGGTTCCATCCCCGGCCCTGCTCGGTAGGTTAAGGATCTGGCATTGCCACAAGCTGCAGTGTAGGTCACAGATGCAGCTCGGATCCAGTGTTGCTGTGGCTGTGGTGCAGGCTGGCAGCTGCAGCTCCAGTTCGACCCCTAGCCTGGGAACCTCCATATGCCGTGGGTGCAGCACTGGAAAAGAAAGAAAGAAAGAAAGAAAGAAAGAAAGAAAGAACCGAAGCAGCCTCGCTCCAGAGACTGGGCTTCCCACGACTATAAAATTCGGCCTCATCTACTCAAGCACCAGTCAGGACTATACGGAGGTGAACACAACCATCTCTGCCAGGAGCCGGGGAGGAGGGCGCTGGTTGCTTTATCCAAACATCTGAGCTAGACCTGGAAGGCACTATGAGGCTCACAATTCCACTGGTAGGTTTTTTTGTTTTTTTTGTTTTTGCCAAACAGAGGAAGGGAGCGGGTCATGTCAGGCAGAAGGAACAGGGTGTGAAATAGGTTCTTGGCAGGTAAATGAGATTTGCAGAAGGTGTGAAAAATCTAGCCACGCTGGGGGTCGGAGGAAAGCTAAGATGGTCCATGAGGCTGGAAAGCAGGGCACAGGGGGCTGGAGGGGTGAGGAGTGGAGGGTTGCAAAGTTGCAAAGTTTCAAAGTTGCTGGGTGTCAGGTGTAAAAGGCCCAGCAAGCCCCTGGGAATACAGGGTTCCTCCTGCAGCCGGGGGTGTCTGCCATGTCACCAGACTGGCCTGATATGGATTCCTGGCCTGCCTCAAAGCAAGGACTTGGAAGCTACAGGAAATCTGGTTTTTTCTTTTCTTTCTTTCTTTTTTTTTTTTTTGTGGTCTTTTTAGACATACGGAGGTTCCCAGGCTAGGGGTGAACTTGGAGGTGCAGCCACCGGCCTCCGCCACAGCCACAGCAACGCGGGATCCGAGCCGCATCTGCAACCTACACCACAGCTCACGGCAACGCCCGATCCTTAAGCAAGGCCAGGGATCGAACCCGCGTCCTCATGGTCACTAGTCAGGTTTGTTACCGCTGCATCACCACGGGCGCTCAGGAAATCTGTATTTTAACAGCTGCCCCTAGGTGTTTCTAGGATTAGGGACGCTCAGAGTAGCGCTGCTTGGGGCAAAAAATGGACATAAAGAAGAAGGACAGTGACACAGTTTGAGCTTGGAGTCACCCAGACTAGTGAGCCAAGAAAAAAGGCTCTGTGGCTCAGAACCCAAGGAACTTCACTGGAAAACGGAGCTTGTCCTCAGAGCAACTACCCCGTGGGGACCAAGTGAGCACCGCCATTCACTGGAAAGGGACCAATGACAAGCTCCTGGGCCTCCCGATGTTTCCGTCCCAGGGCTAAGGAAGTCAGCAGAGGAGGATTATGCGAGGGAGGAGGGACTGAAGGGAAATGCGGCAGGGGATGGGATGGTGGGAGACGGCTTCCTGGGGAAACTTCTAGAAGGGGCCAGCGCAGGACCTGACTCCCCGCAGGGATGCTCTCACAGCAGGGTTTGGGGCTGGGAGGGGTGGAGAAGGCACGGTCAAGTTTGTGTCTTCAGAGGACGGACCGGAAGGGGATCGGCCCCGGAAGCGGTAACTTCCGGCCAGAAGCCGCTGAACAGCCCACGCAGGTGGCAACGTGCAGACCGGCTGCTCAGAATTTGGTCCGTGGAGCAGCACAAGCAGTGTCACCGGAAATGCAGAATCCCAGGCCCCACCCTGACCTCCTGGGCCAGCAATTCAGGGGTGGGACTGGGCTGTCGGTGCTTCAAGGAGCCCTCTGGGGGATTCTGACGCTGAGGCTGGCTTGGATCTCTCTACCCGCCCCCGGTGCCTGGGTCTCCGATTCTCCAAGTTGCGTGGCTGTCTGTGCGCCCAGCAAGTTGTCACTGGTATTTATTTCAGAAATGGTGTCTGTTTCCATTTTAATAAAGGGAGCAGACTCCAGCAGTACTCGATTGGAGGTGACGTGAAACTAATAAAAATGCCAAGTTGCTGTGAGCCCAGAAAAGGCTTCCTTGAAATCCCCTCTGCTATTCCGAGGGCAGCTGCAGCAGAAAATCATCTACACTGAGCTCCCAGAAGCCACCTCTGTGCCCGGCGAGTGACAGCCTCTCACCCGGCCCAGCCTTGCGGACACACCTGGCAAAATCCAAAGCTTGTCTCGGGCATTGAACTTGACAGCTGCAATCAGCTGCAAAGCCCAGTTGCCCCTAAAAGGAAGATGCTGCTGACACCTGGACCACATGGCAGCCTCGCCTCCCTCAAACATCACATCTGATGGGCTCCTGAGCTAGCTGGTGGCACCTCAGAGCCCCAAGGATAGATTTCAAAAGCAAACTCTTTCATCAGGAAAAAAGAAAATTGTGGGAGAATTCGTATGACAGCAGCCCAAGGGGGGAAAATAATCGCAACTTTTGAAAGGGTTAAAATAACCAAGAGTTCATGCCACTATTCACGCAAAAGTGGCTTCGTGGATGGGATATGGTGGGAGAAAATGAGGGGTCCAGAGCAGCAATTGAGCACCTACTGGGTGCCACGCACTGTTCTAGGCTCTCAGGATACAGGCGCAAACAAGACAAAATGAAAGACAGGGTCCCTAATCTTGTGAAACCCAGCACGGAAAGGCAACAAAACAAAAACAAGGTAGGTAAAGATTTCAGAGAGATACAGATGCTGTGAAGCAAAGAAAACCCAGTCATGTGAGGTCAACTGGGGAAGCAGGTGCTGGGAGCTTCTCCGAGGAAGAGGCTGGCAGGGAGATTGAAGAAGAGACAAAGCTGGAGTTCCCACTGTGGCTCGGCAGGTTAAGAAACCGACACGGTCTACTTGAGGATGCGGGTTCGATATCTGGCCTCCATCAGTGGGTTAAGGATCCGGCGTGGCCATGAGCTACGGTGTAGGTCCGCAGACGCGGCTCGGATCGCGCGCTGCTGTGGCTGTAGCTGTAGCTTCGAGTCGACCCGTAACCTGGGAACCTCCATATGCCGTGAGTGTGCCCCCCCCCCAGAAAAAGAGGAGAGACAAAGCCAGCCATGCAAAGAGTTAGAAGGAGAGCATTCCCAGGCAGAGAGAAATCAAGTGCAAAACTCCCATGGAAGGAATGAGCGTTGCTTGTTCGAGAAAGGCCAGAGTGGCTGGAGCAGAATGTGGGGCGTTTTGGGGGCCACAGCAGGAATGATCTGGGGACCAGAGATCACCGCAAAGTTGATGTGCTTCTCAGAGCCTTAGTTCCCCTGTCTACACAGTAAGAACAAACACCCCTTCCCACCAGGGCTGGGCCAGCCATCAGATGCGACGGCTGTCAACTGCTGAGTGGGGACCTGCATACAGTAAGCGTTTAATAATGTGGGCTCCCTGGTGCTCTCCCTCCCCTGTACCTCCCTGCCAGCTGATCTCCCCCCCCCTCGCCCCGCCACCACCAGACCTGAGCAGGTGCTCAGAACAGAAATGTGGCCAAACTCGTCCAGGCATTTCCAAAACATTTTCTGGGCCACCACCCCACTAGCAGCCGAGTGGCTGGCTTCTGGAGCTGGTGGCCCTTCCCTGGATGGTGTGATCAGGCTGCTCCGTAGCAGGTGAACCATGGGAAGCCCCGGTCCGGGTGTGGCCGGGCCCCCGGATGCCCAAACGCCGCACGGGGGTCTGGCAGATGCGGGCGCGCCCAGCACGTGGAGCCACTGACGGACGCGTGGCAGCTCGCCTTGGTAGCTCAGGGCGTGGGTTCTGGAACCAGACAGGCTGGGCGCGCAACCGCTTCCTGGCACAGCCGTCACCCTCCCCCCCGCCCCGGGCCTTGCTTCCCCTGCCTGTCTGGGTTTAAATGAGAGGATCTATGAAAAGTCCTCAGAACACACACAAGGGTAAGTTATTGTCCTCAGACCTGGTGGGACCCAGCTGTTCCGGTTGCCTATTTTCCTCATCAAGTCCAGGTATCAACAGTCTAGCTGTAGAATTCTGTCAAGCTGGGTGCCCCCCAGGCCAAGCGCCCCCCCTCCCTGCACCCCACCCTCACCCCACCTGCTGGATGAGACGCTAGGTCTCTGCTGTCACAGCTGCCCGCCCGTGTCGACCCCAGGAGAACTCCGGCCAACAATACGGCGAAGGCAGAGTTCTCACTCTGGAGCAGCAAGAGGATCGGTGGGGTCTCTGAAGCCCCAGGACGCACGTCAGAACCCCCGCCCAGCCTAGTGGGTTAAAGGATCTGGCATTGTCACAGCTGCAGCGTAGCAGGTTGCAGCTGAGGCCTGGATCTGATGCCTGGCCTGGGAATGTCGCGAGGCAGCCAAAAAGGAAAAAAAAAATCCACACTACAGCAATGGCTTGGAAGGTCTCCCTGGCCCAGAACTCGCCTTATTCATGTATATGTTTGCCCAGCATGCAGTGCCCAGCCCAGAGAAGCGTCTTGAGCAAAGATCTGTTGAATGAAGAAATGAATGGGGAGTTCCCATTGTGGTTCAGCAGAAATGAATCTGACTAGGATCCATGAGGATGCAGGTTCGATCCCTGGCCTCACTCAGTAGACGAAGGATCTGGCGTTGCTGTGAGCTGTGGTGTAGGTCGCAGATGCGGCTCGGATCTGGCATTGCTGTGGCGTAGGCGACTACAGCTCTGATTCGACCCCTAGCCTGGGAACCTCCATATGCCGCGGGTTGCAGCCCTAAAAAGACAAAAAACAAAGAAACAAAAAAATGAACGGAACATCACAAATCAACTATAATAGCAAAAACAAAAATCTTATGAAAAAAGGGAATGAATGACTTTCATGTGGCCACAGAAGCAGCCCGCTTTAAGACTGTGAAAGTGACCAGAGCTCTCAGGCTGGTGTCCAGCCCTTATTCAGGCCTCTCCTCCTTCCGACAGCAGACGGGGTCTTTCTCTTCGTTTTTTTTCCTTTTTTTTTTCTTTTTTCTCTTTCTCTTGTTCTTTCTTTTTTTGGTCTTGTTTAGGGCCACACCTGCAGCAAATGGAAGTCCCAGGCTAGGAGTTTAAGAATCAGAGCTGTAGCCACCGGCCTACACCACAGCCACAGCAACGTGGGATCTAAGCCACATCTGTGACCTACGTACACCACAGCTCACGGCAATGCTGGATCCTTAACCCACTGAGCGAGGCCAGGGATCGAACCCTCGACCTCATGGATACTAGTCGGATTCGTTTCCGCTGAGCCACCACGGGAGCTCGTCTTCCTCCTTGTTTTAACTCTGAGTCCCCAGCATCTTTGCTGCCCAACCCCCCATGCCCCCAGGGTGTGGAGAAGACAGTCACCCCAATAGCTTGACTATGTGATGAAAGATACCTCCGGCAGAGGTGATGGGGCTCCGAGGCCCCCGTTCTTCCCTGTTAGCTCCAGGGTCTTGGGACCCAGTGGCTTCCCCACGTCTTCTCACCACAATCTCCCCAGACGGTCCCAGCAGTCCCTTGGCTTCAACCACCTCCATCCTCAACCCTACACGCCCCCCAAAGAGACACAGCCGTGACATCACGGCACCCCGCGAACTCATTCATCCTCTCTGTGTCCAGCAGTGGGTGACATCTGGCCCTCGATTGCTGGCTCAAAACCTCAGTGCACACCTTAGGTTCCTGGTCCCCCTACTCTCCCCTCAAATCAGACAAGCCGATGCTGTGGGTCCCACCCAGGGGAGCATGCAGCTGACCCCCGGGGGCGACAGGGCTTTCTCCACCTGCCCCAGGAAAATTCACGCACCCATCCCCCCAACCCCAGCAGGCCCCCCCCCCGCCCCCCCCACCCCAGGGAGAGTTACTATCATGTCTGGGGGAATAACTCAGACCCACGTTCTCTGCTCTGCCTCCCCAAGTCTTCCGGCGGCGGGACACAGTAACAGGCTCAGCCACGTGGCTTTCACCTGCTGCCTGCCTTTCCGGGCTTAGTCTGCCCCCCAGGAGGGCGCCTATTTGTATCTTCCGGGAACACCCAAATAAGCTACTGGCTGTTGAATTTTTAATCTCGGGGATGTGCTTCTGGAGGAATGCAAAGCACCCTGCCGATTCCTCCGGCCCAGAGTTCCTGGATCCGCCCACTTTGATCTCTGTTGCCGCAGGTCGGGCTACCATCACTCCCTGGGAGGCTGGTGATGGCATCTAAGCTGGTCTCTTGGCCTCGGGTCTTCCTCCCCTCCCGTCCCTTTTCCCACATTGCAGATGGACAGAAGGAAGGATGGAGAGGTGTGGAAAGGGATAAGGATGGTGTAGATAGCGACACAGAGGTAGAGAAACGATGGGATTCAGTCTCATCCCTGATCCAAAAGCCACCAGGGCTCCCCAGTGCAGAGCCAACTCCTTCCCATGGTTCCCGCCTCCTGAGCACCAGCACCCTCCCCCCCATGGCCGGCCCCACCCCCCCCAGCACCAGCACCCTCCTCCCCCCCATACCCGGCCCCATCCCCCCCACCCCCAGTCCTCTCCCCAATCCAGCCACTCTGGCCTCCAGCGCTGGCTCTTCCTGCTTTGAGGACTTGGCACCTGCAGGCCCCCTGCCTGGAAGGCTCTTTGTTTGGCCAGACTCCTTCTCACCCCTTAGAGCCCAGTTCCAGGGTCTCCTCCCTCCCTCTTCTCTTTAAAATCAGGTTCCTTGGCACCTGTAATTGTCTTGCTTGTTTCTGAATTCACTCCCCACCCCACCCCCCTTTTTTTTTTTGTCTTTCAAGGCTGCACCCGAGGCATATGGAAGTTCCTAGCCTAGGGGTGGAATCAGAGCTACAGCCACCGGCCTACACCACAGCCACAGCAACGCGGGATCCCAGCCACATCTGCGACCTACACCACAGCTCACGGCAATGCCGGATCCTTAACCCACCGATCGAGGCCAGGGATCAAACCTGCAACCTCATGGTTTCTAGTTGGATTCGTTTCCGCTGCGCCACAACGGGAACTCCGCTGCCATTTTAACTTTAATCTTGTATCGGCTGCTTCCTGTCCTGTCTGGAGCAAGGCTTTTCTCTCCTCGAACCCTCCCCTTAGCTTTCCAATCCAGGCATCTGTTTTCCTAAAGGGCGCCCTCGACTCTGTCCCTCCAAGTGACGCATACGAAGGCCACGCGTTCCAAGCCAGGAGTGGCCTCTGCTCAGACAGAGCACTGTCACCTCCCCGACTGGGCTATTTCTACCTCGGAGCCGGCCCGCCTGCAAGCCAATGGCTAACCCCAGCCCGGAGGGTCACCCGTCTGTCCTCAAGCCACCTCCGCGTCCCTCTTGTTTTCTTAACGCCCCCATCGCCAGGGCGATGGTCCCTGCCTGGGGAAGACTTGCTCTGCCCGGACCCCAGCCTCAGTTTCACCATCTGCGCCGCGTGTCTGGGGGAGAATGCGGGGGGTGCCGGGAGAGCCTGGCCTGGCCAGTCTCCAGGGTCCTCTCTTCGCAGACGGCCTGCAGATCTGCAGCATCGGCCCTGCAGGTGAGGCCACTTACGGGCGGGGTATCTCTCGTGGCGACAGTCCAAGCGGAAGTCCTCTTCCTCGTTCCCGTCCCCCTTCTCCATCCTGCAGAGGAAAGACCCCGAAAGCGGGCGTAAGACAGAGCAGGCTGGGCTGGCAGAGAGGCAGGATCTGGAGGGCTGCAGCCCCTCCCCTCCGGAGAACACTCTGCCGAGCACCTCGGCACCACCGCCCCTTTGGGCTCCTTCCCACGGGGCATCATGATTTTTCCATTTTATTGAGGAAGCAACTGAGGTACCGGCAGGTAACGGGACCCAGCAGGTGCCAGGCAGCTGATAAATTCGCTCTCACAAAAAGCTGCTGAACCACGTGCCAGTGGGATGCCACAAAAGAACGTCCACAGCCTGATCTGTTTAAATATTCACACACTTGGATGCTCAAAACATCAACTTCCACAATAGATACCGAAAGGTTAATGGAGAATATAGGGGATTAAATCTGAAGGCTTCTTTTTGAACTTACCTCTACTTTCTAATTTGGGGGCTGCAGACATTTCTTACTTGCAAAACTTTTAAGTACATGAGAACACTTGCCAGAGACATTGCTACATAGAAACAAAACCCTGATCTTCTGACTTCCGCCCCAGTTGCTTCCCCCCCCTCCCCGGCAACTGTGAGAATTTCTCCTCTGGCATCTCAGGATCACTGCAAGGCCAGAGGGAGCTGCCTCTACTGGCACGGCCGGGGATGTGACGACAAGCACAGAGCACTGGTTAATCCAGGGTCAAAGGAACATGGGTGCAAACCTAGGCCCTCACCCCCATCCCTCTGATGACTGGGCCGAAGAATGGGCAGGGCCACATTCCCACAGGCACTCGTCCATGTGCAACCCAAATACATTCCAGAGTTCCACCTGGTCCAGTCCACGTGTGCTTCACCTTTACACAGACACAGTGTAGCCCCCTGATGTAGAAACAATTCCAACCATTATCGTAGGTGGTAAAGAACACTGAAAGCACCCCCAATTCCTTATCTGTGCCCTGAAGCTTGACATCATCCCTCCACTCCTTGCTTTGATTTTTTGTTTTCTTTCGGACCACACTGGCCGCATATGGGAGTTCTCGGATGAGGGGTCGAATCGGAGCCACAGCTGCCGGCCTACCCCACAGCCACAGCAACAACAGATCCAAGCCACATCTGCAACCTACCCTAAAGCTCATGGAAACACCGGATCCTTAACCCACTGAGCAAGGCTAGGGATCAAACCCGCGCCCTCATGGGTACCAGTCAGGTTCGTTACTGCTGAGCCACGATGGGAACTCCTCTCCCTGCTTTGCTTTCACTTGCCTTGTAGATGTCCTGAAACCTCTCTCACCCCACGGCTCGGGTTCAGTGCTTCCCCAAGCTCTCTCCAGCACCCCCAGCGGGCTGCCTTCCCTTTTTCTCACCCTCCGCTTCCTTCCACTGCTCTCCTCTTTTCTCTCACACAAGGGTGTCTCTCCAAAGCAAATGTCCCACCCCGTTTTCAGGGTCTTCCCAGCACCTCTTATTCCTAGTGGCACAGCTGTGTCCAGAACCTTGAGCTGGAGGAGATGCGGGGCAGATGAGTGACAAGCAAGCACTGCCGGAAATGTCCTCAGAGGAAGGGACAGAAATACTCATGCCCCGGTCATTGTGGTCCCCTAACATCGCTCATTCACATAGTCAGCAGAAAATTCCTGAAGATCTGCTCCGTGCGGTTGGCACCAGAAGCTCTGGAGGGCAGACATGTCTGCGTCATACTCTGCCCTCGAAGAGGGGCCAGTCAAGTAGGCAGTCAGGCTTGCCCACAAATTAGAGTTAGAAAATGTCAGACATCGAATGACACATTTGATGATTGCCAACAATACTGTCTGTGCCAGGGGCTTAGCCTGTGCTTCTCAGGAGACAAACTCTGAACACAGGCGGTACTCCATGAATCTAAATAAGTGCCTTGAAGAGTTACAGGGAGTGGGGGCGGGGGTGGAGCTGTGCTCACAGGGGCAGCAGGTGGGTCCCCGGAGCCTCAAGCCATCCATGCACCTGCTCTGTCAGGTCTTGCTCTCTGGGTCTAGGTGTCTCCTCTGTGAGGGGCTAGAGCTCTGGGCACCACTGGGCTCCACTACATACCAACTGTCTGAGTCTGGACACGTCTCTGTCATCCCCGAGCCTTGATTTTTCTCATCTGATAAATGGGCACAAACGTGTACCCAGCCTTGGGGTTGCTGTAAAGAGTCAAGGAATTAATACATGCTTTGGCTCCATCCGTTTGGCGTTCTTACAGAACTGCCCGCACTTGTTGATATCATGAATGTCATTGTCATCGCCTTCTTCCTGAGGGTCTTTGGGGCTGATGACTCTGTGACCTCCACCTCCCAATCCCTGGTGCAGAAGGATAGGATTTGAACATCTCACGAAAGCACCCACACACACGCACGCTGCAAGAAAACTCAAAACCCCTTTCCTTTCATTCCATCATTTCTGCCAGAGGCCCTTGCTGCCTCAGGAAAGGGACAGATTGCAAGAAGCAGAGAACAGTAGGCATCTAAGTATTGAACACGTCCGGCTTCAGGGCAGAGGGAACCACAGGGGGTCATAGCACAGCCTTCTGCCCCAGAAAAGACAAGGTCTCCCCCAAACTGGGGACAAGGAGAGTCAGAGCAGAAGCTGAGTGCGCTGATTTGCGGTGTCCAGAAAGGTGAATGAGCCCCAGAAAAAGGCGACAAGCTCAGAGGTACCTGCTCAAACTTTCAAGGGTAAGAGAAATAAACTTGACCATGCTTTAAAGCCTCGTTATTTCGGCTCCACGCACACCTATCTAAACCTGTATCCCAACCGCAGAGTCACCACCATTATCAGCAGCATCACTGCCATTCCCATTTTACAGATGTGAAAACTGAAGCCAAAGTGGATTGCTAACTTGCCAGAGGTTGCGTGGTAAATACTAACAACCAGCTCTCTGACCAAAAGGGTTCTTCTTTGCTGTCTGCGGACCCCTGCGGGGGAACACTCCCAGCACAGCTGATTCAAAGCAGAGAAATGGTTTCAAAGTACCAAACACCCCTGGACATCACGGAACGTGTGGCGTCACTGAACGTGGAGCCGGGATGGCATCTGGCCAGCCCCGTTCTCCTGAGCTAGCTCCATCCGGCGGCTGGCTGGTGGCAGGACTGGGATCTGAACTCTGGTTTATCTGTCCCTGGAGCTCAGGTGGGTTTCCGTGGTGCCCTGCCTGTTCCCGGCTGGCAGCAGGTCCTCCGTCAGACCCGCTCTGGGGACACTTGTGCCCTGAGGCCCCAGGGTTTCCCGGGCACCCCGCAACCTGGATTCTCCCAGAACTGCCGGCAGGAGTGCAAACGGCGGGGTGGGGGTGTGACCGCACTGTCACACGGTCATTGCTGCAATGACCCACAGCGTGAGGAATCGGGCTGAGCCTGGGCATTTGCTCTTTTGCAAGGAAGAGAAGGATTCAGGAAAGTGATGGGAAGCGAGAGGGTGCAAGGATATTTTGAACACCATCATGATGTTTTGAACTCATGTCTTAATCTTACGGGGGTCCTGTCCATCTAATTCCAGGGCTCAATGTGGCCACGGCAGCTGGGATATTGACAAGCGGTCCCATGGATCTTATCTTTGCTATGACGGGGGAGGGGGCCAGGTCTCCCCGGCACAGAGCTCCCAGCACTGCCTCCACCCGCCACGGCCTTCTCTGTGCCAGCTTTTCCAGCTGCCCCAGGCTGCCTTGTTCCCCAAATCTCCAGCCACTTTCTGGTGGTAAGTTGGGCATCTTCGTGGTGAGCTTCTCAAACTGCCTGATAAAGGACTAGGTTTTTCCTTCCCTTCATTTTCGATCTGCCTTGGACCAAACTTTTTAAGAAAAATATAACAAAAACAGGTTGCTGGAAAGTCACGTGAAAAAAAAAAGCCACACACAAAAGGCAAGCTATGGCTGACCAGCGATATCGACTCACTATGAAAGCTTCCAAATGCGTGTCTCAGCTTCTCTCCTTCTGTCATCACGGGTGTTAGCAAAGGAGCCCTGGTCTGGGGACCACACTTTGAGCAGCACTGGGGGTGCAGAACCCTTTTCATCCACTCCTGGCCACGCCCACCTCCTGACTCACAACCGGGGCCGCATCTGCTCTCTCCTCCAGCCCGATGCTTCCCGAATGGGTTGATGATCCCCCAGATCACCCGAGGAGCTTGATAAAATGCAGATTCTGACTCTGTAGGTCTTGGGTGGGGCTTGGGTGTCTGCATTCTAACAGGTTCCCAGGAGGGGCCGATGCTGTTGGACCCCGGATCACATCTGAGGAACAAGGCATTGAACCCTGGGCTCTGGGCACTTGCAAGACTAAGCATCAGCCCAGTCGCCCCCCCTCCCTACATCCTGGGCTGTCGTCTGGTGGCCCACAGGACATGCAATGAGCACCATCAAAGAGCCAGAGGGAATGTAAATCGGTACAATCACCACGGAAAACAGTATGGAAATAAATACCTTAGAAAACTAAATATAGGACTGCCATATGACCCAGCAATCCCACTCCTGGGTGTATACCCAGATAAAACTTTCATTGAAAAAGATACATGCACACCTATGTTCATTGCAGCGCTATTCACAATAGCCAAGACATGGAATGCCCATCGACAGATGACTGGATTAGGAAGATGTGGTCCATATATACAATGGAATACTACTCAGCCATCAAAAGGACAAAATAATGCCATTGGCAGCAACATGGATGGAACTAGAGACCCTCATACTGAGTGAAGTAAGTCAGAAAGAGAAAGATCAAATACCACACGCTATCACTTATATGTGGACTCTAAAATATGGCACAAACGATCTACTACAAAACAGAAACAGATCAGGGACATGGAGAACAGACTTGTGTTTGCCAGGCAGGGAGGGGAGGGAGTGGGATGGACTGGGAATCTGGGGTTAGTAGATGGCAACTGCGGTATTTGGAATGGTTGGACCATGGGATCCTGTTGTACAGCACAGGGAATTATATCCAATCACTTGTGATGGAGCAGGATGGAGGATAATGTGAGAAAAAGAATGTCCCTATATGGAACCCTCCTGCACTATTGGTGGGAATGTAAGCTGGTACGGCCACTATGGAAAACACTATGGAGGCACCTTAGAAAACTATACATAGAACTACCATATGACCCAGCAATCCCACTCTTGGGCATATATCCGGAAAAAAACTGTCCTTGAAAAAGACACCTGCACACACATGTTCATTGCAGCACTATTCACAATAGCCAAGACATGGAAACAACCCAACGTCCATCGACAGGTGACTGGATTGGGAAGATGTGGTATATATACACACAAAGGAATACTACTCAGCCATAAAAAAGAACAATTTTGCAGCAACACAGGTGGAATTAGAGACCCTCATACTACTGAGTGAAGTAAATCAGAAAGAGAAAGACAAATACCATATGATATCACATATCTGCAGTCGAATATACTGCCCAAAGATCCTTTCTACAGAAAAGAAAATCACAGACCTGGAGAACAGACTTGTGGTTGCCAAGGGGGTGGGGGAGGGAGTGGGATGGCGTGGGAGTCTGGGGTTAACAGTTGTAGACTGTTGCCTCTGGGATGGAAAAGCAAGGACACCCGGCTGTATAGCACCAGGAACTAGGTCTCATCACTTGTGACGAATCCATACGTGTGTGTGTAACCAGGTCACCACGCTGCATGGTTGAAAAATTGACAGAAAACTGTAAACCAGCTATAATGGAAAAAAAAAGAATGCCCCCGTATGTATAACTGTGTCACTCTGCTGAGCGGTGGAAACTGGCAGAACGTTGTAAATTAACTATACTAAAAAATGGAAGGAAGGAAGGAAAGAAGAAAAGAAAGAGAGAGAAAGAAAGGGAGAGAGAGAGAAAGAAAGGAGGGAAGAAAAAGAGCTGGTGGTAGTGACATGGGGCGGGAGGGCGTCTGGAGCTCTCCTGCCTCTCGTGTCGCTCCAGCTGGCTTTTATTTGGAGAGAAGGTGGAGGCTGGGCACTAGCCGCCCTGCCAGCCCTTCCGCTACCCTGATTGTTTCCATTTTCAAGGACCACTTCGTGCCTTTTGCTTTCCTTTCACGCAGTGTTGGTCATCCAGCTCATCTCGAGAGGGCCTCGAAATTTCCATGGCACCGTCTCTAATTTCTGGGCACCGCGCTTCCTCTTGAGACTCAACAGCAGTGTCAAAGGGTCCCCCATATAAAGAGCAATAAAGCGCAAGGCGTCGCTGAGAAGTAATATTCAGGCAGCGAGAGTGGAAACCGCGGGGACCAGGGAGCACGGAAGGACTCATCTCAGAGGCTGAGAAGCAGTCGCAGAGGACAAGGAACACAATGATTTTTAAACGATGCACTGATGACGGAACGAAGGAGGGGATTAAAAGGGAACTGGGCAAATAAATGACCCCAGGTAGGAGATTAAGATTTTATAAGCACCCCCCTAGAAGTGCCATTCCCAGAGAGGGGGCTATTGATAGGATTTCTAAAAGATTCTTTTTTTTTTCTTTTCCCATTTTGTGAGCAAGATCATCATGATACAAAACAATTGGAAAATACAGGGGGGGAAAAAAAGGGAAAATACAGGGAAGATAAATATCTGCAGTGCCAACAGCCTCCCCCCATCTTTCTATGTGGTTGATGGTTTTATCTCCCGTTTCTTTGATGTTAGGGTTTATTTTTTGCTTTTTGTCCCCCCCCCCTTTTTTTCTTTTTAGGACGGCACCTGCGGCCTATGCTGTGGAGGTTCCCAGGCTAGGGGTCAAAATCAGAGCTGCAGGGCTACGCCACAGCTCACAGCAACGCTGGATCCCCAACTCACTGAGCTAGGCCAGGGATCGAACCCGCGTCCTCGTGGATACTAGTCAGATTTGTTTCCACGGCGCCAAAATGGGAACTCCAAAAGACGTTTAGATATTAGCCTCTTAAGATGATTTTCAGAACTGCATGGGCTAGAAACAAGGACTTAGAAAAACAGTCACTGGAGTTTCCGCTGTGGCTCAGCGGTTAACGAATCCGATCAGGAACCATGAGGTTGCGGGTTCAATCCCTGACCTCGCTCAGTGGGTTAAGGATCCGGTGTTGCCATGAGCTGGGGTATAGGTGGAAGACGCGGCTCGGATCCCGCGTTGCTGTGGCTGTGGTGTAGACCAGCGGCTCCAATTCCGATTCAACCCCTAGCCGGGAAACCTCCATACGCCGCCGCGGGTGCAGCCCTAAAAAAGACAAAAAGACTAAATATAAAAAATAAACAAACACGTGGCTTGAGCAGCTACCTCTGTGGAGCAACGGGATCGGCAGCATATTGAGAGCCCTGGGAAGTGGGTTCAAACCCCGACCTGGCACAGTGGGTTAAGAATCCAGCATTGCCGCAGCTTCAGCTTAGGTAGGATGGCGGCTGGGATCCGATCTCAGGCCCGGGAGCTCCATTTGCTGGGGGTGGGGGTGGGGGCCTTGGCTTGAGGGTCTCATCCATGAAGGCTTTTCTATCCTCTGTCTGCCCTGGGGTGGTGCCAAGCCCTCCGCCCGGAGTCACCTCCAGGAGACCCCCACCGCGGCACCCGTTGCGCACCCCATTTTGCTGGACTCCCCAGACCAGAGCCGGGGGCCGGGCAGGTGATAAAACAGGCGGGAGGGCTCCGAGGTGCAGTGACTTGCGTGGGGTGCTGACATCTAATAACACGGCAGCGCTGATCCCAGCCCTGGTCTGTTGGCTCATATCTTCCCCGGGGTTAAGTGACAGCCTGCAGGCAAGGCCCTCGAACAGTGCCTGCAACAGGAGGTGCTGCACGACTATAATTAACAGTGTAATTATCCCGGGGAGTTAATCACTTGTTGAGCCCCTGTGGTTTTAGGTGTCAGGGAAAGAAAAGAGCGCCCTGCCGTGGCGCTGTGCGCATGCGCCAAGGGAGGCGGGCAATGAATGAACAAGAAGTTCAAAGTCTGGGACCGGGGCGGGCGGGGTCGCTCAGAGCAAGGCGAGCTCGTGGGCTGGTCTGATCCTGAAGGAGGCGCTGCCCTCCTCCCAGGAAGCCCCCGGGCTTCCCCGAGGGAGGCAGAGGATGTTTGCTCTTGCTCAGTTGGCTAAATTCCCCCTGGAGTCCAATCCGACAGGGTCTCATTTCCTTCCCCGTGTTGTTAAACCAGACCTGAACATCAAGCATTCCAGAAAGTACCGGATGTGCAAATATTTGCCCTGCATCCTGCAGCTTCCGACCGTCCCCTGGGAGGCCGGATTAAGACACCCTCCTTGGGGATGACAGGCAGGGGGACACTGGGAGGGCTTAATTCCAGACGTTTCTCAGAGCTGGGACAGGCGAGGCTGCTCTCCCGCCCCCACAAGCCCGTCACATGGGAGCACGATGGCACCACACACACACACACACACACACACACGCACACGTACAGCAAGCACGTGTGCAAAGCACGCACATACATGCCTATACACCCATTCCTTTCTTCCACACACCCCTACATTTCAAAACCTTGGGAAACAGTTCAGAATCTGCCTGCTCACTCCTCAGACCCAGTCTCTGCAGAGAAAAATCCAGCAGGACAGGTGTGGCGCGCAGTGGGCAACAGCAAGGCCCCTCTTACTCCATCAGCCCGCACAGGATACCACCTGGTCCCCAGCCAGGGGTGCCTCTCGCACTGATAGGAGTGGTGGGGGGCGTCTGGGAGACCCTGCACCTTCCCCCAGGGCACGTCTTTGCCAAACCCCTCTTCTGTACTCACAGCCGGCCTTGCACTGCAGGCACCCGTTTGCTATGGTTATTAACACGATTCTTGGCTCCCTACCATCTAAAACACTGTCTCGCTCCGTCCTGAACGAATCGTTAACAAGCTGCCTGCTTGGCATCAGCAGCAGAAGAGACTGGAAGTCACACATGAAATGCCACGCACTGTGCCCGCTCGGTTACCTGGGTCATCAAATCGGGGCCTCCTCAGGATGCCGAGCGCTCTGGGTTCTCCTACTTTTGAGTTAGAGGAAACCAGCCCAGAGGGGCTCAGCAACTTGCCCCGAGTCACACAGCGGTGAGGCGACAGAACTGGAAAATTCAGATCAAGGGGCTCCCAAGCCCCAATTCTTTCCACAGCAGCCCCTGCCCACCTCCCCCCCCACCCAGGGTGGAGGAAACACGTGCAGGCGGGGTCAAGGATTTCTCTCTCGTGTCCCTGGCTGTGGTTTTGGTGGCTCCAGCCACCGCAGTAGGTCAGTCCTGCTACTGAGAGCCCTGCGTACCAGCACAAACATCTGGACATGTGCTCAGAGCTCTTTGCAGAGGAGGCACCAAAAAAAAAAAAAAAAAATGGGAACAGCCCAGCTAAGCTGAAATGTTCTCCTTGGAGGGGAAGGGGAATAAAATTTGATGAACCTCTGCATAATGTTCAAGTTATGAACGTGTAAAGTGATATTCCGCACATATGCTAGGAAGCCTTTATCTTCTCCCGCGCTGCTGGGGCCCGAGCTGTTAGGGAGCAGCCGGTGGCAGCTTCTTGCTGATGAGGAACCGAGAGGGCTTGCCTTCTGCCTCAGCAAAACCAGGGGGCCCGTGGATGCCCCGGGCTCTCCCACAGCCCAGGCGACAGCTGATGTCGGGCTAATGAGGCAGCTTCAGGCATCGGGTGCTTACACGACTGCTATAAACGTTTCATGAGGAGTTCCCGTCGTGGCGCAGCAGAAACGAATCTGACTAGGAACCGTGAAGTTGTGGGTTTGATCCCTGGCCTCGGTCAGTGGGTTAAGGATCCTGCGTTGCCGCGAGCTGTGGTGTAGGTCGCAGACGCGGCTCGGATCTGGTGTTGCTGTGGCTGTGGCAGAGACCAGCAGCTGCAAGCTCCGATTCGACCCCTAGCCTGGGAACCTCTGTATGCTGCAGCTGTGGCCCTAAAAATAATAAATAAATAAAATTTGTGAGTGCCTATTATGGGTCCTGTGCCATGCCAATCATTGCCACCTCCTAGGGGACTGTCCACAGCTGTGGGCAAGGCGGGCCTGCGTGCCAGGTCAGCCTGACCTCAGCTGACTGGCCCGGGCCTGGACCCTTGACCTGGGACTTCAGTGCAGGGGCGCTAGGATGCTGAAATGTACCCAGTAATGGTGGGGCTGCAGCTGAAAGCACACAAAGCAGTCAGAGCTGAGGTCTCCAAGGAGAACTCAATCACATAGACGCGTGCACGTACCCACACACACGCACACACCAAAGTAACCAAAAAGGTGTTAAATGGACACCAGCTAGCTGCCCGGCACGGCCTAAGTGCTCAGAACACAGTGGGGAAGAAGACAGCAGAGAGCCGCCGTCAGCAGAGCTCACGGTCTACAAGCTATTGAACATATAAATAGAGTGTTAGGTTGTGCAGGTGCTGTGAAAAAGCAGCAAAGGGGAGTTCCCATTGTGGCTCAGCGTTAATGAGCCTGAGTTGTATCCATGAGGCTGCGGGTTCGATCCCTGGCCTCGCTCAGTGGGTTAAGGATCCAGTGTTGCCATGAGCTGTGGTGTAGGTTGAAGATGCAGCTCGGATCTGGTGTTGCTGTGGCTGTGACATAGAGCGGCAGCTGTAGCTCCGATTTGAGCCCTAGTCTGGGAACCTCCATATGCCGAGGGTGAGGGCCTAAAAAGAAAAAAAGGAAAAAGCATCAAAGGGATAAAGAATGACTAGGCCAGGGTGCGTGCGTGCATGTGTGTGTGTGTGTGTGTGTGTAGGGGGGGGATGCAAATTTATACCAAGTGATTAAGGAAGGTCCCCCTGAGCAGGGGACATCCGAGCTGAGGTTGCCTGAGCGAGCCAGCCAGGTGCGTATTCCAGGCGGGGCACTACAGGTGCAAGGGTCCCAAAATGGGGATGAGCTTGCAGGGTTCAAGACTGCGGGGCTCAAGGGAGAGAAAAGAGGCTCATGCAGCAAAAAGGGGGGTCTGTAGCAGTCAGAGAGAAGTCCCTGGGTGTCCCCCCTCGTCCCCCGCCATGCAGCTCCTCGGCTTGAAACCCTCCCGCGTGCCCCAGGGAGAGTCCCCTCAGTGCCGCCCAGCGCCACAGCCCCCCCCCCTTTTCCGCCTCAGACTCCGTCATCAGCCCTGAGAACCCTTCGGTTCCATGCTACCCCAAGGCACTACTGCATATCCACTCAGCTCCCCCAAGCAGACTCCGTGATAACGATTTGGGTATGAGTGGTTTATTAGGAGATGGTCCCAGAAAATACGACAACCATCTGTCTGTCTTTCCAGTCATCCACCTGTCCATCCAGCATCCATCCATCCATCCATTCACCCACCCAACCCTGCATACATCTACCCAACTCTCCATCCATCCAGCATCCAACGTAGCCAGCCAGCCGCCCAACCATCCATCCATCCATGCATCCATCCACTATTTATTTTCACCTCCTCTATTCCTAGCTGGACTCTAAGGACTGAGATGCAGTCCCTGACCTTGAGGAGACTTCCTCTCCTAGCAACCATCAACAATCCCACAGCTTAGTACTTTTTTTTTTTTCTGTCTTTTGTCTTTTTTAAGACTGCACCCTTGGCATATGGAAGTTCCCAGGCTAGGGGTCGAATCGGAGCTGTAGCCGCCAGCCTTCGCCACAGCCACAGCAACGTGGGATCTGAGCTGCATCTGCGACCTACACCACAGCTCACGGCAATGCCGGATCCTTAACCCACTGAGTGAGGCCAGGGATTGAACCTGCGTCCTCGTGGATGCTAGTCAGATTCGTTTCTGCTGAGCCACGATGGAAACTCCTCTCCCCCCGCTTTTTTTTTTTTTCACTCAGTGCTGCAGTAGAGTCCAAGAAGCAAACCTTGGTTCAGTCTCTCTGTGACCCTATCTTGGGTCTAAGAAGCATGGCATCAAACGGCCAGCACTCAAACTTGATTTCCTTCCTGGTTTCTCAGGCTCTGATCTCATAAACCCAAGGCAACCTCATGCCCCAGACAACATTAAAATGTTCCAGAAACTGCAACATAGTGGGGTCCAAACTCTGCCTCACCCAGCCTGCCCTTCCCCCCCTCCAGCCCCCCAGAACACTTCCATTGGACCCCTCTAGTTTCCGACCGGAGCTTTACGGCCAGTGAGGCCAGGCCTTGGGCTTCTGATTCCCGGTGGGGGCCGGAGGTGACCCCAAGTGCACTGACCTCTCCCGGAAGTACTTGATGGCCTCTGGGTCTATGAAGGTCGGCTCCTCCCGGTAGCCCTGCTCAAAGACCTTGCGCTTGTGCCGGAACTCAATGACCGTCTTGGTGTAGGAATTGAGCGTGGTGACAGAGGCTGCCATGCAGCAGGTAAAGGAGCCCCACGCCAGGCTGCCAAGAGACAAGGAGAAAGGTGCCACGGTGAGGGCGAGAAGGGGACAGAAAACCACACCCGCCAGACTTCCAGACCTGAGCAGATGCTGCCGTACGGAAGAGTAAGCCTGGGTCTCAGCCCCACTCGCGGTCTGATCCGGCCAACAGCGCTGTCTGTACACTGGGATGCAGACACGACAGAGTTCGTTACTGGGAGGCAAGAAGAGAGCGCGAGTCATGGCAGCCGTGGGCTGGCATCGGGGAAAGGTACCAGAATACAGCGACGGTTGCGCTGGGTCTTGAAAGATGAGAGGGATTTTGGCAGTGGAAGGGACATTCCGGGAAGAGGGAAGAGCACGTGGAAAGGCGTGGCGACAGGTAGCAACAGGAAGCATTCCGCAGACTGTAGGAGGTTTGGGGTGCTGCAGAGCGAGGGAGCGCAAGGAGCCGGAGCTGATGATGGAGATGGAGGTGGGGGTCAGATACCCCAGCAGCTGGTTTCCCAGGAGAGTTAAATTGCCCTTGTTCACGAATGACCTTGGCCAAGGTGCTGCACCCCTCTGCCTCGTATTACACCGTATCACATAGTTGTTGCAAGGATTAAAGGAGAAGACCCATTAAAAAAACATCTTAGAACAATGCCTGACACCTAGCAGGCACTCAAGCTTGAGAATGAAGCTGACTCATAAGAAAGCACAGCCACAGAGAGGAGCTACACCCTTGAGCTGAAGCCATTGTCCCTGGACTTTCAGTTATGGGCGCCAACTTTCTTTCTTTTTTTTTTTTGATTTTTTTTTTCTTTAAGCCAGTTTAAAGTGGGTTTCTGAAATTGGCAACAAAAATTCTTACACAATTACTTTCTAGAAATTCTCTTTTTTGCATAAGTTAGCTTTTTTTTTTTTAAATCTTTTTAGGGCCGCAGCCGCAGCATATGAAGGTTCCCAGGCTAGGGGTCAAATCAGAGCTGTAGCCACTGGCCTACATCACAGCTCACGGCAATGCCGGATCCTTAACCCACAGAGCAAGGCCAGGGATCGAACCCACGTCCTCATGGTTGCTAGCCAGATTCGCTTCTGCTGAGCCATGACGGGAACTCCCATAAGTTAGTTTTGAAGTGATTTTCTAGTCTTTATAACCAGGGGGTCTTAACCATGACCAGCTCTAACTCCCAGCTCTGATGACCCAACCAGAAAAAGGGCACTGCTCTCCATCAGCTCCCCCTGTTTAATTTCACCCCTGTCCTCGCAATTCTCTTGCATCTTTTTTCTATTATTTTTTATTCTTTGTCTTTAAATGAAACCATTTTATTTTGCGATCATTCTAGAGTCACATGCAGTTGTAAGAAATAGTTCAGAGAGATTCCCACGTACTCTTTACCTCACTCCTCTTGCAAGATAGCATCTTGCAAATACAGTGCACAACCAGGACCTTGACATCAGCAGGATCAAGATACAAGACGGTTTCTCATTCCATCACCACAAGAATCTGTCCGACCTGTCCTGTTGCCCTTTTATAACCACACCCACATCCCTCCCCACCCCTGGAAACCACTAATCACTTCTTCACCCTCTTATCTTGGCATTTCAAGAATGTTAAAGACATGGAACCACACAGCACGCACTGTCGGAGACCACCGAACTGCGGGACTCTGCAGAAGGCCAACTTGGTGTACGTGCAAAAGCACAACAAGCTGAGGAATGCTGGCGGAGAGCTCTAAGGTGCAGGGTCTCCTTCAAAGGCAAGATAAGGGCGCTCTGCATTAACCGTGCTATTGTCTAAGCAGCTGCACTACGCCCTAGAGGTATGCACCTGTAACTGCTTGCTAGTAGTTTCCTTTGTTATTCACTGAGACATAGCTTTGTCATTACCTGTGCCTGAGAGTTTCTCATTAACCTGCATGCATCACCTTCCCTAAAAAAAGTCATGTGGGCTAAAGCCTAGGCGCCTTCCTTCTGCGGAACAGAGTCCTTCCTGCTTTCTAACTGTAAAAGAGTCTTGTGTGTTTTGCTATGCCTCGCCGTCCCTCTTTCAGGATCTCCCATTGCCCTGCAGTGCTGGACGAGGCAACGTATATTTAGGATCTGCCCCTCTGCCCCCACTCAGCCTAGTTCTCTGGAGAGTCATCCAAGTTGAGTGCGTCAATAGACTGTTCCTTCATATTCCTAAATAGGATTCCTAGGGCGACATATGAGTTGCTGAACATTCTCACCAGCTTTGGGTGTTGTCACTATTTATTAATTTGAGCTATTCTGATAGACATGTGGAAGTAGCCCCGTGGTGGCTTTCGCTTGCATTTCCCCAGTGGCTAATGGTGTTAAACATCTTTTCATCTGCTTAACTGCCATCTGTGTATCTTCTTTTGTAACATGTCTGTTCACTTTTTTTTTTTTTTTTTGCCCACTTCCTTTTTGGATGATTTCGCAGTTGTGGCTGAGTTTTGAGTGTTTTTTTTTCTTTTTGCCTTATCTAGGGCCGTACCTGCGGCATATGGAGGTTCCCAGGCTAGGGGTCTAACAGGAGCTGTAGCTGGTGGCCTTCACCACAGCCACAGCAACGCAGGATTCGAGCTGCATCTGTGACTTACACCACAGCTCTCGGCAACGCCGGATCCTTAACCCACTGAGCAAGGCCAGGGATTGAACCCCCAACCTCATGGTTCCCAGTCGGATTCGTTAACCACTGCACCACGACGGGAACTCCCAAAACTCCTTCTTTAAAAATTGTTTTCTGTTTAGAGAACTTCCATTAACCATTCTATTAGGATAGATATGCTGACATCAAATTTTCTTAGTTTTCCTTCATCTGAGGATGCCTTGATAACTCCTTCCCTTTCCTGAAGACTATTTTGGCTAGAAATGGAATTCTAAATCGATGGTTCTTTTCTTTCAGCACTTGAAACATGCTGTGTCACTTCCTTCTGGTCCCCTGATTTCTGATGCAAAATCCACTGTTTAAATTGGTTTTCTGTAAAGTTAAGGTATTGTTTCTATTTTGCTGCTTTCAATACTTTTTTTCTGTGATTTTAGTTTTGGCCAGGGTTTAAAAATTTTTTTTCAGGCCACACCCACAGCATGTGGAGGTTCCCAGGCTAGGGGTTGAATCAGAGTTGCAGCTGCCAACCCATGCCATAGCCACAGCAACACCAGATCTGAGCCACAACTGTGACCTATACTGTAGTTCACAGCAATGCTGGATCCTTAACCCACTGAGCAGGGCCAGGGATCAAACCCATATCTTCATGGGTTCGTTATCACTGAGCCACAGTGCAAACTCCTAGTTTGTTTGTTTGTTTGTTTTATAAAAACATAGTTTGACTATAACACGTCATGGTATGGACATCTTCGGGTTTATCCTGTTTGGAGATTCTCTAAGCTTGACTCTGTAGGTTTATGTCTTACAAAATTGGGGAAATTTTCAGCCATTATTTCCTTGAGTACTTTTTCAGAACCCTCTCTCCCAACCCCTTCTGACACTTTGGTGTTAGATCTTTCATCATAGTCCCAGAGGTCCTTGAGAGTCTGTTCATTTTTTTTTTTTAATCTATTTTCTCTCTGTTGTTCAGATTGAGTAACTTCTATCATCAAGGTCATTGATTCTTTCCTCTGTCCTCTCCATTCTTCTGTTGAGCCTGTCCACTGAGTTTTAAATTGCAGTTATTCTATTTTTCAGTTCTAAAATTTCCACTCGTTTTTTCTTTATATCTTCCAGTTCTTTCCTGGAAGACTCTGTTTTTTCCTGAGACTACCTGAGACCAAACAAATTCATTTGTTTCAAGGGTGTTTGCAATTGCTTGTTGAAACACTTTAACGATGACTGCTTTAGAATCCTTATCAGATGATTCTAACATCTCTGCCATCTAAGTATTGTGATCTATCAATTCTTTTTGCTTTCAGGTTGAGATCTCTCTCCAGGTTTTGGTATGGTGAGTGATTTTCAGTTGCAATCCTGACATTTTGAGTATTTTTAAAAATAAGACTCTGGATCTTCGTTAAACCTTCTGCTTTTACTGGCTTCCTCTGACAGAATTCTGACAAAGAAGGAGGGAACACGACCTTGTTATTGCCAGGTAGGAAGAGAAGTCCAGGCTTCCCACTGGGCTACCACTGACATTCAAGGTGGAAAGGTTCCTGGTTACTGCTGGGCAGGGATGAGAGTTTTGAACCCCTTGGGCCTCTGCAGATATCACCCTGGGTGGAAGGGGCAGGGACACCTCATTGCTGCTCCCCAATTTCCCTCCACGGACCCCACGCAGGGGGGATGGCTTCATCATCCTGGGCGCTGGTGAAAATCCTGACCGTCCACCACTCCCCCTCTGTCACCACACCACAGAGTGGGACAATGGCACCCTGCTGCTGCCATTGGGGCTGGGAGCCCAGACTCCTCCTGTGACCTCCACTGACCCTCAGGGGCGTGTGGGGCTTGCTCGTTACTGTCACGCAGGCTCAAAGTCCCAGCTACCTACTCTGACACCAGCCCAGCAGGATGTGGGGTGCAGCTGGGCACCACATTACAGCCTGGAGAGTGAAATCTAAACTTGACGTGAGTGGGGTGGAGACATAGGGTGTTTGTTTCTTTTTCCCATGATATGTGACTGGGTAGAGCAGTATTTGCTAAGAGTTTTCTGACTTGGTAGACTGCCCCTTTCCTGGTTCTTTGGCTACAGTAGGGTTTGGGGGAAAGGGGTGTGTGCCAGTTGGCATTTCTGAGTTGCTGACTTCTTCAGCTCCAAATCTGGGATATGTGAGACAAAAAGTACCTACCAAAGTGCTGTCCCTTGGCCCTTAGCCAACCTGTTGTCTTCCTTCCACCTTTCACTGGCTTGGTATGTGTAATATCCAGGGATTTCAGTGATATTTAGCAGGAGGACAGGGAGAGGCATGACTGCTCCATCTTACCAGGAGTGAAAATCCTTATTTGTTTCTTATTAATCATTTAATTATTTATTTATTTGCCTTTTTCTTTTTTTTTAGGGCCACACCCACGGCATATGGAGGTTCCCAGGCTAGGGGTCTAATCGGAGCTACAGCTGCCGGCTGATGCCACAGCCACAAAGCAACACCAGATCCGAGCTGCTTCTGTGACCTACACCACAGCTTATGGCAAGGCCGGATCCTTAACCCATGGAGCGAGGCCAGGGATCGAACCCGCAACTCCATGGTTCCTAGTCAGATTCGTTTCCACTGCGCCCGGAAGGGAACTCCCCTTATTCGTTTTTGGGTGGTCTTCCCCCGCTACCAGCATGAGATCTTCACGAAACCAGGAGCTCCGTTTAATGCACGGCTAGATCCTTAGCACCTAAAACCGTGCCTGGCATGTCGTAAGCACCTAAATAAATATTTGTAGAACGAATACATGGAGGTAAAACAAAAACAGATTTAAAAAAAAACCCACAGATACAAAAGCACTGTTCTGGTCGAGATGCGGGTGAGGGGCTCGTGGCTGCACCTGTGAGTCTTCAGCTTCCTTGGTCCCCAAACCCCCAGGCTCCCAGGCCCCCACGCAGGACACAGGTTGAGAGCCTCAAGGCTGGAATGCCTGCTGGTGTTTGCATCTTACGCAGCTGGACTGGTGCAGTGAGGTATGTGGGTGGTTGGCCTGGTTTTGGGAGACAAGAGCAGAAGGAGACAAGAAGACAAGAGCTGTGACACCGTGATGGGGGCAGACAGTGGGCGTGGCTGTTAACTAACTCTGTCCTCTGGGAGCTACAGCGGTCGGTCATGGAGGGGGTGGATGCTAGGGGGCCAGACTGAGAGATGCGTGAATGCCACCTTGAAATCTCTTCCAGGCTTTGCCCAGTGGGCCTTAAGGGAGGCAGCCCTTGTCTGCCTTCAGGCCAGACAGGCACAGAGTCACTGCGTGGGGCAGGACAAGGCACAGAGGCTCCATCCAGACCACCCTCAGTGTCCGGGGACTGATGGGACCAGGAGATGACGATGGCAGGTTCTGGGGGCCCGGCTGGTCCATCCACGGCAGCAGAGCATCTCTGGGTACCACTTGGCCTCTCCCTGCCCTGGTCTCAGAGAAAAGGAGGTCAGCACCACCGGCTTTCGGGGAGATGAGTAAGAGCGAGAGCTTCTTGCTGACCACACAGCCTCTCCGTGAAAACATCAACACCTTCTCCTGTGGCTCTTGGGGGCCAAGGCTCTTCCAGAACCACCCCCCGCCTCCCATTGCAAGGGACCGACTTGCTGAAATGCCAGCTCAGCCCTGCAGAGACGGCAGGGCAGCCTGGGGTCCCCAGAGAGGGAGGGGCTAGCCTGCTGTTTCCACAAGGTCACGGAGACTGGGAAGGCGGGGAAGGGCAGGAGGAGGAGAAGGAACAGCCATGAGGCTACCACGTGGCAGGCAGGTGGGCCCCAGAGGCGAAGAGAGGGGCCCCACTCTTCTGGGACCCGGCCTGACTAGCTACTCTCTTGCTGTGTGACCTGGGACAAACTGCCTAACCTCTCTGGGTGTCCAGCTCTTCTTACAAGCTCCAACTCCACAATGTTCCACTACCCTCGTTCTGTCAAGTGAATGCTCAGAATTGGGGTTCCACTGTGTGTGCCGGGATAGGAGGGGCCCCCTTTCCTGTCCCCTTCCGTTTTGATCAGACACAAAACGGAAGTAGCAGATGACCAGCTCGCTATTCTCCCACCATCACCAGGAAAACTGGCACAGTGACATTCCAAGCCGGAATCACAAACTCTATTTCTTGCAGGGTCCAATGGATGACTCAGGGAGGAAAGTGTGGGTAAGGGGATGCAATAGGGAGTTGTGGAGACTGGGGTAAAGTGAAGAGCTTCTGCTCTTCCCAAATTTTTATGTAAAACAAGTTACCATTTTGGATGCTAGTCAGATTCGTTTCCTCTGAGGCACGATTGGGAACTCCAAAATTTTTATCATAAATGCAAATTTTTAAAAAGCCCAACATGGCAGCTCAAACAAAACATCTATGGGCTGGGCTCAGCCCTGGGCTGCACGCAGTGTGGAGGCTCAGAGGCTAATTGTGTGACTTGGGCTTTGCTCTTCCTGAACCTGTGTCTTCATCCTTCAAGTGAGGTGCGGGGGCGGTCAATGGCAATCCTGCCAAATGGAGGACAGAGGCAGGACCTGAGAGCTCAGGGTTTGTAAAGTGCCTCCACTGTGCCGGGTTCAAAATAGGAACTGCCCAACTTTGCTCTCCCCAAGCCAAGCAGCTCCCCGCACCGCCCTCCCCCAACCTCGTCCCCCCCAGGGGGCTTGCCTTGCCTCCTCACTGTCACAGGAGGACCTGGACAGAGTTAAGACAAAGACCCGAAAAGAGGGGCAGACAGGAGGGCTGGAAGGCCCAGGGCACAGGGCAGGGATGGGGTCCCGTGCCTTAGTGGCGACCCAAGGAGGGGAGTCTGGGGAGGGGTGGGGAGGGTCCGGCCAGGGCTGGGTCTCCAGGAAACACTCACGTCCTAGGAGCAACCATGAGTGGCAAGCCTGGGGAGACTGGGAAAAGCAGAGCACAGGGGGCCGCCTGCATGCCCATCAGATGTCATCTTCTTGGACACCTGAGTCACATGCCTCTCAAAAAGCCACAGCGGCACTGCCAAAGGGCCAACGTCATCATCAGCATTTACAGTCACGGCCACTTATGGAGGGAGCAGTTACTGTGTAGAAGCATCTTAAGAGCTGGGTGCCACGTGGTCCTTAGACTCTAACCCCATTCAACATGCATCACCGTGATCTCTGCTCTAGAGATGAAGAAGATGATGCTTGGACAGGATGGCTTGGTTGCCCTTAATAGCCGCATTCATGGAGCACATTCTCCAGGCTGAGTGTGTCCCACGTGCATTAGTTACTTCCCCCAGTCTCCAAGGACGGCCTCCCGTGAACCGCACCTCCTGTGGCTCATGCTTTGTGCAAGCCCTTTCTCCCGGCCCCTGGCCCCATCATTTGCTCTCGACCAACAGAATGCCGCAGAAGCGACTCTGTGTGACTTCCGAGGCAAGGTCGTTAAAATAAACTTGGAGCTCCCACTTGGAGCTCTTGGAACGCCTGCCCTTGGGACCTTCTCCAGGGACCCTGCCACCATGCCTGAGAAGCCAGTCCGGCCGACAGCCCTCGCTGCCAGCCAGTGCCACCGCCAGCACCGGACGCCTGGCCTGGCAGTGCCCCAGAGGGCTGGCCCCGGCCGAAGCACCATGGAGGACCCCAAGCCAAGACCCCCTAGCTGAGTGCAGTCCACCCGTTAGACCATAAGAGACAAGAACACAGGTTTATTTCAAGCCACTAAATTTGGAGGTGCTGCATGATCAATCAGCTAGAATATCACATACACAAGAGCCCCGTGACGTAGAAACTCGGGCTGCCCCCATTTTACAGCTGAGGTCACTGAGGCACCGGGAGGTAAGTGACTCAGCCAAAGCCCACGGCTGGCAAAGGTCAAGGTTAGGATCTGCTCCCAAGCTGTCTGATTCCAGAGGCTGCCCGTCGGGCACCCACATGCGCTGCCCACAGTAGCCCTGCGGTGCTCACCAGGGTGAAGTTTAAACCCAGGCTGGCGGACTACTAACCACGGAAACTTGGCGTCACCCTTGGAAGCGGGTCCCCAGCATCAATCCAGCCCCTTGGAAACCCCAACCTACAAGGCTCTGCAGCCCCGTTCTTGCAGCCCTGCTGGGCCAGGAGATGGATGCTGGCGCTGTCGTGCCTTGGAGCTGGCCTCCTCCCCGGCCGGGGGTGGGGCAGAATTTTGACAAACGGCCTCACACATATTAAACGAGAGAGATGACACCGCACAGCCCTGGCAAGGCCCCAAAAGCGAGGGATGAAAAATGGGGCTGATCGATCTTGCAGGCCTCGGTGACAAGGAGAAATGGATCAGCCCTAATGGGGGCCGCACGCTGGGGCCCGGCCTTAAATAAGTCAAATGGGAATTGGGTGCCCCTCGAGAGGCCAGCCTGGGGCAGGTGTGTGGGGGGAGCTGCTGAGGAACAGGGCAGGAGGCCCAGCTTTATTTTTTTTTCTTTTTTGTCTTTTTGCCTTCTCTAGAGCCACACCCACGGCATATGAAGGTTCCCAGGCTAGGGGTCCAATCAGAGCTACAGCTGCCAGCCCACACCACAGCCACAGCAACGAAGGATCCGAGTCGCATCTGAAACCTACACCACAGTTCACGGCAACGCCAGATCCTTAACCCACTGAGCAAGGCCTGGGATCGAACCCATGTCCTTACAGACACTATGTCGGGTTCTTAACCTGCTGGGCCACAATGGGAACTCCTTGTTCACTGGTCTTAATCCCCAGTTACAACACGGTCTCAGCCACTGCTGTAATCACAGCACCGACAAGCCCCCAAATATGTGCTCACTCAGTAAATACATGTTAAATGACTAAGTGGGTAAATGACCCTCAGCTACCAGAACCGGACCTGGATGCCCCCCATAACAGACAGCCGTGGTCATTATTGTCACTATTCCAGCATGCATTCCTCCTTTTGACAACAGCTCCTTCCACCCCCAATCCAACCCCAATTTTCTGTTATGGGACCTCTCCTCTGTCTCTCTCTGTCCAAGAGTTTGGATGGGGGCAACCTCACCCTCTGGAGCACGTGACAGCTCAATTAGAGAGGTCCAGTCTCCTGCGGGTCTAAATCATTGGTTGCAGTATGGTCACATGACCTAAGCTAATCCAATGAAAGTCACAGCCAGGATTTTGGCAATATTGGAAAGAAGCCCCGTCTCTCTGCTGGTATTGTTACATTTGTAACGTGTACGCCTAGAAGTGGGCTTGGTAACCATCTTTACTGCCACCAGGGGAAAAAAGCTGCTTATGAACAAAGCCCACCCAAAGGGAATGGAGTCAGAAATGGGGAGAGAATGACTGAGTTCCTGATGAATCACCTGACACCTGGATCCAGCTGTGCCTGAAGCAGCCCTTGTGGTAGTTCATCCAGCAGCCATTCTACCCACTCACCATTTGAGAGTCTGGGACTCATTCCTCACTGCATGGGAATGGTCAAGCTGAGCCAAGAAGCTAATGGCATTTCCTCAGCCGTGGTGATGATTCAGAAGAGGGAAAATGGCCTAAGCTGGGCTCCTCAGAACTTTAGTGAACGTTAGGGAAAGAGAAACGAGAAACTCTCTCTCGCCCTTGAAAATGAAGGAGGAAACACCAGCTTCAGGGGAGCTTTCTCATCACCAGGAGGGAAGTTCAATCACAGACAGAGTTAACATGGGGAGTTAGCCATGTGCAGGTGACCAGACTTGATGACATCAGAGACCCTGGATCAAACGTTTCCTGAAGTCCATGTCAAGCTGTACTTTCCATTTACAGGAACCGATGTATTTCCTTATTGGTTGGATGGAGGTGGGCGGGTTTTTCCGTTACAATCTATGTACTGCTGGCTGACCCAAGTGGACTCTGAATGAATTAATTAATGAACTCATCCACAACTCTTGTTTACTTAAGCTTGGGACTCTACAGCTTACAAGCCAAAGAATCCTGCCGGATTCTGCTTTTCTTTTGCACACTCTGATATCCAGAGTCCTTCACTAGGACCTCTACAGCTTCCATCTCCACCTTCCAGAACAGCCTCTAAGGCAGAAGTTGGCCAGCTTTCTCTGTAAGGGCCGGGTAGTAAATATTTCAGTCTTAGTGGGCCGCTGAGCTCTGCCACTGTAGTGTGAAAGCAGCTGCAGACAATAGGTAAATGATGAGTTTGGCTATGTCCCAATAAAACTTTATTTATGGACACTGAAATCTGAATTTCCCATAATTTCCACATGTGGCAAAACATTATTCTTCTTTTGATTTATTTCAAGCATTTAAAAGTGTAAAAACTGCCCTTAGCTCAAGGGCTGCGTAAAAACAGATGATGGGCCAGATTTGGCTACAGTTTGCCCACATCGGCCCCGGGGTCTCAAAGCATCTCTGAGAGTCCAGGTCCCCACCCCCACCTCCCCTCCACGCCCCGGCGGGGTTGAGCTGCTGCAGTCCCAGCATGCCCCTGGGCTCTGGCATCTGAAAGTCAAAGCCACTTACCAGAAGGACCAGCCGTAGTCCCAGGAATGAGGTCTCCAGTCTTCGGGGCCAAGGCTCACGGTGACCTGGAATACCTGCGTGTACATCATGTGAGCTACCATTCCCAGGAGGCCTGTGGGTGGAGCAAGACAAGGCGTCAGGAAGCAAGGTTGGGCTTTGCCTAAGGGCCTGTTAGCCTGGGGAGAACACGTACCCCCAGGCAGGACCAGAGCCCAGAAGACCAAGAGGGCAAAGGGCCAAAGAATTTGGGTTGAGTGAGAGGGCAAAAGGCAGCCCTGGAGAAATTTAAGCAAGGGAGACATAGAGTCAGATCTGAGTGCGGTCGTGCCAAGTTTTTCTGCTAAGCACAGATAAGGAAATATTGTAGGTTCTACGCGTCGTGGCATGTGGTCTCTGTTGCATCTCTTCAATTCTACTGTGTTAGCACAAAGGAGCCACAGACTGTATGTAAAGGAAGGAACATGGCCGTGTGCCAATAAAACTTTATTTACAAAAGCAAGCGCTGGGCCGGATTCTGCCTGTGGGCCACAGTTTGCTGATATCTCTGTGAGAAGGCCATTCAGGAGAAACTGTTTAGAGAATATTTTTCAAACTGCAGGTCTTGACTAGTGGATCACAAAATCAACTTCATGACTGCCACCAGCATTAAAAAAAACACACAAATAAACGAACAAACAAGAGTGGAATGGAATAGAAGAGAAATATCTGACACCGTCAAACGTAGCAGCAGTAAATACTTTCCAGTTCTATATAAGCACGTGTAATTTGTAATGTGAAATGCTTTTCTGTAGCTCACGTCAAAAATCCTGGAACCCAGGAGTTCCCGTCATGGTGCAGCAGAAACGAATCCGACTAGGAACCATGAAGCTGCGGGTTCGATCCCTGGCCTTGCTCAGTGAGTTAAGGATCCGGCGTTGCTATAAGCTGTGGTGTAGGTTGCAGACACGGCTTGGATCTGGCGTGGCTGTGGCTGTGGCGTAGGCTGGCAGCTGCAGCTCCGATTCGACCCCTAGCCTGGGAACCTCCCTATACCGCAGGCGCAGCCTTGAAAAGCAGCAAAACAAAACAAAACAAAAACCCGGGAACCCACTGGCTAGGAGAACTTTGATTCGAAAGGGATCTGAGTAGGAATCCTCTTCTACCACGATTCTGTCATGTAGCCCCGGGCAAGGCACTGCTCTCCTCCGACCCTCAAATCTTTCCTCCGGAAGATGAGAATTATGACAGGTACGGTGAAGAGCGACTGAAATAATGGTAGGCACTCTCCATGACTGCTGCCTAGCAGGCATGCGATTGCTACGGTTACCAGGATTATTATAAACCTGGGGACGTCGCTCCGTGTGGACCATGGCGTCTAGAGTCCGTGTGGATGCCACAGTGTGTAGCTAACTGGCAGGGACCTAATTTTCTGATGGCACTCCGTCTTAGAGTGACATGGATGGAAGGCGGGAGATGACAAGAGGAAGAAAAGAAATCAATCATATGTCCGTGTTCACTGTGTGCCAGGCACACTGTCAGACTCTTCCGCCTCCAATATTATTTATTTCTTTTTTCGCTACCCCGGAGCATCTGGAGTTCCTGGGCCAGGGATCAGATCCAAGCCGCAGTTTCGACCTACGCTGCAGCTGCAGCAATGCCAGATCCTTAACCCACGGTGCCGGGCCGGGATTGAACCTGTGTCCCAGTGCTCCAGAGACCCCAGCGATACCGTTGCGCCACAGCGGGGACTCCTTGCCTCCACTGTGCTCTTTTTTTGTTTTTTGTTTTTTTTAATTTTTCATTTTGCTGTCTTTTGTCTTTTCAGGCCTGCACCCACGACCTGTGGAGGTTCCCAGGCTAGGGGTCGAACTGGAGCTGCCGCTGCCAGCTTACACCACAGCCACAGCAATGCCAGATCCGAGCCATGTCTGTGACCCACACCGCAGCTCACGGCAACGCCGGATCCTTAACTCACTGAGCAAGGCCAGGGGTCGAACCCGCAACCTCATGGCTACTAGTCGAGTTCGTTAACCACTGAGCCAGACGGGAACGCCATTATGCTCTTAAAATCTTCGTAACAACCATCTGAAGTAAGTATGAGGATGAGGGCCCTGCACGGTTGTCCAGGCTGCCCACTGCACATGTCCGTAGGGCTCCACGGACATCGGATTTTATGCGCATGTCACTCCCTGGAGTCGAAGCAGAACCACACCTCCAAGGCTGTAGACTGTAGCCCCAAAAACGATTATCCCCATTTCACAGGTGAGAAAACAGACGCTCAGAGTGGTCAAGTCTGCTCCCACGTCACAAAGGGAGTAGACGGCTTAGTTGTGACTTAAGCCCAGATCCAAACGCCTTTAAAGCCAGGGCTGTTCCCCTGCTGCCTAAAATGCATCCAAAGACACCCCCCCACCCCTGCCCCAAAGGCTCTGCCGTCGCTGTGGTGTAGGCCGACGGCCACAGCTCTGATTGGACCCCTAGCCTGGGAACCTCCATATGCTGGGGGTGCAGCCCTAGAAAGACAAAAAGAAAAAAAAAAAAAAGAAAATTCTTGATGAACTTGCAAAAGGTACATAACAGACATACCTTATTCTTTGGAACTGATGCATAAGATTTCCTGAGAACGATATACCATGTTTTATTTATCCAACTACTTGATAGTGTTTAAGTTATCGCTGGCTTTTTTGCTCTCTAAGCAATGCTGCAATAAACACACTTCTACAGGTCTCTTTGTGCAGACAAGCATTTTTCCGGTATGAGCAACAAGAATTGCCAGGCCGTAAAGCGTGGGCATTTTAAATTTTAATCAGTGTTGGTGCACGGCTCTCCTGAGTAAGGGTACCACGTTGGATTTCTGCCAGCTGTGTGAGTACTCACTCAAACCCTCACTGATACTTGATAGGATAAAACATTAAGCTTGTTGCCCATCTCATGCTGAGAAATGACACCTTTGTGGTGGTTGTTGTTTGTTTGTTTGTTGGTCTTATAAGGCTGCACCCGCGGCATATGGAGGTTCCCAGGCTAGGTCTCTAATCGGAGATGTAGCCGCCGGCCTACAGCCACGTGGGATCCGAGCCGCGTCTGCGACCTACACCACAGCTCACGGCAACGCCAGATCCTTAACCCACTGAGCAAGGCCAGGGATCAAACCCACAACCTCACGGTTCCTGGTCGGATTCATTTCTGCTGTGCCACGATGGGGAACTCCTTTTAGTGCAGTTTTAGGTTTACAGAAAAACTGAGCAGAAAGTACAGAGACTTCCAGAGTCCACAATGTGCCCTCAGTCTCCGACCCCTCAGTTTTTCCTACAATTAACATCCTTCAGTAGTTATACATTTGTTACAGTGGATGAGATAAAAGCGATACGCTATTATCAACTAAATCCACAGTTTCCACTAGGGTTCACTTTTTGTGTTGTACGTTTCTCTGGCTTTTGGCAAACGTATAGTGACATATGTCCACCATTACTGTGTCCAGGAGTTTTATGGTCCCTAAAAATCCCCTGAGCACCACCTGTTCATCCCTCCCCCTCCCCACCCCTTCTGAAACCCTGGCCACCACTGATCTTACTGTCTCCAGAGTCTGGGCACTTTCAGAATATCGCATAGTTGGAATCACACAGTATGTAGACTTTTCAGATTGGCTTCTCTCACTTAGCATGGATTTGAGGTTCTTCCATGTGTTTTCATGGTTCGATTGTTCTTTTCCTTTTATCGCTGAATAATCTTTCACTGTTGGACGCATCACAGATTATTTATCCATTCACTTGTTGAAGCACATCTTGCTTGCTCCCGAGTTTTAGCAGTTATGAATAAAGCTGCTTTTGTCCTACATTTCGGTATTCAGGAAGGCAACTTTTGCTTTCGGTGTTTGCTTCCTGAGTCTACTTTAAGAAAACCAACACCAGGAGCTCCCACTGTGGCACAGCGGAAAAGAATCCGACTAGTATCTATGAGGATGCAGGTTCGATCCCTGGCCTCGCTCAGTGATTCAAGGATCCGGCGTTGCCCTGAGCTGTGGTGTAGGTCACAGACATGGCACAGATCCCGTGTTGCTGTGGCTGTGGCATAGGCCAGCAGCTGTAGCTCTGATTGGACCCCTAGCCTGGGAATTTCCATATGCCTCGAGTGCAGCCCTAAAAAGAAAAAAAGAAAAGAAAAAGAAAACCAACACCATAAACTCATTCTCCTATATTTTTCTAATGTACTTAAAGGTATTTTGGTTAACTCATCGGGAATCTATCTTGGTGAATGGTGTGAGGTAAGGATCTAACAATTTTTTTAATGAGTTTAATCACTTTGAACTTTCATCGAACGGACTGTTCTTTCCCCAATGATTTTATTTCTTTCATACTTTTTTCTTTTAGGGTAGCACCTGTGGCACATGGAAGTGTCTGGGCTAGGGATTGAATCAGAGCTGCCCCTGCAGGCCTACACCACAGCCACTGCAACACTGGATCTGAGCCGAATCTGCAACCTATGCCGCAGCTTGTTGCAACACTGGATCCTCGACCCATGAAGCAAGGCCAGGGATTAAACACACATCCTCACAGAGACGAAGTCAAGTTCCTAAGCTGCTGAGCCACAGTGGGAACTCCCCCACTGATTTTCAACGATGCTTTTGTACCGTATTCCAAGCTTTCACATTACATGAGTGCATTCCTAACTCACTTTGTTTCATGATCTCTCTCTGTTCCTGTGTCAATGCCACACGATTTTAGTCATTATAACTTACAGTGGAGTCCGTTACCACTGGTCTCTTCTCCTTTCAACCCATTGCTCATTCCCTCTGGAACTGCAGCCCTACCCAGAGCCTTGCTCCCTCTTCGGATCCCAGCCCTAGCACCCCACCCACCCTGCCCGCCCCCTACCCCTGCCTGAGGGCTGACCTAGCTCTCCAAACCCTAATCTATTATAACCTCTTCAGGTTCTTTTTCACTAGGCCAATCCAGATGCCCTCCAAGTTATCTGACCTGTCCGCACCTTGGTTTTCTCATCTATAAAATGGGAATAGTAGCACGAAATTCTCTTGCGGCAAAGCAGGCTAAGGATCCGGCATTGTCATTATAGGGGCTTGGGTCACTGCTGTGGCGTGGGTTCACTCCCTGGCCCGGGAGTTTTCACGTGCCACAGGTGCAGCCAAAAAAAAAAAAAGGGGAATGGTAGTAAAATGGGCAATTCCAGTGAGCATGCACTAAAGAAGAAAAGCATTCACAAAACAACTACTCCTTATACGAGGACAGTGAGAACATAAGAATATTTTAATACAAAAATTACCAGCTAGACCCAGAAGCTGGGCCCAGGCTGTGGGCAGAATAATTCATTTTCCAAATTGTTAGTTTAGAAAAGCATTAACTTCTCAACCAAATTCCTTGTATCCCGAAATAGGAAACGTCTTGCTTTAAGAAAATTGAATAAATGAAAACTGCAAATCATTCACAGATAAGTTGGTGAGATTCTCTGATTGCATTATTTTTTTTGTCTTTTTAGGGCTGAACCTGTGGCATATGGAAGTTCCCAGACTAGGGGTCGAATCGGAGCTGCAGCTGCCGGCAACGAGGGAGCCAAGCCGTGCCTGCAATCTACACCACAGCTCACGGGAATACCGGATCCCTAACCCACTGAGCGAGGTCAGGGATTGAACCCACATCTTCATGGATCCTAGTCAGGTTCCTTACCACTGAGCCACTACAGGAACTCCCTCTGATTGCATTCTAAAGACCCCGCTTAAAAAACTGGACCTCCAACCAAGTTTCCGGGAGCATGTTTGTTTTGTAAAGTGCAGTCCCCCACTAGCATCTGTTGAGACTCCTCAGAAGAAGGAAGTGTTTCCAAGTCATTCTGAATTTACAAGTGACTTTCTGCTGAGTTACGGCTCCTTCTAAATTAGTGGCGAGGAGTTCCCGTCGTGGCGCAGCGGAAACGAATCTGACTAGGAACCATGAGGCTGCGTGTTCGATCCCTGGCCTCGCTCAGTGGGTTAAGGATCCGGCGTTGCCATGAGCTGTGGTGTAGGTTGCAGACGCGGCTCGGATCCCGCGTTGCTGTGGCTGTGGCGAAGGCCGGCGGCTACAGCTCCTGTTAGACCCCTATCCTGGGAACCTCCATTTGCCGTGGTTGTGGCTCTAGAAAGACAAAAAAGGAAAAAAAAATTAGCGGCAACTAAATGAACAAGGCCTTCTGCGCTGCTGCTGCTGGTGCTTCCTGGCGTAAACCTACCCCAGGAAACTCACAGCTGTAAACAGCTGTCAATCTCTCATCCAGTGACTTCCCGAAACTTCCTGACACCAGAAATGGGATTCCCAGCCCACGTGGGGAGGCAGGCACGGCTCCTGCCTGCCCCTGGGGGACCTTGGACAGCACTAGGGGTGGGCTCAGAGCCGGGCTGGGTGTGGTGCCACCCAGAACCCACCGCAAAAAAGAGCTGCCTTGACTCCCAGCCCCGCCCTCCACTGATCTGACTGATGTCAAGTCCAGAGGGCCCGGTGCGGGGCCGGAAGTAATAGACAAGGTCAAGGAGGGTCAGAAAATGAGCCCAGAGTAAAACTGGGGTGAAAAGAAATGAAGGGAAAGAGAGAGTCTGGTTTCCAGCTCAGTCTCCAACTAGTTATGCGACCTGCCTGCGCCTTGGTTTCCTCGCCTGCAAGATGCGGGTAATCGGAGTTCCCGTCGTGGCTCAGTGGTTAACGAATCTGACTAGGAACCATGAGGTTGCGGGTTCAATCCCCGGCCTTGCTCAGTGGGCTAAGGATCCAGCGTTGCCGTGAGCTGCGGTGTAGGTCGCAGACGCGGCTCGGATCCCACGTTGCTGTGGCTGTGGTGCAGGCCGGCAGCTACAGCCCCTGTTAGACCTCTAGCCTGGGGACTTCCATATGCTGCAGATGTGGCACTAAAAAGATTAAAAAGAAGAAGAAGAGGAAGAAGAAGGGGAGAGAAAAGAAAAGAAAAAAGAGAAAAGAGAAGAAAAAAAGGCAAAACGCCAGGGGCTGACTTCAGAATGAGTGTCCAGGGAGGGCCTCCCTGCGGAACAGACATTTTTTTTTCTTTTTCAGCCGACCCAAAGCACATGGAGCTCCCCGGTCAGGGATCAGATCTCAAACCACAGTGGCAACCTACGCCACAGCTGCTGCGACGCTGGATCCTTAACCCACTGCAACGAGTTGGGGCTCAAACCTGCCTCCTGGTGCCACAGAGACGCTGCAGCAGGAACTCCCTGAGGAAGTGACGTTTAAGCTGAGGTCTGAAGAGGAGACTGAAGGCAGCCACAGGAGGTCTGGGGAAGAGCACGGCCAGACAAGGGGAGGGACTGGCTGGGGCAAAGGCTTGAAGGCAGCGGAACCTGACCTTGAGGGGAAGGGGAGAGACAGCTCAGCAGGATTGAAAAGAGGAGGGCGGTTTGGCGACGGGTCAGAAAGGCAAGCAAGGACCAGGACACCCAGGATTTTGCAGGCCATGGCGAAGAGTCTGGCTTTCTTTGAAGTACAATGGGAAACCACAGGCCAGGGTTCAAGCAGGGACCTAATTGATGTCTTAAGACCATTCTTGTCACTGGGTGGAGATGGTGGCAGTGGGCGTGGAGAAGGGAGTCCAGGCTAAGCTGTCGCTGCTGGAACTAAAGCCACTGCCGGCTCTGGGGCAGGTTTGGAGGCGGAGTCCACAGGACCTGCTGATGGACTGGGTGTGGGGCACCAGGGCCACCCAGAGACTGGGGTGACCTTGGGCTTGGAGTTTGGGCAATTGGGCAGGTGACGGTACCATTCACTACGAGGGAGAAGACGGAGGCAGATGGCTGAGGGGCCATTCGGGCCCCAGTAACGTGAGATGCCTCTTTGGTCCCAAGTCCAAGACCTCAAGCAAGCAGTCAAGGTTCGGGAACAGTCGGAGCTGGAGACTTCAGTGCGTGAATCACTGTCCTACACGAGGCCACCCGGGGAGGGGCCGCAGGGAGAGAGGAGAAGGGCTCCGGATGGAACCATGTCCAGTGCAGAGTAGGCGGGGCCCGCAGAGGAGGCTGAGGACGGGAGGCCTGGGCAGCAGGAGGAAAAGCGGAGTGCGGCACGGCCAAGGCCACGGTGAAGGACGCGCATCAAGGAGGCGGAAGTTGGAGTTCCCTTCGTGGCTCAGTGGTTAACGAATCCGACTAAGAACCATGAGGTTCCAGGTTCGATCCCTGGCCTTGCTCAGTGGATTAAGGATCCGGCGTTGCCGTGAGCTGTGGTGTAGGTTGCAGACACGGCTCGGATCCCGCGTGGCTGTGGCTGTGGCGAAGGCCGGCAGCTACAGCTCCTGTTAGACCCCCTAGCCTGGGAACCTCCACATGCCGCGTGTGCGGCTCTACATAAAGGCAAAAAGAAAGGAGGCGGAAATGGTTTGTTAGGTCAGAGATGAAGACAGAGAAGGAACTGCCAGATTTGCCAGCACGGAGGCCACTGGAACAGGCAGAGAAGAGGAGAGAAAACAGCCAAACTCACTGCGTGGAGGAGCAGAAAAATGGGGTGCTATCTGGAGAGGGCTTGGGGGTTCAGGGAGCGATCCTGAAGAAGAAAGAGACTAGACGGTCCCGCGCTTACCCAGGGTGCTCAAGGAGACAGGGAGCGCCCGAGGGTGCAGAGGAGCCAGAAAGCAGTTGTACAAAGGGAGAGAGAAGGTTCTGGAAGACAAAGCGGCTGGCTTTGGATGGGAGCTGGGATGGCTAGCCCAAGGGAACGGGAGGGTGTGTGTGTGTGTTGGGGGGGCAGACCCCAATCCTGGGGCAGCTCGGCCCCTCCCTCTCCAACGCAAGGCCAGGCCAAGGGCAAGAGCGAGATGGGGT
>PVHT021183586.1:6008026-6098091 GCA_004024745.2 Catagonus wagneri
ATGGGGGAGAGGAGTCAGCCTGACCACGCAGAGAGGGGCCTCCTAGGTCTGGAAGACACACAGGAACGTCACGCCACGCTGCCTCCCCTGGCTAAGGACACAGAACACTGACGCCCAGCTGAGTTTCACATTTCCCCTGGCACCCCACCCCCACCCCCCTGCCTTCGGCAGGGTTTGAACATCATCCGCTAGCGGCACGCTCCATTTAATGGAGCTATCAGGGAGGTCGCTGATGAATTAATTTATAATAGAGTTTATCATTAAAGACGCTGTCCGAGTTATTAGTTAGAACATTCAGAACGCGTTCACGTCTAAACAAATATTCTGCGTACGTGGGCGCTGAGCTGAATTTGCCAACATCGCAGGCGCGTCCTGCCAGAGACCTAAGATGGAGGGGCTGGTGGGGACCTGGAGAAAACTGAAACCGGATGGCGTGGGGTAGGATGACAGTAAAAGGAAAGCGCTGCTAAGGGCAGCCTGACTTGCAGGTAGTTTAGTCCCTGAGCATGCATTGAGCACCTGCTGTGTACCAGGCCCCCTTCTAGCTTGGGGAACATAACTGGGAATGATGACCTGGTTTCCACGGTGCTTGGGGAAGAGCGAGAGACAGAAAACTGGGGACCACTGTGTGGCAGGGCAGCCATGGGCCTGTGGGAGTCCTAGCTGGACTCCCAGGCCAGGTTTAGGAAGGGAAGTCAGGAGAAGCTTCTAGAGCGGGTCACCTCCAAACTGAGAGGGCCCAGGAGGGCGGACAGGGTGGCAAAGCCAGCTCCTGCAGAGCCCGCAGGCAAAGTGGTTTGGTGGGTCCCTCGCGGGCCATTAGGTAGGGCGTGTGGGTGGACAGAGCTGCTGCTGGAAGGTAAGCAAGACCCTGCGGGAAAGTTCTGGAGCCACCCTGGGACGTTCAGGCTTCATTCTGAGGGCAAACGGGCAGAAACTGCACCACTGGCAGTTACAGGGGAGACCCAGGCTGTGCCTTTTTTTGAAGACCTCTCTTGCTGCTGGGGTCGGGAAGAGGTGGGCGAGAAGGTGGGAGGTGGGGAGGTCGGGGAGGGGCGGCTGCAGCGGAGAGAGGTCAAGGACGAGGCCCAGGGGCCCGAGATGCAGAGGTGGATGAGCAGGTGGCCGGGGGAGCCACCTCTGTCACCGCTGCGGTGGATGGGTTCGTAGCAAACCCTCCGGCCCTGGAAGCCCTGACTCAGGCGTGGGGAGGGACTGGGAGTCGCTGGTGGGATGGACCCAATTAACATCAACCCAGGAATATCCTCCCACGGAAAGAAAACTTTGACGATCCTACTGGACTGGTATTTCATGACATCCGTCAGCTGGGGGAAGACGGAAAAAGAAACCCCTTATCTAGGCATAGCTAAAGCATTCAGATGTTTGTCCTGATGAGGACTGAAGGCTGACTCTCCCTCTTGCCTCTTGGCCTGGGGAGGACCCAGTACGGGTGGGTGCCTGCTTTTAAAACCATTCCCGAGAAGCGGAGCTGACTGCTATGTTTAAAGCTTGCCAGGATCTATTTTTAAAGAACAGGCTATTTTTAGATGCTCTCCCGAGATCCTGCAGCCTCTCTGGGTAGCATATTTCAGGGTTTCAAAAGTTCCTCCTTACACATAACCTAAATCTTTCCAGCGCCAACTGAAGCTAATTTCTTGCTCTGCTTTCTGAGGACAACGGGGGGCGAGGCGGTTGGCATCTCTCTGAGCGGCAGACTGTCCCGACCTCGGCAATTACCATCACCCCTCAACTCTGTCTTCTGGACACTAGATCATTCTAATTACTCCGCCCTGTCTCCAAAGGTCTCCTTTGTAGGCCACCCAAGTCATTAGCACCACTCCGGTTTTGGCTTCTGCCCATTTCTCGATTTGCCTTTGAAAATGAAGTGACTCAAATCAGGGGCGCATTTCATGACAGATTTTTGGGGGAAGGGCTTTTTTTTGTCATTTTTTAGGGCCGCACCCGCAGCATATGAAGATTCCCAGGATAGGGGTCTAATCAGAGCTGTAGCCGCCAGCCTACACCACAGCTCACAGCAACGCGGGATCCGAGCCGCGTCTGCAACCTACACCACAGCTCACGGCAACCCCGGATCCTTAACCTACTAAGCGAGGCCAGGGATCGAACCCTCAACCTCATGGTTCCTAGTTGGATTTGTTAACCACTGCGCCACGACGGGAACTCCATCATGGCAGAATCTTCACAAGGTTTATTGAAATTCCACCAGCCTCGTCCACCTGGCCACCTCCATCTAGTCCTGAGACACTGAACAGGCTTAGACCTCCGCCACCCTACCCCCTGCAGTGGGGTTCTAGAATGAGTCCAGAAGCCACCCCCCCATTCCTCTCTGCTGGGGTGGCCCCAGGTAATTTGGCAGTAGATGATTTTTTTTTTCTGCCTTTTTTTTTAGGGCCACACTCTCGGCATAGGGAAGTTCCTAGGCTAGGAGTCAAATCAGAGCTGCAGATGCCGGCCTACACCACAGCCACAGCCACACAGGATCCGAGCCGCGTCTGCGACCTACACCACAGCTCACGGCAACACCGGATCCTTAACCCACTGAGCAAGGCCAGGGAACAAACGCGAGTCCTCACCGATACTAGTCGGATTCGTTTCTGCTGCGCCACAGCAAGAACTCCTGTTTTGTTTTGTTTTGTTTTTAGATTAGTGGCTATGTCCCACACCCTCCTTCCTTTGGGGAACGAGATATAAGACCTTCATTGCCTCTGCTGCCGCAGAGAACTAACAAGAATCGAAGTCCTGGCTGTCCTGATTGCATAAAAGCTACTACGTGCAGTTGGTTGATGAAACAGTTTGGAAGAATATGTGAGCAGGCAGAGCCAGTTTGGTCCCACCTCCCCCTGGAGACCAGGGAAAGTTGCCTGCCTCGGGGAAGTGGGAGGAAGAAGGGGAAGAAGAGGGGAGGACAGTGGGTCCCAGGAGAGAATGGATTCAGCTGCGCAGGCGTGAGCATGGCGGCCTCCATGGAGCAGCACGTGGGCGTGAAGTCCGCCTCCACAATGGACAGCGGCTGTCCTGGGAGTTGGGCCACATGCTCACAGACAGAAAGAGGGCTGGCTGTCTGCCTGGGTCCCGGCCCTTGACTCCCGTATGACCCACCACGTGGACCACCCCACTGTGATAGCCTGGGATGCTCCAAAGCCCCGCCCCCCATGGAGGGTGGGCCCTCTGGCCTAGAGGATGATGGGAGGAAGAGGAGAAAGTCCCCTGTCCCTTGCTTGGGTGGGATTGAGTAAGGCACTCCAGGAACCTCCCACGGAGATGCAGGGCAGCGGCAGAAGGTCCCCTTCACGTGGACACACACCCAAGTCACACTCCTGCTCCGCCCCCCCTTCTCCCACATCTCCACCCTGGAAATCCACACAACAGGTGGGCTTGATAGTCCACCCAAGCCTCGGACTCGAGCTGCCTCAATGGGGGACAGCCCTGACCTTGGGCATGATGTTCCTGGTCCTGTCTGCCAAGGTGGCACCTTCTCGGAGGTTCCCAACCAGCCCCACTTGCAGCCTCTAGGCCCTGCTGCTAAATAGAGATCCCTGCGTGTTGAGAGTAGGGTCCGGCGCAGCTGGGAGCAAGGATCAGACTGCAGGGAAGAGGAGCCAGCCTGGGCGGACGGCCCTCTCGGGGCTTGATTACTGCTCACATCTCCACATGCTCTTCTGGACACAATGGCTGAAAGTGAGAGGGATCATATCGGGTACTGCCCAAGCCAGGACACCTTTGAGATTAAAGGGGCACAATTAAAAATTATCCTGGGATGTGGGAGTTCCCACTGTGGTGCAGTGGGTTAAGAATCCAACTGCAGGGAGTTCCCATCGTGGCACAGTGGTTAGGGTTAACGAATCCGACTAGGAACCATGAGGTTGCGGGTTCGATCCCTGCCCTTGCTCAGTGGGTTAACGATCTGGCATTGCCGTGAGCTGTGGTGTAGGTTGCAGACAAGGCTCGGATCCCGCGTTGCTGTGGCTGTGGCGAAGGCCGGCGGCTACAGCTCCGATTAGACCCTTAGCCTGGGAACCTCCACATGCCGCGGGTACAGCCCTAAAATGACAAAAAGGCAAAAAAAAAAGAAGCCAACTGCAGCAGCTCCGGTTGCTGCAGAGGGTTCAATCCTTGGCCCACTGCAGTGACTTAGAGGATCTAGCATAGATCGCAGCTGCAGCTTGGATTCAGTCCGTAGCCTGGAAATTTCCATATGCTTCAGGATTTAAAAAAAAAAAAAAATTGTCCTGGGACAAGAAGAGGATAGGCTCTCGAGATTGATGGTAGAATAAATGAATGAGGGAATGAGCCTCAATGTCCCGCTTCCACCTGGGACGGCCCCTAAACTTTACCAAGAGCTTTCCCTCTGCCAGGGACAGTAACACCTGCTGTCTCTCCGTGCCGCACAGAGTCCGCTTGGGGTGTCCATCTCACAAGAGAGAACAAAAGTGGGCCCAAGGGAGGTGACCTGCCTGACAGACAGCAGGGAATCCGGAAGCTGAATCCACATCTCTTTTTTGCCCAAACTTGTTTCATTCAGTCACTCCACATAGGACTACTGAGAATCTGCTACCAGCCAGCACCATGCGAAGGGCTGGAGAGAGAGAAAAATGAGACAGGTGGGGGCCCCTGCCTGGCTGAAGCTCTAGCTGGGGAGACAGAAGCAGAAAACAGCAGCCAAGGGTCAGGGAGTGAGAAGAGGGGAGGGGCGGGGGCCATGGGAGCTGACATGGGGACTTCTCTGCTCTGGGGGTCAAGGAAGGCGCGCCTGCGGTGGGTGTTTCAGCTGAGACTGAAGGAGGAGGCGCAGTTAGCTAGGTCAGAGCTGCCCAAGTATGGGGCACACCTCCCTGGGTGCTCAAGCTTATTTTAGACCAGGAGTTCTAAGCCTCAGCACTGCGGGGCACCTGGGGCCAAATAACCCCACGCAAGGCAGGATGTTTACCGATTAGATGCCACAAGCATCCACCTCCCTGCTCCCCTAGTGTGACAATCAAAAATGTCTCCAGATGTTACCAAATGACCATGGGGGTGGGGAAGGGTCCGAGAGGGCAAAATCACTCCCAGATGATTTCACTGTTTTAAATGCTCCATAAACGTCTGTACAGTGGTAACGTTTTCATTTTCACAGGTTTACAGTCCCGTTCTATTTATTGTAAGGGATACTGGCTTTTCACTTCCGGTAGTGATCTGAAGATTCTAAATTTAAGTTTCGAAAAAGAGGGGAAGTGATTTAGAGAAAATAATGCTAAGTGAATAAGGGCACGCGGGTGGGGCGACAGTCATGGAAGGAAAACGCACAGGCCTGACCGACGAGAGAGACTGAGTCAGGTGACAGCGACGTGTGCGGTACCCAACGAGCTGAGGCTGGGGCGCCTGCCCGCGCATGTGTGTGTGTGCGTGCGTGCGGACGTACGTGCGTGTGGACGTACGTGGGTACGTGCGTGCGATGCTTGGAAATCCTTCCGGGGATGCCAGCTTGGAGAGCAAAGCCTTTCCCTGTGAAGTTCAAAGCCATCTTTCCTCCTGCCTGACGGCAATTGTCTCTCTTGGGTTGGGCACCAGAGGAAGAGATGGGCCAAACTTTTGGAGCCCGAGTGGCAGAAAGATAACCTTTAAACACTAGAAACACTCTCTTGGAGGCTTGCATCGTTAAAGACAGTGGGGGCCCAGAAATTAAGGGCGGTGGGGGCCGCACACTGAACAACCCCATCTCTTCTTCTGGGGCAGGCGCTCATAGGGACGACTGGGCAGACTCCCTCCCTTTGGGTTTTTTTTCTCCTCTGTCTCTGTTTTCCTCTTTTCTCTCTGTTTCCTTCTATCTGTGCCTTTGACTCTCACTCAGGGTCTGGCGTTCTGTCTCACTGGTCTCGTTGTCCCAAGTCATAAGTAGGAATATTCATTGTACTCGGGTCTCTTGCAGTGGGCCTCCCCCTCACCTCCCACTTGGTCCATGAGGGCCCCTGGCCGGCACTGAGAAACCTGGAATGGATTTGAGGCTGAAGTTTCCAGGCTCCACCTCACCCCCTGCCAGCAGCTTCCTTCTGCCTCAGCACAGAGTGAGCAGAGCTCTTCATATGTGGCCTCGAGAACATTTCCTCCCAAGGCTACCCTTCCATCCCTCCGTCGCATTAGCTGAAATGCAAATCCTTCTCTTCTGGCTAGTTAGATCTTAAGTGCTCTGAGTTTCCACATTTCCCTGAAGCGATGCTGTGATACCACCCAATTAGTTTCATTGCCCCAGAAGCTGCCTCTGCAATAAGAAAATGAGATGCCTTGCTGAAAAACCTCTAGAGAACAAAACCTCTGCATAGCGCTTCCCTTCTCTGCGGACTCTAGAGTTTGTAAAGCGCTCAACTGTCCCCTATCTCATGTACTCACTGCCTTGTCCCAGGATGGCTAGATTTAGTGACACCCTGTTTACCCAATGAGAAAGTAAAGCTCAGAGAGGTAAAGCAATCCACTCAGGATAACACAGCCTGAAAGGAGTGTGTTTGAGTCGAGGTCTGCCCACCTCCAAATCCAGATGTTTTGTCATTCCATCACAGCCCTTTCCATCCATTCATCCAGTCAACAAACAGTTATTTAGCATTTACTGGGTGCCAGGCTCTCTTTGTGGTTCAGGGAAGAAAGGAATAATACAAGCAAGACCTCTGCTCTCACAGAGCTGATAGTCTTATGAAGGAAGATAGAAAATAAACACAGAACAGAGTTTGGTGGAGTTCCCTGGTAGCCTAGCAGGGTAAGGATTCAGTGTTGTCACCGCAGTGGCTTGGGTGACTGCTGTGGTGCAGAGTCGATCCCTGGCCTGGGAACTTCTGCATGCCATGGCCATGCCCCCCCCCCAAAAAAAAATCAGAGCTTAGTGAATGCTGCAAAGGAAAAGAAGGGGCTTGAGGAAAAGTGATTAGGTAGTTAGTTTGCTCAAAGAAGCAGGGGTGGGCACCTCTGGGAAGGTGACCTCTAAGCTGAGACCTGAAATTTTTGCAGATTTGGGGAAGATAGGCCCAGGCAGAGAGGAGGGCAAGCACAGAGGCCTTGAGGTGGGAAGGAGGCCCATTGTTCTTGGTTGGGAGGCTGGGAGCATCATCTCCTGGCTGCAGGGAGGTGGGGAGTTGTATGCTGGGAGGAGGTGGGAACTGGGTCACCGTCAGCCCCTCCTCCTTCCTGAGTGATGCTAGCTCTGGTTGCAGGAGGGGAGGGAGGTCTCTCCACAGCCCCTTTTCCTGACCTGGCTCAGGGGGACTCGCAGATGGGTCCGAATGCCAGTGGAGCACAGAGCCCACTTAGCCCACCTCTGTCCTGGGCCAGGAGCCAAGATGGAAGCCTTCGAGACTGGGATCCAGCCACATGCGGCCAGGGTGATGGGAGAACAAAGCTGGAGTGAACCAGTGCAGGGTGCTTGGAGCTGAGTGTTGAAGTGCTGACCCCCAGTCACCCTCCCGCTGAGAGCTCCCCCAGGGTGCACAGCTCAGATTGCCTGGGGCGCTCGTGGAGGACGGCGAGGCGGGGTGCATCAGCACATCACTGCCAGGCCAGACATTGCTGCCTCTGGTCCTGTCAACCCTGGTGTCCCTGCCTAAAACCCTCAGCTTTTCTCCTCTGCTCCTTCCACCGGTGGGAGGCGGTTTCCAGCCTCTCTTCCAAATAAGGCCTGGGACTCCGGCAGGTGCCCCCACCAGAGCTCCCAGGTGCTCAGAGCAGAGATATGGGCTGGGGGCCCTCAGGTCACGGGGGCGTCAAAGCTCAGCTGTGTCTGCAAGCTGCAAAGGAGCAGAGGCAAGTGAGGCATGGCTCTAGGTGGCACCCTCCTCCAGTGAGCCCCTCCACTCCTCAGCAAAACTCAACTGTGCAGTCACAGAGACTCCCAGCCACAGCTTGGCTGCCCTGCTCCTGACCCAGGCCTCCCAAAGGTGGGGTCAGTGAGTTACTCCCTACCCAGGCCCAGTCCAGGAGTGTCTCTGTTCACCTCACCCCACCCCCACCAGCCGACAGAGGCCTTCCCCAATCGGGATGCTAAGTTCCATCCCAACCACTGGGAATATATCCTCCACATCACCCCACCCCTTCTTTCCAGACTAGACCACCTCCCCACCCCCCTTTGCAGGTTGGGCCTCTTTTCCCAGCCAGCAGACCACTCAGATGCTGTCATGGGGGCAGGACAATATGGACTGTCCACACTGGATGCAAATTTGCTCCCACTCAGTCCAGGTCCAAACCCTGCCTCTAACAGTTACTGGCCATGTGACGTGAGTAATCCTGTTAAATGCTCTGTGCCTCAGTTTCCCCATCTAGTTAAGAGAATGAGCCATGGGCACTTGTGTTCTACAAGTGTTAGGGCTATGCTGGTCACAGTCCATGCCCCTCCCTTGAAGGGCCAGGTTCTCCAAATAAATGACCCCATCACTGCCTCCCAAGCAACCTGAACCTCAGAAAAGAGACATGACTAAGCATGATGACAAGAAAAACAGAAATCTGGCTGTGGATGGCGGGAGCACTGAGATGCATCAGAGGCAACCTTAAGCTACAGAGATTGGAACCCTAGGAGACCTGAGATCGGGAGGATCAGGGCAAATGTGGAGCACAGGAGAGCTCCCTGGTAGTGACCCAGACCTTGACTGCTGGTCACTGGTTGACTTTTATGTAGGCTCCATCCTAGTGGTTTCAGAGCCCCTTGGGCCCTTTAGGACTTGTAATATAAGGTGGCTAGTGTGTGGCTCGGCTCTATCCAAAGAGAGGAGAATGAAGGGACAACAGTCCCTCATTCCAGCCTCCCCAGCCTCCCTGGCACACCTGCCTAGACCCTGCCAGCCTTCAAGTTTCAAACACTGGCCAGATACCTGCCTGTCATCTCAAGATAGCCAACAATGTCTATCAATGTCCAACAATGACCATCCAGCAAGGGAGAGACCACTGGTTTGGAGTTAGGTACCTGTGAGTTAGAGTCTAAATTTTGCAATTTCCCAGGTGTGCATCCACAGGCAAGTTACTTAACATCTCTGAGGCTCCTTTTCCTCATCTAGAAAGTGGAGATGATACCTAATCACATCTACTCATACAGCCAACATTCCTTGAAGCAGCTATTGTGTGCCAGATATTGTTCTAAGTTTGGGGGACACGGTGGAGAGCAAGACGGAATCAATCCCTGTCCTCGTGGAGATGATATGCAAGTTAGGGGAGACAACTGTGTGATTCTGAGGAAGAAACAGAATGAGGAGACAGAGTGACTGGGGAAGCTGCTTCAGATGGGATCAGAGAAGGCCTCTCTGGGAAAGAACCTGAAGGATAAGAAAGAGTTGGTCATGAGAAAGCCTGGAAGAATCCCAGGCATAGGGAAAAGCAATTGCCGAGGCCCAGGAGTGGGGAGAAGGAGGTCAGTGTGGCTGGAGTCTAGGAGTGAGGGGATGAGGGGCCCAGGGACACGAGGAAAGACTAGCTCAGGGACGGGGTTAGGATTTTATCAGAATACAGCCAGAAGACACTGGAAGGTCTTAAGCAGGGGAAGTGACACTTCACCCATCTACAGTCATCTACACAAAAGCACACGGCACATAGTAAGTGCTTGATGAATGTCGGTTGACTTTTGGGTGGGCTCCATCCCGGTGGCTCCCCAGGTCTCCCCAGACCTCATGAGGTCATGCAGCTTTGTCCAGAGTGGGAGCACGGGGCGCGGGAGCGGAGTGCAGGGTAGCAGCCGCACCTTCCTGACCAGGTATTCTCCGGTCTCTGTCCTTTTGCAGGCTCTGCCCACCGACCCCCTGCCCAGAGACAAATGTTGGGCAAGCACAAACTCAACTCATTGTCTCAAAATAGCCACCAGGGAGTTTCCAACTCCTGGGAAAAGCACGCAAGAGATACTGTTTGTGAGAAGAGTTCTCCAGGCGTGGAGAATTTCCATCAAGGGGAAGTGTCCTCCAAGGGCTCTTAGACTTCCCAGCCACCTGGAGCAGCAGAACAGACGTCTGCAGGGAAGGGTTAGATGGAGGAGGGATGGGAGCTTGGGAGACAGCACAGCCCTTTAGCCTGAAACAACCAGGATGGGACCCCAGGCCTGTGCAGGGCCCGGGGAAGTCAAGGGCGTGGAGGATCCTCAGAGGAGGCCAGCAGAAGGGTCAGCTGTTGAAACTGGAAATGCACCTTCTTTCTGACCCAACGCTTCCACCTCTAGGAATTTACCCTTGGACATATGTGGGCAAAGATATATGGACAAGGATACTCATTGCAGCAGAGGGCTGAAAACATCTTGCTAAAACATCAGCTTCCAGAGAGAAGCAATGTGTCTCTTTGTTCCTTGCTGTGTCTCCAGTGCCTAGATCAGTGCCTGGCACATAGTGGGTGCTCAGTAGATACCGACTACGTTACTAATCAGCCAGTGAAAAAGAATTAGGCAGATTAAAAATATGCTGACCAAGGATGACCTCCAAAACTGTAAAGTGAAAAAGGGTAAGGCATGGGATGTGATTGTACCATGCTACTGTACCTTTTTAAAATATTTAGACCCATTCTGGAAGGACAGACAAGAAACAGGTAACCGTGGTTGAGGAAGGGTCCCCAAAGATGCTGATGAATAATAAAGATCTACGTTTCTGCATCTCTGTCTCTTCATCTCCATCTCTGTCTCTGTCTCTCCATCTCTATCACTGCTTGTGCTCTCAGCCCAGGCAGTAAATACACTGTCACAGTCTCGCTTTTGCTGTCTCTCTCAATTCTGCTCCTGTTTTCTCTGTATTGTCTCTCTCTGCCTCCCTCCTTCCCTCCCTCTCGCTCTCTCTAGGAGGTATCTCTATGATTCTGTCTCTAGTTCTCTCAGTCTCACACACAGACACACCCTGTATTCTCCCTGTCTGGTTTGGTCTGTTTCCTCCTCCTGTACACAAACCCCATACATTGCCACCGTAACACCAAGCCACTATTACCATGAAATTCCTGGGCTGTCATGATATTACCAGCTCTGTTACAGTCATCATCCTGAGAGTCAGCCACACACCACACACTGGGCTAAGCACTCTATACACGCTCACTCCTTAAATCCTTGCAACCCCCTGTAGGGTAGGTATGACTATTTTCCTATTTGGGGGAAGGGACAGCCAAGGCTCTGAGAAGACAGAGAACTTGACCAAGGCACACAGTTGGTGGCGAGGCCAAGAGTCACACACCTAGGCAGTCTCTGCCCCTCATCCCCATCTAATGCAGCTTCTCATCCTCACTTTTCCAGACCTGTAAGGGAGCACTTGTTAGGGAGTCCCCAGCCTCTGTGCTACAAATGAGCTCAGCCTGATGAAGGCAGCTCCATTCCTTATCACTGACCCACCCTGGCCCTGGGGACAGGGAGACAGAGGCCTATTTGGGGGGCAGGAAGATTTCAGTGTCTCCCCAGAGCACCTCCCACTGCACACAGACACCCCCTCGGGTGACTGGAAGGCGGGTCTCTGTTACACTCCTCTGATCAATGAGCATTTATGGAGGCCAACTTTGAACCGGGCACTGCGATGCAGGAACCACAAGACAGGCCCTAAAGCAAGACAGTGCTTGGCATGTTGGTGACAAGACGGAAAAGCCTGGGAGCAGAGGGGCCCGGCTCCTGCATAGATCAGTCATGGACAGTGCAGACTGGCAGGCCCCACCCCATAAGCTGTCCCCAGCGTCCCTCAGAGCCTCCTTCTCTCCAATGACTGGGGAACTCCAGCCTCTCCTCTAAGCCCTGACTCACCCTGTGTCAGAGACTCCAGAGTGTGGCCCTTTCCTCTGCAACAGGGCATTGGCCTCCGTTTCCCTGTTTAGTTCCCTACCCTCCCCCAGGGCTGGAGCCTAATACCTACACAGTCCCAGCCCTGACCCCCAGGTGGCAGGTAGGACCACACGCTTCTCTGGTGTATGTCCTGCTGACCCACCCACCGGTTTGCTTTCTGCCAAGGCCACACGCCCAGGAAGGACCAGCCACTTCCTTGGCCATGCCCCTCAGAGTCCAGCCTTTCCATGGGCGAGTACCTGGCCCCTCCCTCCAGTTTTCCCAGATTTCAGACCTGAGTACCAGCATCCCTTGCTGTGCCCACTCCGAGTAGGTTAAAACCACAAGAACCAAGCAGTCCCAGGACTGTGGGTTTGCCTTCCAGTTTTTATTAAACTTATTAAGATTCTTGCCTCCTCCTATCCCCATCAAAGTCCAATTTCTACTGGGCTCTGTGCCTGGGGCCGGTATGAAAGCCCCAGTGGCCTGCGTATCCCCCCACCTCCACCCCCACCCCACAATCCTCGCTTCCAAAGGCATGCAAAGGATGTGGCAGAATTTCAATCACCATCATCAGGCTCAACGAGGCCAAGGGCAGACCTGGGCTGCCCTCTCAGCCGCACCTCCTGAGGACCCCCTGGCTGCCCACCCCCTCAGCTGACAGGCCCTGGTTCCCTTCTAGAATCTTCAGACCCCCTCCAGTCCCCTGACTTGCTTCTAACACTCTAACTCATTTACTCCGAAAACATTTATTATGCATCCTCTACAGGCAAAGCTTTGGATCAGCCACTGGGGATACAGCTGCGACTAAAGCATGGCCAGCCCCCCAAGGCTAATGAGGAGGTTAACATAAACAGTGAAGTAAAATCAATTATCACAAATATTAAAATTGAAATACACACAGCCACGCTTGAAAACTGGCAGCCCATGGGCTGAATCCAACCTGCAGATGTTGGCTAGGGCTGTAAAAAAAAAAATGATGAATGCTTTTTTGGCCAACATTAAAAAATCTGGAGGATTTCCATTAAAATATGGGATTTTTGGCTTCTCTTGGAAAATCAGAAACTCTGGCAACACTGGGTCCACATTTCCCCTCGGTGACCCTCAGCTGGGGCTGATCAGAGCTCTGCCATTTAGTGAGGCCCTCACAGGCTCCCGCGTGCCAGTGTCCCCCTGTCCACTGCCTCTGCCTCTTCTGTAATCTGCCCGCTCACCCCCTCATTCACGTTTCCTTCCAGGGCACTGAGGCATTTACCTTTCCAACCCCTGGAAAGAACCTGAGGGAGCAAAGACGTCAAGTTTTTCACCTGGGCTTGGAGAAATGTTTGGAAGGGGAGGTGAGCTTCCAGCTGGGCCAGGAAAGATGAGCACGTTGTTCATACAGAGGGGGTGAGAGGGAGGTGGGGAAGAAGGGAAAAGGCAGCCTGGGCAGATAAACACCCAAGCAAGGACAGGGAAGAGAGGAGCAGCCAGTTCTGGGCCGCCCAGTCCTGCTGAGCTTGGTTTGAGCTGCTCTGATGGGGCTCCTGACTCAGGACTGTCCAAATTCTGCTCCTGATCTCCCGAGACCCGCAACAGACAGGTGAGGACACAGCTACAGGTGATGCAGGCCATGAAGGGTAGGGGACATAAAAATGAGTTTCCAACTGGATCATCTACCTTGTAACTCTGACTGGAATCGTTTTTAAATCTTCTTATTCTGAGATAACTATAGATTCATAGGAGGATGCAGAGAAATGTACAAGGAAGTCTCAAGCACTCCTCCCCCAGCGTCAACACCTACCCAACTTGCCTGGCCCTAGGGTGCAAGAGCAAAGGCAAATAACTGACCCTGGGACAATCCATAGCTGACTTGGATTTCACCAATTCTGCACATACCTGTGGGTGTGTGTATGTGTGGGTACGTGCGCGCGCACATGCATAGCTCTGTGCAATTCTGTCATAAGCACAGCCTTGAATAAGCACCACCGCAACCAAGATACTCAACTGCGCCATCACTAAGCCCCAACAAGTTGCCTCTTTCTAGACACAGCCGTCTGCCCGCCATCCCTAATCTCCGCAGCCACTCATCTGTTCTTACGGTATTCCATGAACGTTGCATAAATGGAATCATGCAATATGTATCCTTTTGAGACTGGCTTTGTTCACTCGGCCTCATCTCCCCAAGATCCAGCCAAGCTATCCTATGTATCAGTACCGACTCTTCTTTTGCTGAGTCACGTTCCATGGGCTGCACCTGCTGCAGTTTTTTTATTTATTCAGCCCTTGAAGGACATTGGGTTAGTTTCCAGTTTGGAGATAGTACAAATTAAAACTGCTACGAACATGCCTGTACGAGTTCCTATGTGAAAATAAGTCTTCCTTTCTGTGGGATCGATGCCCAGGAGCGCAACTTATGAGTCTCCCAGCAAGTCTTAGGGCCCGTCCATTCTTCCTTTGGAAAATAACTGCTGAATTGCTTTGCAGAGCCGCTGTACTATCTCACCTCCCCATCAGCCACGTATGGGGGATCACCTTTCTTGATTACTGGACTTTTCCTTCAAAATACAAACCTAGGGTTCTCCCTGGGGTTACCCACCTGGGTTCTTGGCCTTCTTAATCGACAGAAATTGATAAAAGGCCAGGCAAGAAATTCAAGCAAGGCTTTCTTGGGGGCCCTGCTGCATCAGAGGCTTGGCGTGAAAACAAGCGACATATTGCCTTGTTCACTGCTCGCTCAGGGCGGTCAAGCTGGTTCCTTTTATGGGGGTGAAGGTAAGGGCGGGCCCAGGGGTCAGGTCCGAGAGGTGGCTTAAGCAGTCTGCCCGCCCCTTTTGGGGTGGTGTGTGCAGCGGGCATGTGCAGGACTCTGCTTCTGCTCTTGGCTCTTCAGAAGCGGCAGCTGGGTTTTTTTTAGCCTTTTTGTATCTTATTGTCCATAATTTGCCCCAAGTGCACATGCACACAGTTATTTCTAGTCCCTTATAGTTTCTTTGTATTTTGTTGCTGGAGGAGATTTTTGTCCAGGTGCAAGCCTTGCACCAAAGTGTGCCAGGTCTCAGGTCCCAGGTCCCAGGTCCCAGGTCCCAGGCTGTCTCTCTGGGGGCCCCAACCTTTCTGCAGTCTCAACTTTTCTGAACAACCCTAGGATTTTGACACACACCCCCGATCCCATCATTGTCAGCCCTGTCTCTTCCTTCTGCCACCCCTGGACCGTAAGCTGATAGAGACAGTGAGCCCTGCTCAGATCTGCGGCCCTTGGGTCCAGCACAGACACAGTGCCTAGCAGATGCTCCATGAGGGACATTAAATGCAGAGGAGGACTAAGCAAATCAACAAGACCCACAGCCAGCAAATCTGTTACAGAGGAGGGTGGATGGAGCCTCCAAGGTCCCAGGACCACAGCTTACCTCACCTCGAGGCAGGCTCCACGTGAAAGTGCTCAGCCTGAAATGTCACTGTCATTCTAGGTCATGCAAAAAAAGGCAAAAAAGTCTAACTATGTAGAAAGCACGGAGGTACATAAGATCCGTAAACAGATTTATAGTAAATGCATATGGAGTTAAGACTTCATGAGGGCAGGGACGACTAGGAAAAGAAAATCTAAAAAATATGGAACAAGAATGAAAATAAGGTTGAGAAATAATGTCCTGGTAACACATCTTGGCATTTTGCCTGGGCGTCAGAGGGAGGCCGTTCGACTGGCAGAGCAGATCGCCCAAAAAGGCACTCGGACCATCTCACTTCCCTGACCTAGAACGCCACCCCCCCGGCTCCCTATCGCCTCCGGAGGTCAGTCTGAACTGGCCAGCACGGCCACCTCTCCGTCCAGCCTTTCCCGACCATCCTGTCTGCAAAGAGCCGCGCCTCGCATCACTCTCCCTGCTTCCTTTCTTTTTGGTCAAAGCACGTCTCACTATATCATCGCGGTTTCATCCTATGACGGTCGTGTTCTCTCTGCTTATTTAATTATTCGTCCATCTTCTCCACTAGATGACGTGGCCCACGAGAACAGGGAGGTTGTGGGTTTTGACCACGGTTGTATCTCTCAGATCTAGACTTGATTCAACCACAGGGGGTGCCCCGGGGTCTCTGAGCTGGAGATGGGACTAATCGTAGGATTAATTTTGATCGTGGGTCTGGTGCACAGAAGGGGCTTGGGAAATCTTTGTTCCTATTTTCTCACTGTGTCTCCTCCCTCCTTCTCTGACTCTTTCTCCGTGTGTGTGTGTGTGTGTGTGTGTGTGTGTGTGTGTATGTGTCCCCTCTTCCTAGCAGGTCTGTTCATCTCCCTCCACCTCCCCCCAGTCTCCTGCTCCATCTCCCTCCGTTTCAAGGACCTTCCGCCCTCCTCTCCCCCTGCCCCCGCCCGCCAGCCCTGGACAGACTGAGCGATGACAAGAAGGCATTTCCCACGAGAGGTCCTGTCTCCACCCTCCCACACCCAGAACATACTCCATTGTCTTCCTGACCTCAGGGTGGGGCTTGGGGGGAGGGGGCGACTCCCCATGTCCCCATCACAGTCACAACCTGGGCACGTGGCCAAGTCCCAGCTCCCAGCCCTGCCCTCCAGTTTACAGATCACCAGGTCCTACCGATCTTGCTTCTCTCAGATCCATCTCCATCCCTTTCCGTACCAACTGCCACCATCTCCTTGCGGTCAGACCCCCGCAGAGCCTCCTAGCCGGGCTCCTGGACCCCTGCCGACCCCTTTCCTCAGCCCTCAAGACCCACCTTCCTCGAATTCACCCGTGACCTTACTACTTCTTTACCTAAAGCCTCAGAGGTCCCCAACTGCACCCCCCTACCCAGGCAAAGCCTGTATTTCTGGGCCTGGCCTCCCAGCAGACTCAACGCCCCACTTCCCCACCCTCGCCCGGTGCATCCATGTCCGGCCACTCCAGGGGGGGGTCACCTTCCCTGAACCTTCCCTGCCAGAAACGCCTGGTGCCAGGTTCCCGCTCTGTTGTCCTGAGGAGAAAAATCTTAAGCCCTGCACCACCCAGCTCTGCATCTCATCAGCAGCCCTCCCATGCACCCAGCTCCTCCCACGGCCACCCTTTCACAGAGGCTCCCAGGATCCTGCCTGGCGGTGGCCTTTGCATGTGCTGCCTCCTTGCCTCGGGCACTCCGCCTCATCCCTCCACCCTTACTGCCTCCTGCCTCCTCACCCAGCTAAGTCCTAAGCCCCCTGAGCGCCCCGTAGGGTGCGGTCCCCAGCCCTGAGACTGTCTTTTCATAGCGCAGTCCCAACCCACCCATTAATTCACTGCCTCCCCTGCTAAACCCAAGCCCCTGAGGGCAGAGAGCTTGCCTGACTGTTTTCCTGGTACCTGGTACAGAGGAAATGCTCCGGGACTCTTTGTGGAAGCAAAGGAAGATGGAAGGAGTGATGGATGAAGGATGGAGGCCGTGTGTTACCTTGAGACGCTGCATCCGTCACCCTGCTTCCTCCCAGGAGAGGGCTTTCGCACCCCTTCTACCCATCCTTTAAGGCTTAATTTGATGCGAAGTCTTTCTCTAAGTTTCCAGCAGCCCCAGGGTGGATTTAACACTTACACTCAGAGGATAGGCAGCGGTCGGGGCCCCGAACCCCAACTCCGAAGAGTCCCCACCCTGCCCGGCCTCCTCCCACCCTCGGCCAGCTGCCCACCCAGCAAAAAGCACAAGAAAAACAAAGCTCAGATGAAAGTCTGCAACTTGCAGTCAAAAAATATATATTTTTTTGAAAAGTCCCATGGTTCCAGCAAGCTGAAAGAAAGAGAATGGAAACAGACCAAACACTGGACTAGGAGAAAAAGAACAATCTGAAGTAGCCGTGACAGCTAGAAAGCTCTGGTGTTGGGGAGGGGGATGAGTTCTTCCTTAGGAAAGAAGAGGAGAACATGGACTCTCTTATGAAAAAACTCAAGACATATTCACAGAATAATGCAAGAGCAGAGCCCCCCCCACCCCAACTGGGTCTGCAGTTTACTATTCTCACCAGGATGCTTCTGGGAGTGAAAGGGCCCCTGTGGCAAGCCAGGGCACAGGGTCACCCACCCAGTCCCATCAGTGTCACGTTCTCACCCAGTCTCTTTAACAAGCAAGACTGAGCACGCACGGCGTGTCCACCAGCTCTGCTGGCCCTCTGTGTGGTTTGGGTGATTTCGTTTCATTGCTCAAACCCACCTTCTACAGAGGCAGACACAGGGGCTCAGAGATGGAAGTAACTTGCCAGACCCCAGCGTTTCAATGGGGCCCAACTGGTGTTGGATCCGGTCTGTCTGGTTCCAGCATCCCCGCTTGTCCGACTGTGGCACGTTGCAGAAACCCCATAACCCAAACACCAACAGCTGCGCTGTGAGGGGTCCAGCCCCCAGGTGTCATCTCTGCAGGGCGCTCAAACATTCAAGGCCCTGGGAATACACCAGAGAAGCAGACAGCCACGGCGCTCCGGGAGCCGCTGTCCATGGTAGCGCTTCTCGACGAGGCATGGTTTTGCCTCCCGGGGGACCTTTGGCAAAGTCTAGAGACATTTTCGCTGGTCACGACTTGGGAGGGGGTACTACTGGCATCTGGTGGGTAGAGCCCAGGGGTGCTGCTTGACCTCTTACAAGGCACAAGCCAGCCCCTCTCCCCGCCCCCACAATAAAGAAAGATCCAGCGAGGAAGGTGCCAAGGTTGAGAAAACTCGGTCTGAGAAGGAGAGAGGGTACAGCAGACAAGGACACAAATTAACACATACGCTCTTTCATCCGCTCAGCAAATACTTACGGAATGCCCACCACGTTTTAGACGCTGCTCAGAAAGCAATACGTGCCATTAAGAAAAGCAAGCAGGAGATAGTGGAAGTGACGGGGGGGAGGAAAGACCACCTAAGGAGGTGACATGAGCGGAGAGCTGGCGGAAGGAGGAAGTGAGGGGGAAGCCTGTGGGGAAGGCAGCCCCACAGAGGGGGCCACGGGCTCAGGCGGCAGCAAAGCCCAGAGAGCCCAAGAGGACCAGCGAGGCAGGGCCGGGTTGTAGGAGATGAAATTAGAGAGAAAGGCAAAAGCTACATTTTGGAGTCTGGGGAAGGAGCTCAGATTTTATTCTACAGAAATAACATTTGATAAATACCAACTAGAAACGACAAAAACAGACTTGGTTAAAAAAAAAAAAAAGTCCCTAAAATGGTCCCGTGAGGCTAAGTGAGAAAAAAGCCTTCTATATTTAAATCTCTAAAGGAGCTGGAACTTTATCACACAGAAAGCCATGCATTTGATGAGCACCAACTTGAGGTCAATCGTTAAGTATGAAAAATGATCATCAGGCCAATAGGCATGGTGCAATAATATTTTTAGATGGTAATTCATGATTTTTTTTTTTTTTTACAGCCACACCTACAGCATATGGAAGTTCCCGAAGGCTAGGGGTAGAATTAGAGCTGCAGCCGCTGGCCTATGCCACAGCCACAGCCACAGCCACAGCCACAGCCACAGCCACAGCCACAGGGGATCTGAGCCATGTCTGCGACCTATGCCGTAGCTTGTACCCGGATCATTAATCCACTGAGTGAGGCCAGGGATCGAACCCATATCCTTATGGACACTATGTCAGATTCTTAACCCATGGAGCCACAATGGGAACTCTCAAATTCATGATTTAAAAGAAAAAAAAATTTCAATTCACTTTTTGGCCATGCCTGCAGCACGTGGAAGTTCCCAGGTCTGGGATCGAACCCAAGCCACAGCAGTGACAATGCCTAATCCTTAACTGCTGGGGCACCAGGGAACTCCAGTAATTGGTGGGTTTTTTCCCTCTGTTTTTCTTTCTTTCTTTTTATTTTTTATTTTTTGTCTTTTTGTCATTTTAGAGCCACACCCGTGACACGTGGAGGTTCCCAGGTTAGGGGTCGAATTGGAGCTGTAGCTGCCAGCCACAGCCACAGCAATGCAGGATCCGAGCTGCATCTGCAATCTACACCACAGCTCAGGGCAATGCTGGATCCTTAACCCACTAAGCGAGGCCAGGGATCGAACCCGCAACCTCCTGGTTCCTAGTCGGATCGTTTCTGCTGCGTAGGAACTCCTCCATTTTTTTCTTTTGCTTCATTTAGGGGGTTAGAGGCTCTGAATTTCTTTGTCCCAGAGGTTTTGCAGGAAAGAGGGGAGTAAAACCCATCTGCAAAATCCTTCCTTTCTGGTTTTCGCCTTCAGAAGCCTTAACTTACTGGGGAGATTAAGACAGGGGCCTCTGGGGCGGGGAGGTAAGAAAGAGTGAGCTGTTTTCTAGTCCTCAGGACAAAAATGGCTGGCTTTTCCTTGGCTGGAGCAGGAGAGGATGCTAAGGATCTGCAGTGATGTTTTGTTGGCTGGCACAAAGGTTTAAGTATTTTGAATTAAAAAGTTAAACCTAGAGTTCCCACTGTGGTGCAATGAAAATGAATCTGACTAGTATCCATTGGGATGCAGGTTCGATCCCTGGCCTCCCTCAGTGGGTTAAAGATCTGGCATTGCCGTGTGCTGTGGTGTAGGTCACAGATGCAGCTCGGATCCCACGTTGCTATGGCTGTGGTGTAAGCTGGCAGCTGCAGTTCTAATTCGACCCCTAGCCTGGGAGCTTCCACATGCCACAGGTGCAGCTGTAAAAAGACAAAGGAAAAGAAAAAAAGGGGGGATAGTAATAGCACCTACCATCATAGGGTTCAGCAGAGGGAGGATATTTAGTATGATGTCTGTAAGACAGGTGATGCTCAATAAACCGATTTCTTGTCTCGCAATTTCAAATTCCCAGAAGTTCTGAAACCCAAAAGCTTCTCCATAATTCATCTGGTCACAAAATCTGACTTGTCCTGAACTCACTTAGCAGCAAAATCTGACCAGAATGGATGTGAGGCTATTGAGTGTCTTTTTTATTTATTTTTTTTTTCTTTGCACTTTTCAGGGCCACACTGGGGGCATATGGAGGTTCCCAGGCTAGGGGTCCAATTGCAGCTACAGCTGCCAGCCAACACCACAGCCACAGCAACGCGGGATCCGAGCCACATCTGCGACCTACACCACAGCTCAGGCAACGCCGGATCCTTCACCCACTGAGCGAGGCCAGGGATCGAACCGGCAACCTCATGGTTCCTAGTTGGATTCGTTTCCACCGCACCACGACGGGAACTCCTTGACTGTCTTTATTTATCCCACCTAGCATGACTATTGGTGGGCTTTGCTGGAGAAATATGAAGATGTTTGCTTACAGGGTGCTACTCCAGCCCCGGCTGGGCTGTTATGAAAAGGATGGTCTAGGTATTACATTATCTCCCCACATCTGAAAAAGTTCTAAATTCTGGACCACTGCTAGCCCCAGGGGTTTCAGATCAGGAACTGGGAGCCACACGGTGAAGACGCTGATGACAAAGATTAAGCCCTGCCCCTTCCTCATCTGTCTGGCACTGCAGAGGCCAGATGACTGTAGCATAGCCCCAGGAGTAGAGAGAAAGCCCCGCCCCCAATTCTGACAGCAAATCTTGTACCAGTCCAGGAGGACGGGAGCATGGAATTAAAATGAAGGGCTTTCAAGACATGGAAACAACCCAAATGCCCATCGACAGATGACTGGATTGGGAAGATGTGGTATATATACACAATGGAATACTACTCAGCCATAAAAAAGAATAAAAATAATGCCATTTGCAGCAACATGGATGGAAATAGAGACCCTTATACTGAGTGAAGTAAGCCATAAAGAGAAAGACAAATACCATATGATATCACTTATATCTGGAATCTAATATACTGCACAAATGAAACTTTCTGCAGAAAAGAAAATCACGGACTTGGAGAACAGACTTGTGGTTGCCAAGGGGGAGAGGGAGGGAGTGGGATGGTCTGGGACTCTGGGGTTAATAGCTGTAGACTATTGCCTTTGGGATGGAAAAGCAAGGAGATCCCGCTGTATAGCACCAGGAACTAGGTCTAATCACTTGTGACGAATCTATATATGTATGTGTAACCAGGCCACCACACTGTACAGTTGGAAAATTGATAGAAAACTATAAACCAGCTATAATGGAAAAATTAAAAAAATAAATAAAACTAAGGTCTTTTCCAGAAATGAAAGAGCTGCAGGGTTCCTTGCATACCTGGGTTTGGGACGTGAGAATCACACAGGCCAGATTACCTTTTGAGAACTGAGTTTGAGAAGCTCACCTTGGGTGTCTCTTCCTTTGGCTGCTCTTGATTTGACCCTTGATAATGACACTGTCATCCTAAAGGTAGCACTTTGTAGAGTTCTTTGAGGGTCCTAATGAACTGTCAGACTTAAGGGGGTCCTGGGAAGGCTGAATTTGGAGCCAGCTGCTCAGAGACCAGGGTGGCCCGGGGACCTCCCGAACTTACCCTTGGCATCTGTAGTGGGGCAGTCTTGCATGGGACTATGGCATCTGATGACAAATAGCCTGGGAATTTGTATTGCACAGCACGAGCTCCTGTCAGAGCATCGGCTTTCACCTTGGTTTGTTCTCGCCTGGGCCCCCTGGCGGACACCAGAAGTCACACGCAGCTTTGGGTGGCAGCTCCCGTGCATGTTGGTGGCTTCCTTCCTCAAACACTTGCCTTCTTAGGTGGAGAACTCTAGAAATTCTGGGGTTACTGACTGAGGAGTGACCCTGAACCAGTGATGGATGCGGGTTAGTGAATAAATTCCACCACTTTCTCACCCCTTGGGTGTCCTATACAGTACGGAACCCCAGTGGCCAACAGAGGTCACCAGCTCACCAACACTCCCTTTACTGGCCCTCCTTTCTTGCCTTACATCACCACCACCCCGCCCAACTTCCTAGAATCACCTCTTAATAAACTACTTGCAACCATATCTTCACCTTAGGGTCTGACTTGGAGGAACCCAAAGGAAGACCTTTATCATTCCTGGGAATCTGTGTCCTTCAGCTCCACCACTGACCTCCTGATAATCTCCCAACTTGACAAGTCAACCAATTCCTAACCATTGGAACTCGCAGTCAACCAGTTCCTTTGGGCAACCACTTTTCCACCACTGTGTAACAATCCTGCTTGGTCCATGGCTAAGCCTACATCATAGGTGTGCCTAGAGACCCAGGCCTGGCTAATTGGAGTATTTCATCCTCTGGCCTGGTGACTAGTTCAGGAATGAGTCTGTGAATCTAATCAGACCGATCCTCGTCCTCCCTGGAGTATAGGAGGAACTACTGGAAAGGATCTCTCTCAAAAAAAAAAAAAAAGAAAAGAAAAGAAAGAAAGAAAAGAAAAAGGAAAAAGGAGTTCCCATTGCGGCTCAATGGGAACGAACCTGACCAGTATCCATGAGGATGTGGATTTGATCCCTGGCCTTGCTCAGTGGGTTAAGGATCCGGTGTTGCTGTGGCTGTGGCTGTGGCTGGCAGCTGTGGTTCCAATTCAACCACTAGCATGGGAACTTCTATATGCCCCAGGTTCAGCTCTAAAAAGCAAAAAAAAAAAAAAAAAAAGAAAGAAAGAAAAAGAAAAAAAGAAAGAGAAAAGAAAAAAGGAGCTCCTCTGTCTCTGGAATCGTATGTGAGCCTAGAGCTGCTGGTGACCATCCTCTTTCCACATGGATGAGCCTGACCGAGAATGACACTGAAAGAAGTCAGGGTTTGGAGACACAGCTAGATCCCCTCATGACATGATCATCTTGATGCAGCCATGCCTGAAGCTTAACTACCCTGTACTTTTCAATTACACGATTCAATAGAGTGCAACCACCACCTCCCCTTTCTTCCTTCAGCTAATCTGATTGGATTCTTGTCATTTGCCACCAAAAGACTTTTTTTTTTTCTTTTGGCCACCCCGAGGCACATGGGATTCCCGGGCCAGGGATCTGATCCAAGCCAGTTATGACCTAAGTCACAGCAGCAGCAATGCCAGATCCTTAACCCATTGTGTCGGGCTGGGGACTGAACCTGCTACCAGTGCTCCCAAGATACGACTGATCCCATTGCACCACAGAGGGAACTCCAAAGGATTCTTTTAATAATTCAGAAACACTAATTTTTCTGACTTACACCCTCTGCATTTCTAGACACAAAAATACAAAAAAGTACTTGCTCTCTAAGCTATGAGCAAGAGACCCAGTCTGGCCAGGCCAGGGGAATTGAACAGAGGGAGCTATGACCAACGGATTCTTATAGCACAGGCCCAAGGTGGCAGGGAGGTTAGCGGAATTAGGGTCTTAAGAAACCCATCCTAAAATACAAGGCTGCAATTTACAGTAAGAAGCTGCAAATCATCACATCAAGAGTAAGTGCCCAGGACCTAAGTAAAAGATGGACTAGGGAGGAGGAATTCAAGGCCACAGGCACCCTCACTTGGGGGCGGAGCTGCTAGGACTGAACCCAACACTTTGATCTAAGCTCCCTGGCAGCCAATGCAAGGAAAGCTGATGGATTAACCAGCTCCCCTCTGCTCACAGAAGGCAGGCTCAGTCCAGGTTGTGAGGCCAATGGCCCTGTCAAATTGCCTTCCTGGAACTCACAGGCTTCATGGCTCCTGGGGCTGGAGGCGGGTCCAGAAGAGCAGGGAGCACTTTGCACGCCTCACCACTTGGTTCCTGGGGATTTGGGGTGGCCCACTGGTGTCTGCAGCACAGTGGGATGTGCACGCTCTGATCCTCAGGCACCAGGCATCCCCGTCCCCAAACTTCCGTCCAAAATGCCTAGGTGCTACCCACCTCCAAGGTCTGCCCTCCACTCAGACCTCACTCGGAAAATAGCTCCTGAAACTGTTAAAGTGTTTTGTCATGGTTAAGACTTCAATGCTTCTCAGTTTAAATTCTCAGGAGTCATTCTCGATTCACAAGGTTAGAATTCCTTCACAGAAAAACAGACCAGATTCTCTCTCTGTTTTCTTTTCTTTTTCTTTTTACGGTCGCATCTGTGGCATATGGAAGTTCCCAGGCGAAGGGTCAAATCGGAGCCACTTCTGCGACCCACACCACAGCTCACAGCAACGCCGGATCCTCAACCCCTGAGCAAGGCCAGGGATCAAACCCGTATCCTCATGGGCACTGTCGGGTTCCTAAGCCGCTGAGCCACAACGGGAACTCCCAAGACTCTAACTTGAATCCCTATTCGAAGTATCCACTAGCCCTGTACTTTTTGGTCACAAAAGCATCAAAACATTTCCATTCCCATCGTACTCCATTCGATTGTCTTTCAAGTTTAAGGTATTCCGCATTTAAAAAAAATTAAAATTTTTCAAATAGGAGTTCACTGTGGCTCAGCAGGTTAAGGATCCAGCATTGTCACTGCTGTGGCTCGGGTCCCTGCTGTAGTGCAGATTTGATCCCTGGCCTGGGAATTTCCACATGCCACAAGCTCAGCCCCCCCAAAAAATATGTTTTCAAATCACGCATTACCCATATAATGTAATAAAATAATGTATAAAATGTGGTTGAAGGTTAAGAAATTAAACACAAGATTAATAGCAATGGACTGGGCAGTGAAATATGTTTTATGATGAAACCAAATATACCAAGATTGCATAAGAGACAAGGTTCCAGTTTCCCAGACTCAAAGAGCTAGCTCATCCGTGGTCCCTTTTTTTGTTTTATCGCAACCTTCCCTTTTCTCGTTAACTTAACAGAATAGACTCCTGCTGACTTCTCCACGAGGTCTGATAACTTCCTGGAGACAGACGCATTTCCCCTCCTGTCACTGCAGTTTTTACTAAAAGCCCACAGGGGTCAGCCTGGTCGTGCCGGGCATTCTCCAAATAATGTTCTTTTCTTCCTAAGTCAAGGAGCCTCATTTCGGGGGAGCAACTGGGAGAAAAGAGACACCTTCCAGCCTGGGCTCTCTCATCCCCTCAGGTCGCTGGGGGAAGAGGCAGTGGCCCCGGGGAAGCTCCGTCTTGCCCAGAGCCTCTCTGCTGTAGTCGGAGGACCGGGTTGCGGGGCAGGGGGCTCAGTCCTAAGAGATGGAGAAAAGCCACGTGAGCACTCTCATGGACCCCAAGCCTTTCTGGGTCCGTTCCTCCAAAAGAGAAATATTAAAAAGCACATGTTATGGAGTTCCCATGGTGGCCCAGCGGTTACAAACCCAACTAGTATCCAGGAGGATGGGGGTTCGATCCCCAGCCTCGCTCAGTGGGTTAAGGATCCGGCGTTGCCGTGAGCTGTGGTGTAGTTTGCAGATGTGGCTTGGATCCCGCGTTGCTGTGCCTGTGGCGAAGGCCAGCAGCTACAGCTCCCGTTAGACCCCTAGCCTGGGAACCTCCATATGCCGCAAGTACAGCCCTAAAAAGCAAGGAAAAAAAAAAAAGGCTTAACGCTTCTAAGTACAGAGTAACTACCCAATAAAAATTAACAAGAAAGAAAGAAAAAGAGAAAAACAGAGAGAGAGACTGAAAGAAAGAAAGAAAGAAAGAAGAGAGAGAGAGAGAAAGGGAGAAAGGAAGGAAGGAGGGAGGGAAAGAAGAAGGAAAAAAAGAAACTGATTCAGAGGAAGCTCTAGGAATTATTGCACTTTTGAAGGGGCGCATTTCAAGACACAAGCTACAACTGCAGTGTGACATGAAAAACGTGGATTCCTATTGGCAACTATGTCACAGGTACCACCCACTGCTGTGATTTGCTGCCTCCATTCCTATTTGAAGGACATAACTAAATGTCAGTTACAAGTCAGAGAAATAAAACTGCAACTCCTCCCCTCTCCAGGTTCATGGACTTCCTGAATTCCGCGGACTCCACACTGGGAACCCTTAACTTAAAGTCTCCGTTTTTCCATACGCACCCACCTCTGTCCACTTCTCTTAATCGACAGGCAGGCCCGGCTGACCTCACCTCCTGGCTGGAGGGTGCTGTGCCTGCATCTCCCATTCCCACAGCTGCTGCAGGGGGTGGGGGCCTCACCCTTTCTCACCTCCTGGCCAGCTTCCTCTTGCTCCGCTCCATACTGCACCCTAAAACCCTTACCCCCAAAAGCGACTATCACCCTTGGCTCTGAATTCTTCGATGGCTCCCTATGGCCCGCACGATAAAATTTACAGACCACTCGAAGTGCCAAGACCCTCAGCTGGCTCTCCAGCCTCATCTCTCAACCCTCCCACGTCCCCCTCGTCCCTGACTTTCCACATTCCTCCTATCTTGAACTGCGCGATGTTTCTGGAATATACCAAGTCACTCAGCTTTGGCTTATGCTGTTCCCTCCACCTAGAATGTCCTCCCACAGCTGTCCGGCAAGCAAACTCTCGGATCAGAGAGTGCCTTCCCCATGCTCCGCCCCACCGATCCCTACCTCTGGGGCAAACATAGGTGCCCCCCTCCAGGACTTTCCCTACCCGGTTCATGGAGCTCAACTCACTAGTGTTACAGTCAACGGATGAGTTTGTTTCTACAAAATCACAAATTTCAGGAAGCCGAGGACTTATTTTTTTTTCAACTCCCCCAAACCTAGTATAGATATTATTATTGTTGTTGTTGTTGTTGTTGTTATTATTATTATTTTGTCTTTCTTTCTAGGGCCGCACCTGCAGCATATGGAGGTTCCCAGGCTAGGGGTCAGAGCTGTAGCCTCCGACCTACACCACAGCCACAGCAACACGGGATCCAAGCCGCATCTGCAACCTACACCACAGCTCACAGCAACGTCCGATCCTTAACCCACAGAGTGAGGCCAGGGATCGAACCTGCAACCTCATGGTTCCCAGTCAGATTAGTTAACCACTGAGCCACAATGGGAACTCCTGGGTTTTATTATTTTTTCTTCAACCGCCCCAAACCTAGTATAGTGCCTGGACCCCAGCAGGCCTTCAAGTGAGTTTTGGTTGAGTAAATGAATAAAATATGAAAAAAAAAAAAAAGGGAATTCCCATTGTGACTTAGCAGATTAAGAACCTGACACAAGGTCCGTGAGAATGCCGGTTCGATCCCTGGCCTCGATGGGTGGGTCAAGGATCTGGTGTTTTCCCAAGGTGTGGCACAGGCCGTAGATGCTGCTCAGATCCGGCGTTGCTGTGGCTGTAGCGTAGGCCAGCAGCTGAGGCTCCAATTCAACCCCTCGCCTGGGAACTTCCATAGGCTGCAGGTGCAACCCTCAAAAGAAAATGAATTTAAAAATTTTAAATAAAATATGAAAAAAGGAACCACAAGCGACAACTAATTTCAGGTATAATAAACACATGGAACATCAACACACAAAAAGAATAAATGGTCTCTCGATCTGGAAGAGCCAAAAACAGGGTAAGCGGGGGCCAGAATCCACACTGTGCTACGAGAATCACTCTATTTTTCTTTGCTTCCCTTTACCATTCAGGTTAGATTTCCCACATCCTGGGAACAACAATGCACATGTTTTGATCTATGGGGCGTGCTTTAATTTCTTGAATTCCGCTCTCTCTTCTTTGAGAGCTCCTTCTGTTATATACACATACCGCAATTAGTGGGCGATTATTTCTCTTACCAAAAGGCTCACCGTTTCAGTGTCATTAAATAGAGGGTTCTTCCGGTGTGTGAAGACTAGGATTAGATTTATAGAAATTCGATTTACATTCGGCTTTTTAGGAACAGATGTCGTCGTACACAGCCAAGCCACGGCTCCAGCTGTCAGGCCTCCTGAAGTTATGGTCTGCAGGCTCCTTTTACTCTCTTCTGGCAAGCTCTCTGCTTAAACCCCCTGTGACCTGGATCTGCTGAAACTATTCTGGGCACCTGGCCACCAAACCCAGTGACCTTTTCTTGGAGTTTTGTCTCCACCTCCCAGAGTCAGATGCTGCCGCCAACCATCTCATTCTTCCTAAACCCCTCATAAGCCTTGGCCTTTGCCCACAGTCTTTGCTCACGCCGCACTCACCCTTGAGTTTTTCCGAATGCGTTTTTTTCATCCAGATTCCCGCTGGCCATCTCCCCGGGGATGTCTCAAGGGCAAGTAAGCTAAAGCTGATGAGTGATGTGGCCGCCACTCCTCTTTTAGATCCCGGTGGACGACACCACCGTCTGCGTGTTCTCACCATCACCTCCCTCTCCCTGGGGCCACAAATCCAACCCGTCACCCGTCCACGTGGCGTTCATCTCTTGAATACCTCTCTCACTAATTCACCTCTCTCCCAACGTGTTAAACTCCACAAAGCACTGGAACTGCCTGTTTCCATTCATTACTGTAACCCCAGCACTTAACAGCACATCATCCGGCCCACGAGACACTCAATAAACAATGAGGAATGAGACAATAAGGAAGCCAACAAATCCGGTTTTGCAAATTTCACACTGAGGCTCAGAGAAGAGCGCTGATTGGCCCACGGTCCTCCAGGTGGACCAATCAGGACTTAGCCCAAGAGTGGCGGTGCCGCCGCCTGCACTGCCCGCTCGTCTGAGCCCAGGGTTGGCGCCAGTGCGTTCCTGCTGCATTGCCCAAGGTCCTCTGCCTTACCTGAGAGCACCGTGAAGACGGCCGCGAAAGCGTTGAGCTTGAGCCCGTCGATGACATTGCTGGAGTGGAAGAGCTCGAGACACATGAGGCTGAAGCCAACCACCAGCAGGAGGATGTAGAGCACCTCGGAGACCACCGACAGCCACAGGACCCCTGCACGGAGGAGGCGGGGAGGGCGTGAGATGGAGACGCGCAGGGCTTACTCTCCCTGCGTTCTTTCTACCCCATGCCCTTGGGTCAGGGGATCAAGCTGTTTTAGAGAAGACCTGGGTTCCAGGCTGGGTCCTGATGAGGTAAAGCAATCATGACCAACCATGCACTTCACCGGGACCGGCTCAGAAACCCTTGCCTAAGTCAGCCAGACCCTGGCTCTCTCCGAGTGATGGCTATTGGTCCAGCCAGGCTCATGACTGATATGCCATCTTTTGTCATGTTAGATGACTGCCACTGGGAGCCATCGCATGGCCTGGAGGGCACCTGCCTTAGGATGAAGCTGACTCTATTTGCTGAGCAGAGTGATGGAAAGGTGACCTTACTGGGCTCCCCGCAGCCACCAAACCTAAGAGCTTCCTTGTGGCTAAGCTGGCCAGGGTGATGTTCTCTATTACCTGCAGCTAGAAGCATCCCAACTCTTACATACATTATGTGTACCCTAAGGGACACCTGCATTTTTATCTACCCTGTACCCTACTCCACTTTTTTCTAGAAACCACCACTGCTATTCCCACAGCTTCAGCCCTGTGGTTCTCCCAGGAGCTGCCATGCTCTGCTGTGGGGCCACCCTCCTGGGCACAGCTGATTGGCCCATTGTGATCATGTGACCTAGAACGGGCCAATCCAAGCCCCTCTCTAGAGATCTGAGCCATGGAACACACTGAAGTGAGGAGCTGCCGGGAAGGGAGTCCAGGCGCTCTGGCAGTGTGAGTGCCTGGTTCCAGCTGTTCCTGAAGGCCAGCTGCACCCCGCCCTTCCAGCTGTTTGGCTATTCAAACTTTCTTTTTATTCCCTAAGACAGCACAGCTCCTTCTTCCCCCACATCGGTCCAAATTGGGTTACCGTCCTTTGCCACCACCTAATTTAGGGGGCATCTTCTATTTCTCCCATCCTACATTATTCTCCCTCCTTCCTACACGCTTTTTATTTAAAGAATCCCTCTCCTCTCTCCTGTGCAGTTCAGTGGCAGCCCATCCACATCCTGGCTCCATGTTTGGGCGCACGACTCATATCTGGCCAGTCAGAGCTCTATGCCTGACTGACTCTAGTCATTGGCTCAGGAATGAACCTTTCTGTGCCTCAGTGGCTTCCCCTAAAGAATGGGGGCAACAGAAACACCGATCTCATAGTATTGTGGTGCTGTGAGGAGTCAATTACACAGTAAAATAACCAGCTTGGGCTTAGTGCATAGTGAAAGCTCAATTTGTGGGCATTCATACTGTTGTCATAAGGGAAGAACTTCGATGGGGACTGGAAATGGAGCCCAGGGGTCCCTGAGTGGGGTCAAGGCCAGAGGGAGAAATGAAATTGTGGAAGCACATATGATTTCCGAGAAAAAAGCCTGGCAAGTAGGAGACGGAACACATCAAGTGACTCCCCTTCCAAGCCCCACTAACCACAGGGCTTGGAGCAAGACCCATACTTGACAGAAGGGAATATGGAGCGGGCCTGGCCAGCCAGAGATGGACACGTGACCCAAGTCAGTTCCTGGAGAGTCAGGCACAGGATTTTGTCAGAACTACTGGGAAAGAAATTCCTTTTTTTTTTCCACTGTGTTTGAGGCTGGGGAGATATAAGGATGGAAGTGAGTGCCTCAAGTAGCAAAGGGCTTCTCGAGGGCAGAGCCAAGGCCAAGGGAAAGCAGCACCGAGAGACGGAGGAAGATCACATCCTAGGACATTGTTTGAGCCCCTAGATCCAGCCATTCCTAAAGCTGTCAGTCATCTGTTCTTTCCATCATGAACCGAGAACTCCTTGTCTTGACCTAAGCCAGTAGGATTTTTCTCTTACAACCAAGAGCCCTGATCCTCAGCTTTTCTCTCCCCTGAAGCTGTCAAACATGTTCTTTTCTACAGCTCTGCCTTTCCACAAGGTGTCCCTTCTGTGTTCATGTCCTAAGGACACCCGCTGTTCCCTCTCCAGTGAAGGAAGCAAACAAACAGCAGTGTCTGAGCCCCTGTCTGTTCCCTGATGAAGAAGGATCCAGATTCTCAAACACCCACTATTATTCCTAACGCAACGGGGCTTTCAGAGCTTTGAAGAACTTTTTTCTTTTTTCCCCCCTACAAAATATTGTATCTCCTGGGCAATCCCTTGTATTTCAGTAAGAGAATAACGCGCTCTTGGCAGCCTAGATGTTGTTAAAACACCCCCTGGCACCACACACTCACAGCCTCTGAGGCCCTTCGCTGGCCCAAGGCCCACTAAGCAGCGGGGAGGAAAGGAAGGCAGGAGGTGAGGGCCAAGCTGGGCTGTGCCAGGGCGGGCGGCTGCCCTAGGGGAGGCCTGATCTCCCTCCCAGCAGCCTTCCCCTCCGGCTGCTGTCGCGCTGCTCCTGGACTGAGCCACTGTGCGGCTGTTGCCCTGCTGGTGGGCGGGGCCCTACTGGTCGGCGGGGCCCTGCTGGTGGGCGGAGCCACTGCACGGCTCAGTGACTCAGCCAACTCACCCAAGCCACCGCCGCTCCCCCAGGAGCTGCTCTCATCCTGTCCAAGTGGGCTGGTGCCAAGCCTCCAACCCCACCCACCACCGGCCACAGGCTCGGCTTTTTCAGATGGGATGGGAGCTGGGATGGGCGTGAAGGGGCCGAGATGCTCCAGGAGTAAGTTCACTGTGGAAGACCAGCCGCTAAGAATCTCAGAGGTGCGGCTGGGGTTATGCTTCTTATTGCTGCCAGCTTTATTCCCTTACCTACCTACCCACCGGGCTCAGAGCATCTGTCTGAAAGCTTCAGCCCGCCCATGCCAAGGAAATTAATAACGAGAATAAGAAGCGGAGTTGTTGCTGTGTGGCTGTGGTTATGCTAATAGTCGCGACATTGTCACGATAAGGGCCATGGTTATTAGGCGTTAATCACATGCCACATAGGACGGGACAATGTTCGTGTTCGCCCCATGTCCTTGCCCCTTTTAAGTCTTTCTATTTTTGGAGGACCGTCTTTAGGGAACTAACCTCCATTTTGCCCACCTTCATTCAGAAAGTGCCTGATAACTTATGTTCCTCTCTGTGCTGTTGTAACCGAGCAGGACCCTATGGGGCCATCCAGGGGCTGGCCCTTCCACCAGATCCTCTGCTTTAACTCCCCTCTGAAGTATCGCATGTGTCTCGTTGCAGGTTTACAGGAACACGGTGACCTGACCTCGGTGAACAGCTGCAGGAACAAAGGATTTCTGCACCAAGCAGTTTGCAACCACCAACCGCGCCCCTCCCTCGCCTTGCCTTTAAAAATGCTTTGCTGTCTACATGTGTGTGTGACTGGGTCACCTTGCTGTACGGTAGAAAATTGACAGGACACTGTAAACCAGCTATCATGGAAAAAATAAAACTCATTATTAAAAAAATAAAAAGTAAATAATATGGCAATAAAATAAATATATAAGAAAAAAATTAAAAATAAATAAAAATACTTTGCAATTTTGGTTCGAAGAGTTTGGGATATTTGGGGGGCACAAGTCACCCCTCTTCTCGCATGGCCCTGCAGTAAACATTTCTCTGTTCCAAATGCTGACATTTCAGCTTGTCTGGCCTGTTGTCAACCCATGGCTGACAGGTGGTCCCGCCCTAAGGCTCTGCCGGAGAAAATCTGGGAGGTGACCCACACTGCAAAGCCCCCATGGGATGGAGACGAAAGCTACCCTCCCTGGGCCCTGGTTTGACATCCCCTGTCACTTGCCTTCCTCCCATCCCTGTCCTGCTCTCCCAATTCTGTGACCACTCTCCCCTGGGGCATTTCCTTTATAAATGACTTGGACATAGATTGGCTTCCAGGGACTCTGGCTTCAGATGCCAGCATTGACATGCATGATATCTGCAATCCTCCTAGTAACCTGCAAGTCAGCAAGGCGGCACCCATTTTACAGATGGGTAAGCTTGGGTTCTGAGGGGTTAAGCAACTGGTCTCCACAGCTGGAGAGTGGTATAGTCAGTCTGGGTTCAAAGCCAGGCCTCTCTGCGGAAGATCTAAACAGACAAGTCTCCAAAGAAGACATACAGATGGCTAAAAAGCACATGAAAAGATGTTCAACATCACTCGTTATTAGAGAAATGCAAATCAGAACCACTAGGAGGTACCACCTTACACCGGCCAGAATGGCCATCACCAAAAAGTCTACAGACAACAAGTGCTGGAGAGGGTGTGGGGAAAAAGGAATCCTATTATACTGTTGGTGGGAATGAAAATTGGTGCAACCACTGTGGAAAACAGTACGGAGATTCCTCAGAAAACTAAAAATAGAATTACCATTTGATCCAGCAACCCTGCTCCTGGGCATCTATCCAGAGAAAAACCATGACTCGAAAAGACACATACAGTCCAATGTTCATTGCAGCACTCTGTACAATAGCCAAGACATGGAAACAACCTAAATGTCCATCGAAAGAGGCATGGATAAAGAAGATGCAGTACATACACACAATGAAATATTACTCATCTGTTAAAAGGAAAGAAATAATGGCATTTGCAGCAACATGGACGGACCGAGAAATTACCATGCTAAGTGAAGTCGGTCAGACAATGAGACCTCAACATTAAATGCTATCACTTACAGGTGGAATCTAAAAAACGGACACAATGAACTTCTTTGAAGAATAGATACTGACTCACGGACTTTGGAAAACTTACAGTGTCCAAATGAGATGGCTGGGGGGTGGGGGGATGCACTGAGGGTTTGCGATGGAAATGCTATAAAATTTGGTTGTGATGATTGTTGTACACCTATAAATGTAATAAAATTCATTGAGTAATTAAAAAATAAATAAAATAAAAGTTAGTTACAATTAAAAAATAAAAACAGGCCTCTCTGACTCCAGGAGCCATCATGGGTAGGGAGGTTGTAAGGTGACAGGATAGAGTGGCCACTTGGAAATCATCTCATTCTTGGCTCTGGGGTTGGCCACAGGGACCCTGCTGGGTGTTGGGGGAGTAGGGGTCCCTGGCTACAGCTCTTATTTACATGCCTTCCAGCATCTCAAAGGATTCCTGAACCAGGGGTTCCCTTGTGGCGCGGTGGGTTAAGGACCTGGTATTGCTACAGCTGTGGCCTGGGCTGCAGCTGTGGCTCATATTCCATCCCTGGCCTGGGAACTTTCATAGGCTGTGGGTGTGCCCCACCACCTGGCAGAAAAAAAAAAAAAAAAGAATTCTTGCACCAGGATTCCTGCAAGAAGATAGCCACCAAGGAGGGCTATGGGGAGGAGAGAGCCCTCAGGGAACAGCAGGTGGGCAGTAAGGATGCTGAGAGTCTGGCTGAGGAAGAGGGGCTTGACCCATGCTGCAGAGGCAGGTGCCGTCCTAAAGGCCTCAGCAAAGAAAGGTGGGTTGTGGCTGGAAGACCCGCTGGAGGCTTTGGCCACACTCCATGGAGAAATGGTGGTGGCCTGGGCTCTGGCAACGATGGAGGTGTGGACGGCTGGGAAGCCTGATAACTCCAGAGAGGGGTGCATTTAGTGGACTGCCAACCCATGAACACAGTGGCAAAGGAGAGGGAAAAATCCAGAGCGCGGCCATATTTCCAGCACAGGCATCTGAGCAGATGGTTGTTGTTCTTCATCCAGTGAGAATAGGACAATGTTAAGGCAGGAAGGTGACAAGGCCACTGCTGCATGTGCGGAGTCTCCAGTGGAGAGGTCCAGGAGGCAGCTGGAGCTCAGACAGGGATCCAGGGGCACTGGCAAGACAGGGACACACCCTAAATGCTTGCCATGAGTGTTAGATAGAGATGGATGCCTGCAAAAAGCACGTTAGAGCAAAAGAGAAAAGGATGGGAGTAGGACCCACGGGAGATGACACGATGACACTATGGGCGTTGTACCCATCCCTGCCCACAGCACTTCAATGCACCTGCCCACCTGCCAGCACCTCTCTGCCCCAGGGCTTGCCCTGGTCCCCAGAGCCCACCTCCCACCTACTGGGGGATTGACACCACCTGCCCTCCAACTCAGCAGCAGCCCTCAACCTATGCCCAATATGAGCTGATGAATAAGACCTCTAGGTGAGAAACACTGGTGGGGGGGGCACCTTCAAATCTGTGTCTCCCACTGGAAGAGGGAAGAAAAAATATGATTATACACTGAATCTGCCGCTTTTACTTTAACCTCTGTATTCTACTGTCTTTGCTACAATTCTTAGAACATTAAGAATGTTGCCTACAGCCTGAAACATATAGGGCAGCCCATTCTCAAGCCTCTGACCTTTAAAGGTGTAACGCTTTTCCATTCATATAGAGATTAAAAGTTGCAGAACAGAGAATAACATTTGTCTGGTTGGAGGTTTACGGGAACATCATGACCTGACCTCCTGAGGCAGCTGCAAGAACAAAGGATTCCAGGACCAAGCAGTTTACAACAACCAACCACACCCTCTCTCCCCTTTCAGTATAAAAGAATCCTTTTTTGTTGTTTTTTTTTTTTTGCCTTTTCTAGTGCCACACCCGCGGCATATGGAGGTTCCCAGGCTAGGGGTTGAATGGGAGCTGTAGCCGCTGGCCTACACCACAGCCACAGCAACGTGGGATCCGAGCCGCATCTGTGACCTACACCACAGCTCACGGCAACGCTGGATCCTTAACCCACTGAGCAAGGCCAGGGATCGAACCGGCAACCTCATGGTTCCTAGTCAGATACATTTAACCACTGAGCCAAGACGGGAACTCCTCAGTATAAAAGAAGCTTGAAATCTAACTTGGGTAAGATGGTTCTTTGGGACACCAGTCCCCACGTCTTCTCAGTCTGCTGGCTTTCTGAATAAAGTCGCTATTCCTTACCCCAGCGCCTCAGTTTATTGGTCTGTCATGTGGGGAGTATCAAGAGCTAGGACCGGGTAACCCCACCCGGTGTCAAGGGTGAAGAACCACCACCTTAAATTGTCTGAATCAAAGAGTGAAAAAACACTATTCAATATTCGCATTTCTGCTGTTTTTACAGTTCTTATCAGCTCTAATCTAAAGAGTCTCCGTTTAGTGCTAATGTGTCCTTAACACCTTCCTAACACCTGTTAATTGTTAAAACAATGAGAGGGCTCAGAGCTCCAGCGGCTCCTAGGCAGACCTGAAGAGCATTTTGACAGCTCCTTCTGGACCCTCCATCATTCTCATCCTCTCCCTCTCCTCCCGGGACATTTCTCTCTACGCCCCTCTGCCCTGCTCTGTGCCCCAGGGGACTGACTCCCTGGCCCTCGGAGTCAGCATAGGGGGGCACCAGCTGGAAGTCTGAGCACAGAGCCCAGGAGGAGAGAGAGAGGTCAGCGTGTTACTGCCCCCGCCCCCGCTGTCCGCTGCTCCAGCGGGAGCTTCATTCTTTTGGCCATGACCACAGCTGTGCTGTCTTGGCTGCTGCTCTTACAGGCTCCAGAACACTGTTCTGCCCTTTTCCTTACCATCCAAGGCTGGTAATAGCTCCCCTCTGTCATCAGCCTTTGGGGCGGGGCGGGGGGGGGGACCTAAGATTCTCTTAACACTTCCCATGGCTCTGCAAGTGCCTTGATTTAAGTGCCTTGATTTGAACCATTTGGGGGATTTGGTTTCCTGCAGGAAAAGATGTCCCTGGCACATCATTTTATTGTTTTGATAGCAAGGGAACCGATGAGAGTAGTGATCTAAGCCAGTGGCCCTAGCGTGGCCCCCTGACCAGCACCAGCAGCAGCAGCAGCAGCACCTGGGAACTTGTGGCGCAAATTCTGGGGCCTTACTGAGTCCAAAATTCTGAAAGTGGAGCCCATCTGTGTTGTTGTTGTTTTTTTGTTTTGTTTTTTGTCTTTTTGCCTTTTCTAGGGCCGCACCTGCAGTATATGGAGGTTCCCAGGCTAGGGGTCTAACAGGAGCTGTAGCTGCCAAACTACGCCACAGCCACAGCAACACGGGATCCGAGCCGCATATGCAACCTACACCACACAGCTCATGGAAACGCCAGATCCTTAACCCACTGAGCAAGGCCAGGGATCAAACCTGCAACTTCATGGTTCCTAGTCGGATTCATTAACCACTGAGCCATGACGGGAACCCCGCCCATCTGCATTTTAATGGGCCTTCTAGGTGATGCTGATATACATTCAAATATGAGTCTTGCTAGTCTGCAGTTTCTTTTCTCTCTCTCTTCCTTCCTTCTTTTCTTCCTTCCTTTCCTTCTTTCTTTCTTTCCCCCCTACACTCCCAGCATATGGAAGCCCCCAGGCTAGGGATTGAATCTGAGCAGCAGTTTCGACCCACCCTACCATACAGCTGCAGCCGTGCCAGATCTTTAACCCATTGTTCCACAGCGGCAACTCCTACAGAAGAAGGTGAGACCACTCCAGAAAAAACTGAGTCAATGCTCCAACCGTAGTCATTGGCATCTGGCAAAGAGAGAGTAGTATGGGAATAATGAAATAATTGGGAATCATTGCCGGGTGCCTGGTCTAAAAATCAATGTCCACTCTTACTAGTAGGGTTACGGAACGCACGCACGCACATGTGAAGAAAGAAAGCTGGGAAGGACAGTGGGCTGGCAGCCTCAAGGCAGGATCATCAGGGAGCCTTGGTGACGCCCTGAAAAGCTCAATAATCACAGAGATGATTGTTTCAAGTCTCGGAAACTTGTCGCTAATGGCTCGATTTGCAGCTAAGAACTGCTGACCTCCCGGGGCTGAATAAATGAAAGAATTTCTCATCAGGTGCGGGGCCTGTGGGGTGACAGCTAATCCTGTTAGCTGGACTTTTTGCCTTTTTAAAAAACATCTTCGTGACACCAACTCTGACCTTCCATTGATGGAATTGATGGGTTTGCAAGAACAATTTCCCTTTTGCTCAGGAACCCCTCCCTCACTTAACAGTTTCCAGGCCCGGTTCCTTGGCTGAGGGGAAACTCACGGTGGGAACTAGGTCTTGAAGGTGTGTGGGGGGGTCCCCGAAGGCCCCCCTCAGCTGGGGTCTCGCCCCACCCCCCCGGCCGCTCTCCACTTCCTCATTTGGAAAATGAGCGTAACAGGCTTGTCACGAGCATTAAATGAGACGATATATTTGTCACGCAAGCCTGACACTTGGAAAGTATTCAAGAAAGCTAAGCATTACTATTACTTCCTAATTAGTGTAATTGTTAGCAATTACAATAATTACAAGAGGCAGTGTAGGGGTGAAGAGGGTGGACGGGGGCCAGGCCACCTAAGTTGATGCCTAGCTCTGCCACGTATCGGCAGGGGAGACTTGAGCAAGTGGAATCCCCCCCTGTCGTACCTGTTTTCTCACTTACAGATCTAGCGCCCACTTAGGGACTGTGCCAAGGAGAAAGCCAGTCAGTGGCTGAGTGAAGTGCTAAGGGCAGTGCCCGGCCCGGAGCCAGTGCCCTAGCCATTACTGTAACTGCTGTCATTGCTATTCCCACAGGATGTCCCCAAGGAGTAGGCAGCCTGGAACAGGTGCATCTCAGCCACTGGACAAATAGAACCCTCACTGGGACGGGGGCCCAGGGGGACTGTTACGAAATCACACGAAATCCCAAGACGCAATGACATTTTAAGAGAAAACCCTTTTCCTCCCCAGATCCATCTGTTTAATATGTCAAATCCATAAGTTGCGGCTCGGCGGCTGCTGGCTGTGGGCTCGGTGACACACCCTCTGAAACTCAGCCTGTTAAACCATGTAAATGATGCGCGCCAGGACCTCCGAGGCTGGAAACGGCCTCTGTGACAGCTGCTGTTTATGAAATGTCAATATTGGAAGCTCGGAGGCAGGGACCCACAGGGCCTGGGAGGAGAAAGCCAGAGGCCTCGAAGAATCAGAGGGAGGGACTCTGGGTGTCACCGAGCTCTCGACCCTCCATCTGCAAATAAGAAGTTAGCCTGGAGAGGAGGGAGAATGTGCAGATGGGGGGGGGCAGGGGAGGGGGGAGCCTTCCAGCTCCCAGGCTGCTCGGTGTTGCATAGATTTTTTTTTTGGTTGCTGTTTTCTTGTTTTTGTTTTTTTAAGGGCCACAGCCATGGTATATGGAGGTTCCCAGGCGAGGGGTCCAATCAGAGCTACAGAAGGCATACAGCCACAGCCATGCCAGATCCGAGCCACATCTGCAAGCTACGCCACAGCTCACGGCAACACCAGATCCTTAACCCACTGAGCAAGGCCAGGGATTGAACCCTCAACCTCATGGTTCCTAGTCGGATTCTTTTCCACTGCGCCATGATGGGACCTCCACTGTTTTTTCTTCTGCTTTTTTTTTCTTTTTTCTTTTTGATGTTGCATAGATTGGGATCTGGGATTAAGGTCTGGGAATAAAGGGGGTTGACCTGAAGACGGCGGTTGCATTGCATGTTTACAGCCCCAAGCTCCAGCTCTGACGCCTCTGCAAGGTCCCGGTGTCTCTAGAGGCCTCAGTTTCCCTCCCAGTCAAACAAGTGGCTTCTCCAACAAGCTGCCAACAGGCCAAAGCCGGCCCACAGAATTGTCTTGTTGGGCCCACACAGTATTTTAAAAATATCTGAATTCATTATCAACATTTAAAAATAGGAGGCTTCACATAAAAAAAAATCCAGATTTCTGGATTTGTCTGCAAAATGGGTGGACGCAGAAACCGAATGCAGGACTCGACTCGCAGGACTCCATCCCCACAGGATGCTGGCTGCGGGGCTGAGCTGGGCCGGGGTCCCTCAAGCAGGGCATGGACCTCTAGGTCAGCACAGACCCCCTCCAACCCGGCCTCCCTTGCCCCTTCGGGGTTCCTGCTTAGCTCTTGTGAGCATCTGAATTTACAGCACCCCCACCCCGGCCCCGCCAGTGTCTAAGGTCATTCTTATTCCTGACCCACTGAGCGACGCCACGTTGGGAGACCCTGTGTGGTCTTTTCTGCACGTGGGAGTGAAAAATACAGCAAGCCCTCCAGTTTTCTGGCTTCCTCAGGGATGACGGGTTCTGGCAAACACCCACACGAGGGTGCCAATTTTCAAAGATTCGGATTCAAAAGAGAGGCATCCGGCTCTAAAAATACGCCCAGGTTGATCCGACCGAGCCATGAGGGTTGTTTCCAAAAGTCACCTAGACCCCAGCCCCTCATCCCGAGGGCCTGAGAGGACCGGTGAGTCCCCCAAGGTCACGACCCTGGGAATTTTCCTTTCATGGGTCAGACAGAACCTTTTAGGCTTTGACTGGAGGTCGTGGCGTAGACCCTAGGCGGCTGGCTGCTCTCGGATGTGCAAAAACATTGGGCAACGGGTGCCTGGGAAAGGAGTGCCATTCGAAGGCCCATCAGCGTGTGGCTCTGGAAACAGGGCCTGGGTGGGACTGTTTTCTGTGTCTGTCATCATCTTTTCCAGAAGCACCCTCATCTAGAGCCTCTCTGTATTTAAGGCAGGCCTGCCGACTCAAGATCTCCTTGTTAATCAGATTCCCAGCTGACCTGGGCACACCTTCCAGCGTGAGGGGCACGCTCTAGAGGATGAAGTTCAAGTGTCTTAATACAGGATCCGTACCCTTGACAAGTGGGTCCTAAGCAGCCCTGCCCTCCTCCCCCCACCCCCTCAGCACCAGCTACTTGCTGAACGTCCCATGTTCCCTCTTGCAAGGCCACTCCAGCATGGTCCCCGTCCTCTTCTGGGGTGATCTGAACAACAGCCACAAAGATGTCCCTATCTTAATATCCAGAACCTGTGACTATGTCACCTTTCCCGGCAGATAGGACTTGGCAGACATGATTACAGTCTCGAGATGGAGACATTATCCTGGATTAATTGGACGGGCCCAACGTTATTACAAGGGTCCTTAGAAGAAGAAAGCAAGAGCATCAGAATCGGGACTAGGAGATGTGACGACAGAAGCAGAGGTTGGAGCGATGGGGGCCACGAGCCCAGGAAATCAGGAAGCCTCCATAAACTGGAAAAGGCGAGGAAACAGGTCCTCCCCTGGAGCATCCAGAAAGAAATGCCAGCACTTTGATTGTAGCCCATTGCAGAATTCTGATCCTCAGAATTTTAAGATAAATCCATGTTGTTTTAAGCCATTAAGTGTGGGCTCTTTTGTTACAATGGCTGCAAGAAACTCATATGTCTACGTTCTTCCTTCCAGGTCACCTCCTCCAAGAAGCCTCTCCTGACTACCCCAGCCCCCAGCAGCGAGGTCCCCCCCCCCGCCCCCGAGACAGACCTCAGCAAAGAAGGATGCTTCTTCATCGTTCCAGGCAGATGCCTCGCTGAGATGCAAGGAGCCTGGACTGGGGCGGTCAAGCGGGTCTAGATTTGACCTTGAACCCTCACCTAACCTCTCTCAGTCTCAGTCTCTTGGATAGAAATGGAGTCAACACTACTAGTTTCACACGGTTTCTGGGCAAGTTAAATGAGATCGTGGCTGCAAACTGACCCGCCCACCCAGTCTAGTTCCTGGCACGTGGTAGTTTCCTCAGTAAGCGCTGGCATATCAAGCTGACTAGCTGGGCCCAGAGAAACAAGTAGTCCTCCTCTGAGCTCACAATTAATTGCATACATGAGTTTATCAGTGGAACAGATTTTGACAACGCCTGATTGCCCCCCAGAGTTCCACGAGGCTCCAGTCCTTGTCAATTTAGAAATGACTCTGGCAGACGTGCCCTTTAGAAATGGCTCTATAGGAGCCCAGGGACCGTCACTGAGCATTTAAGATGCGTCGTGGTGACCTTGGCCTTCAGTATCAGACTACAGTGATTTTTCTTGCTCTTTAGGATCCAGAAGCAGCTGTGGCCCACGCAGGCCGGGGCCTGAGAAAGAGGCTGGGAGGGGGAGTGTGCTGGGAAGAAATCAGATGTCCAAGGTTGAGTTCTGCCCCCCCAATCTCTTGGGCAAGTCCTCTCACCGCTCTGGGCCTCCCCATTCTCCCATCTCAAAAATAGGGGTTGTGGGAGTTCCCATCACGGCACAGGGGAAATGAATCCGACTAGGAACCATGAGGTTGCGGGTTCGATCCCTAGCCTCGCTCAGAGGGCCAAGGATCGGGTTGCTGTGAGCTGTGGTGTAGGTCGCAGACAAAGCTTGGATCCCGCGTTGCTGTGGCTGTGGTGTAGGCCGGCGGCTACAGCTCAGATTGGACCCCTAGCCTGGGACCCTCCATATGCCTCGGGTGAGGCCCTAAAAAGACAAAAAAAAAAAAAAAAAAAAAATGGGGGTTGTTATGCAGCAAAGGGTGGGTCAAAAACTTGTCTTCGGACCAGATCAGAAAACTAGTCTGAAGACAAGATTTTGAGATTTTTTTGTTCTATTTCCTGTATTTTGTTTTCTGTTTTTTTCTCTTTTTTTTGGTTCCTTCTGTTTTTCTATCTCTGTATCTCTCTCTCTCTCTCTCTGTCTGAATATATGTAGTATTTGAAACTTTTTGAATTAGATTCCAACATTCGAAAATGGGAAAAATCACTTGAAAAATCTAGATTCTGGAGTTCCCGCTGTGGCTCCACATGTTGAGAACCCAACATAGTGTCCACGAGGAGGCAGGTTCGATCCTCGGCCTTGCTCAGTGGGTTAAGGATCTGCTGTTGCCACAAGCTGCGGCATTAAGTCGCAGACGCGGCTCAGATCTGGCATTGCCATGGCTGTGGCTCAGATTAGATCCCTAGCCTGGGAACCGCCATGTGCCTCAGGTGTGGCTGTAAAAAGGAAAGAAAGGAAGGGGGGAAGGGGGGGAGGGAGGGAGAGAGGGAGGATATCTAGATTCTCTGGAAATCTCGCTGACCAGGGCCACATTCCCACAGGAGGACAATGGCTGGAGCCCAGCGGCGGGGCAGCTCCCTGCAGGTCGCACAGGTGTTCTCCAAAGTCCCCACCCTTCTCTATAGTTTCCTGCCCTGGAGGCTAAGGGCTGCAGCCCAGGGAATCACCCCAGAGTGTGGGCAGGGTCCTTTATTTAATCATTTACTTATTTTGTCTTTTTGCCTTTTTATCTAGGGCCACGGGTGTGGCATATGGAGGTTCCCAGGCTAGGGGTCTAACAGGGGCTGTAGCCGCCGGCCTCCGCCACAGCCACAGCAACATGGGATCCGAGCTGCGTCTGCAACCTTCACCACAGCTCACGGCAACGCCGAATCCTTAACCCACCGAGGGAGGCCAGGGATCGAACCCACAACCTCATGGTTCCTAGTTGGATTCACTAATCACTGAGCCATGAAGGGAACTCCCAGGCAGGGTCCTTTAAATGAGACTGCGGAGAAAGCAGCGAGAGGGTGAGAGAAAGGCGACAACGTGCAGTCTGGGGAAAGAGGGGGCAGGGCTCCTGGAGGAGGCTGTCAGTGAAGGGCGGGAAAGGAGCCCCATCCCCAGGGCCTCCCAGACACCGGCTGGCTCCTTCCCCAGCTGCCACCTTCTTCCAGGTGCGAAGAGCGATACCCCGGAGAAGGCAGCTGTGCACACAGCATGGGGCTGGTCCCTACAGGGGGGCGCAGGGAAAAGGATCCGCTTCTCTGCTGTGAGATGGTAGCGTGCCCAGGGGTTAAGGGCCAACCTCATCTCTACCACTGACCTGCTGTGTGGCCTCGGGCAAGTTACTTCACCTCTCTGAGTCTGTTTCTTTATTCGCCGCAAAGGGTGGTCGGAAGAATCAAATGAGACAGGTAAAGAGGCATAACCCAGGCTCAGCTCACGAGAGGCCTCAATACATGCCATCCCCATTTAACAGAGGAGAACACTGAGACTTGGAAAGAAGGAAAAAAAACGCATCTGCCTCAAGCCTGAGAGAGCCGCAGAGTTAACAGTGGGGAGAGATAGTCAATGGGATGATCTGGACTCCACATGTGCCCAGGATCCCACAACGAGGCACACTTTGGCCCACTGCCCTTGACCTCCCCGGGGTCCCCTTGCAGAATTCTGGGCAGTCGGACTTGCCCTCCCCCGACCCTGACCTCTAAAGGTCCCCCTTCCCTTCAACTCACCTGAAAAAGCACAGTCACTGCACCAAACAAATTCCCCCAACCCAGGAGTTCCCTTCGTGGCTCAGTGGTTAATGAATTCGACTAGGAACCATGAGGTTACGGGGGTTCGATCCCTGGCCTTGCTCAGTGGGTTAAGGATCCCGCGTTGCTGTGGCTGTGGCGAAGGCCAGCAGCTACAGCTCCTGTTAGACCCCTAGCCTGGGAGCCTCCATATGCCACAGGTGCGGCTTTAGATAAAAAAGGCAAAACGACCAAAAAAAAAAAATTCCCCCAACCCAGACTCTGCGTCAGGCCCTGCGGGGGACGCGGAGGGGACCAGACTTGGAGCCAGCCCTCTGGGAACCCCAGCTGCAACCTGATTGGTGAGACACACACTCCGTGATGACAACCACACTCTACGTCACTTGAGGGGTGCCAAGCACCGTGCCGGGCCCTGGACAAATAGAAATGCACTTCAGCTCTGCAACAACCCCATGCCTCGGATGCCGCCGCTGTCATTTCCAAATGACAGAGGAGAGAACACTGGGCACAGAGCGGTTAATTACCCAGCCCGGGACGGCAGCTAAAAAGTGGCAGAACTGAGATTTCTTTGAGGCCAGCCAGCCCCGCTCTCCCTGCGTCACAAGCCCGGCTGGCCTCAAGACCCTACCTGTGTGACAGCGGAAAAAAGGACCCCAGTGGACAGTCTCTGGGTGGCCTGGCTGCTGCCTTCCAACAAGCATTCAAAATAGATGCTACAGAAGTTCCCACGGTGGCGCAATGGGATAGTTGGTGTCTCGGCAACACTGGAACACAGCGGGTCCCATCCCCACCTGACACAGCGGGTTGAGGACCCCACATGGCTGCAGGTGCCTCGGTGGTGGCGTTTGTGGCTCTGATCTGATCCCTGGCCTGGGAAGTCCATATGCCACAGGGCCGCCAAAAAAGAAGGAAAAAAAATAAGATATAGGTGCTACAGGCTCCACCTTACAAATGAAGACACCGAGGCACAGAAAAGGAAGGTGATGTACCTGAGTCCCACAGCACTGGCAAGGAAATAGGCAGGAGTGGGGCCCAGCGCTCGGCAGGGGTTCTACCCCTTTTCTGCGCTATGGACCTCATGGCATCTGATGAAGCTGTTTTTATCTGAAAACTGTTTTTATTTCATTTTATTTTATTGGCTGCACCTGCCACACACAAAAGTTCCGAGGCCAGGGATCAAACCCGCACCACAGAAGTGACAGCGACAGACCCTTAACCCCTAGGCCACCAGGGAACTCCAGAAAGTGTTTTTTATCTTTAATTTACCTTTTGAGGCCCATTTTTTCTGTCTTTTTTTGGGGGGGGCTGCACCTGCGGCATATGGAGCTTCCCAGCCTAGGGGTCGAATCGGAGTTATAGCTGCCTGCCTATGCCAGAGCCACGGCAACGCCAGATCCGAGCCATGTCTGCAATCTACACCACAGCTCATGGCAACACCAGATCCTTAATCCACTGAGTGAGGCCAGGGATCGAACCTGCAACATCATGGTTCTTAGTTGGATTCATTTCTGCTGTGCCACAACGGGAACGCCTGATGCACATTGTTAATTAAAGTATAATTGATTTACAATGTTGTGCCAACTTCTGCTGTAAAATAAAGTGACCCAGTCATACAGATATCTGTACATTCTATTTCTCAGATTATCTTCCATTATGTTCTGTTTCCAGTGACTGGATTTAGTTCCCTGTGCTCTAAAGCAAGACCTCACTGCTTATCCATTCTAAATATAATAGTTTGCATCTACTAACCCAAAATCCCAGTCCATCCCACTCCCTCCCCCATCTCCCTTGGCAACCACAAGTCTGTTAAAACAAACATATGGGATTACAAAGGAAGCCAAAAATGGTGAAATGGCGTTTTCAAGACATTTTTAAAAATCAAATGTATATGGAGCTCCCGGCATGATGCAGTGGAAACGAATCCAGCTAGGAACCGTGAGGTTGCACGTTCGATCCCTAGTCTCGCTCACTGGGTTAAGGATTCGGTGTTGCTGTGAGCTGTGGTGAAGGTCACAGACGCAGCTTGGATCTGGCGTTGCAGTGGCTGTGGCGTAGGCCGGCAGCAACAGCTCCGATTTGACCCCTAGCCTGGGAACCTCCATATGCCGTGGCACGGCCCTAAAAGGACAAAAGACAAAAAATAAAAATAAAATGTATAATATTAACTTAGGTGCTTCTTTACGAATGCCCCAAATAACAAGATCTAGTGCGGGTCTAATAACTTCCATAACTTTGAAGTAGCAAGGAAGGAGGTGGTATTTTCAAGATTTTTGCACACCTTGTCATGTGTTACAAAAACTCTGTGATTCCAGTTGATGACAAGGTTCCAGGTGGGACTCAGACGCCACGCATCATGGAGGGAAATGCTAACTGCCAGTTAGAGGCGGCTAAGAGTAAAGATGTAAGGTTTTGCCCCCCAGGTTCTTGGAGCCTCTGAATTCTCACCACTGCTCCATTGGGAATTTCCAGGTTAAAACTTTCCGCCTGAAGCAGCTGTTTTCAAATGTGTAAGTGCTTGTTAAAATGCACACTCCCAGGCTGGTCCTCAGGAAGCTGATGCTGAGATTCAGGAAAGAGGCAGGGCTCTGCACGTTTCTTTTTCTTTTTTTTTTTCTCTTTAGGGCCGCACCCACAGCATATGGAGGTTCCCAGGCTAGGGATCAAATCAGAGCTGCAGCTGCTGGCCTATGCCACAGCCACAGCAACACCGGATCCAAGCCGCATCTTTGACCTACACCCCGGTTCACAGCAACTCGAGATCCCTGACCCACTGAGCAAGGCCAGGGATTGAACCCGCATCCTCATAAATACTAGTCAGATCCCACGTGCTGCGCCACGATGGGAACTCCTTGGCTCTGCATTTTGAAAAGCGCCACAGGTCATTTTGATGCATGCGCTAAATCCTGAGGAAGCAGTGTCTTTCTTTTCTTTCCTTTTTTTTTTTTTTTGCCTTATCTACGGCCGCACCCGCGGATATGGAGATTCCCAGGCTAGGGGTCTAACAGGAGCTGTAGCCGCCGGGCTACACCACAGCCACAGCAACGCGGGATCCAAGCCGCGTCTGCAACCTACACCACAGCTCACGGCAACGCCGGATCCTTAACCCATTGAGCGAGGTCAGGGATCGAACCTGCAACCTCATGGTTCCTAGTTGGATTCGTTAACCGCTGTGCCATGATGGAACTCCTGTCTTTCAAAAATGTTAATACCGTTGGGTCTCTCCCTGGTTGCAAGCTTCTGGAGATTTCCCATTGCACTTGGAATAAACTCCAACATCCTAGCCAGCTTGCAAGGTCCCCACTCCCTCCAGGTTGTCAGCCTCTGCCTACCCTCCGACATCGCCTCACCAATCATGTCCCAGCTACCTCAGGGCCTTTGCACTGGCTGTGCCCTCTGTTCAGAACACTCATCCCCCACTCCCACAACCAGGCGTTGCCTGGCTGACTGCTTCCCAGCTCAGATGCTACCAACCATTCAATCTAAAGAAGCCACACCCCCAACACACAGACACACACACACTCACACACCCTTTATTTGAAAGGGTGCTATCTCTTAGTTAACACAGGTGTGAGAGTTCCATGCGGGCAGGAATTCTGTGACACTGCTCGGCACTAACTCCTGGAACAGCGTCTGGCACTGGCCCGGGAAGACACTTAGTAAAAAAGTTGTTAAACAAATCAGTGAAGAACTAGCACGAGCCAAGTGGAAAAGGAGGATGATGAGAACAGGTGGGCCTGGAAGAGGTTTGCTCCAGCTTCAGTGCAGAGGGAGGGAGAAGGGGAGGGAGCTGGTTTGGGGGGTTTGGTCATTTGGACTGAACGGCGCCTGAATCATGAATTCAACTTCAGTGGGGAAGGACAAGGGGGGGGACAAGAGCAGGGCCCTGGGGCCTGACAGAGTGGATTCAAACGTCACCTCCTCCGCCTGCCAGCTGCGGGATTTGGGGCAAGTTACTTAAATCCTGCCGGGCCTCAGTTTCATCATCTGTGAAATGGAACACCTACAATGCGCACTTCAAAGCTCTTAGTAGGGGTTCAATGACCTGTGCGGAAACAGCGCTTGTACACAGTGATCGCCCAGCAAGTGTAATCTTTTATTTCCCAGTTATGCCAGCGCTGGGATGGAGCCCGAAGGCCCCGATGGAAGGTCACTCTCAGGACACACCAGAGAGACAGGACAACAGACCAGTCAAGTACAGACGGTCCACCCATGAGCCTGTCAGCGGGGGCTGTGGCCAGGCTGAGGAGTCCTAAGGGTTTCTGAAGGAGGGGGTCACCTCCAATGGGTCTTGAAGGACAAGAGGGGACCGGATCATGAACCCACACTAGGACCATGGGTTCAGGATCTGGCTTGTCTCTGTGGAGGTGCTGGTTCAATCCCCAGCCCGGCGTAGTGGGTTAAGGATCCGGCATTGCACCTGCAGCTGGGATTCGATCCCTGGCTTGGGAACTTCCAAATGCTGCAGGGGCGGCCCTGAAAACTAACACTAGAAATACAAAAATTCACCCCAGAGAGGGAAGAAGAGTTGAACAAAGTCGCACAGCATTGCACAGCAGCACACTGGACTCCACCTTCATGCTCAACAGGCATTTCCTTAACTCCTACAACACACGAGGCCAGACCAGACAGAGGAGGAAAATGCTGGTCAAGTTCACGTCCGCATCTTTAAGGCACTCACAGAACAAGGGGAAAAAGATGTCTGTGGGCAAGAGATATTTCAGGGCTTATCTGCAAAGAGTGTGTGAAGGGTTATTCTAACACAAAGGATGGGCTCTTTCTATGATTGCAGGACATTCATCTTGGCCGGGGTTGGGGGTGGGGGGAACGTACTGTTCCGCCTGAGTCTCCCTTGCACTTGGTATCTCTGTTTTATTACCCTGGAGCCAGACAGCATCTTTTTGCTCACAACCTCCCTCCCTCCCACCACCACCTTGGTCAAAAGGATCCTGGTTTTATCACTCTAGCAGACGATTCTAAAAATACCGAAAACTCCCCCAACTTCAGGGGTTTAGTCTCTCATCTGGGAGGCACCCACAAAGCTTTTGCCAATATAAATGGCATTTCCTTTGGTATTTTGAAAGATCAGAGAATCCAAGAGAATATGCAAGCTGGACCGGGGCCTTTGAGAACACAGCTTCCAAATGCTTCCTGTTTCAGCGTTTAAAAAAAAAAAAGTTTTCTTTTTTTTTAAGGAGGCCCAAAAGGTTAGGTTTCCAGATAATTCACAAGAGAAGAAACGAACGTAGATAAAATTGCATGGAAAAATAGATTTATCTTCATTAGCAGTAAAATTTAAATGAAGGGAGTTCCCGTCGTGGCTCAGTGGTTAACGAACCTGACTAGGAACCATGAGGTTGCAGGTTCGATCCCTGGCCTCGCTCAGTGGGTTAAGGATCCGGCGTTGCCGTGAGCTGTGGTGTAGGTTGCAGATGCGGCTCGCATCCTGCGTTGCTGTGGCTGTGGTGTAGGCCGGCAGCTACAGCTCCGATTAGACCCCCTAGCCTGGGAACCTCCATATGCCATGGGTGTGGCCCTAAAAAGAAAGAAAGAAAAAGAAAGGATTTTTGGTGGAAGACAGTAACAGAAAGTGGGTTTCCCTCGCACCAACGCTAAATTCTCGCTCAAAAGCTGTGTGATCCCCTGTGTTCCAGACCCCTTGCAGTTAGAAAGAGCTGTGTGACCCGTCCTGGCCACCTTGCTCTGAGCAGAAATATGTATCCGTTCTGGGGAAATGCACAGAAAAGCTGCGTGTGACCTATGCAGCCCTCACTCTCGCCAACCCACTCTGGAGAGGTTGGCGTGTCCATCAGTCTCAGTCCCCAGCAGACCAAGTTTCCTTCAGCCTCCAGCCACACTCTGCACCTCACTGTGCCTTCTGGAATGTTCTTTCCCCTTATCCTCACGTGGCTGGCTCCTTTTCTCTATTGGTGTCTCAGCTCAGAGGTCAACTCCTCGGACTGGATCCAGAAAGCTTCTCCCAGTCTCTCCATCAATCTAACCTTCTTCTCCCCAGACCCTCCCCACTCTGACATCTTCTTCGTCTTCCCAGTAGCTCTGCCATTTTGAAGCGCTCATATTCCTGGCTCAGTCTCATAGGTGAAATGGGCAGCTGGACTCAACAGTGCCTAAGGGTTCTCCTCTCCAACAAGATTCGCGGGACTGATTGCCGTCGTCGGCCCCATCCCCCGCCCCACGCCCAGCCCATTTCCACCACCTCTCCCCTTTCCGTGCTCCGAGGCCAGCCCAGCATCCCTTTCGGGAAGAGAATTTGCTTTTCCTTCCACGGACCACCACCCCCGACTCCAGTACCTGCGGCTGCCTGGGAGCTGACCGCTCCTCCCAGTTCCAGCAAGACCGTAACCTAGGCCACAGGTGATTGGTTCAGGGATGGACACGTGACTCAAAGCTGAGCCAATCAGGACCGGTCCCAGGGCTTCATGGAAACGTTTGAGAAAGAGGTGTTGCCTTTCCACGGTGGGATGCTAAACCCGGGAAGATGGAGATATGGAGTTGTCAAGGGTATCTCTGCCACTACGTAGCCCACCTGCGAATGAAGCTGACGCTGGCACGCCAAGCCGAGAGACAGCAGCCACCTCTCAAGAGCAGAGTGGACCCAGCTGCGCATGACGAAGATCCACCCCACTTCTGTGTTACCTGAGCCAGCAAATTCCTCTTCTGGCTCAAGCCAGTGGCAATGAGATGTCCCTTGCAACCAAAACAGCCTTCAGCCTTGGCTGGTCCCAAAAGACTGACTGTCACAGTTCCCGGGATGTTTGCTTAACTAGTGTCCCTCCAGGCTATGAGCTCCCCACAGCCCTAGGCAGGGCCCCTAGCCCCTCCACTACCCTCCACAGCCCTGGCCAAGTGACCAGAGATGACAGAAAGCTCAGCAGCTCCAAGTCCTTAATTGGGGAGCTGTTCTGTCAGTCCGAGAAGCTTCAGACTGTGTGATCTGAGCAATTAACCTTTCCGCAGAGGCCAAGGCCGATTATATCCCAGAGGCCATCTGTGACATCTGTGTAACAGACCAAGCGCCTCAGCTGGACTGCCTTGGTTTTTATAGGACAAATGTAGCATAATCAATCTCTTCCATCGCCACTGCTGGTGCTGTGGTCCGGGCTGGTGTCCCTTGTCCTCGCTGCAGCAGCCTCCTCCCTGCTTCCTATCGGCCCCTCGGGTCATTCTCCACAGACTTGTCCCCACTGACCTCTGCTACGTCATCTGCAGCTGCCCCCACGCCCCAGCCCTCCAATTCCCCCTAAATTCCCTGGGCGGCAGATCGCAGACAGAGCCCCCAATTGTGTCTGTGCCCTCTGCGCTACCCCACCCCCACCAGACTTTGGGCTCCACCACGTGACTTGTTTGGGCCAATGGGAGTGGAGTAGATGAGACACAGGCACGTTGCACAACAAGGGGTGCCCTGTCGCCTGCACCTCTATTACCGCAGCAAGGTCGTGCCTGCAGCAAGACAGAACTGACACGTTATGACACACAGGAGATAAGGGACCCATATGACACATACCTCCCGTGTCATTACCGCAGCAAGAGATAACGGACACGTCTTCCGATTCCCCCAAACACCTCCAGCCTTTGCAAGGGCTCTTCCGTCTGCCTGGCGCAGCTCCCCGTCCCCGCTCGGATCTGCCCAGCCAACTCCTACACATCCTTCAGTGCTCAGCTCAAGTGTCTCCTCTAATGGAGGCCCTTGGTAAATCCTCCCCTGCCCCCCGCGCCCCGTCCCACCCCAGGATAGCTCGCTTCTTTGTGCCCTTGCAATCCCCCTGTTAAAACCCATAGTCAGACGGCGTGGGTCAAGCCCAAGTACCTTTGCTGACCAGCTCCGGGGTTTTGGACACATCATTTCACCTTTCGAAACCTCGGTTTCCTGACCTGAAAATCGGTTCGAGGATAACCACACCTGCCCCGTGGATAATTCAAGAGGAGGGCTGCGAGCACTGTGTCCAGAGCACAGATTTAAGAGCACCATACGGAGTTCCTCTCATGGCTCAGCGGTTAACGAATCCGACTAGGAACCATGAGGTTGCGGGTCAGATCCCTGGCCTCGCTCAGTGGGTTAAGGATCCGGCGTTGCTATGAACTGTGGGGTGGGTCACAGATGCGGCTCGGATCCCGCATTGCCGTGGTTGTGGCGTAGGCCAGCAGCTGCAGCTCCAATTAGACCCCTAGCCTGGGAACCTCCATATGCTGCAGATGTGGGCCTAAAAAAAGGAGCGCCATACATCTGTTAGTCTTGTTACCCGATGCGGGTCACACCATGGATCATCAAGGCATGAAGGCATTTGGGCTCTAGAAGTCAGGACCCCACACCTTGTTCACCGCTACCTGCCTGTGACCTGGACCACGGAAAGATGGAAAAAGTAAAGTGATCCAGCACCCACGGTGACCAAGCTCTGGATAAGCTGGCACTTCTGATTCTGTGAAGGGGGCATTAATAGTCCCATTTCATTGCTAAGGAAACCGAGGTGCAGAGAAGCAACAGAGCTTGCCCAGGATCACAGAGCAGTGAAGGAATGCACACCTTCCCTGCCCCGGCTGGTCTGGCCCATATTTGGAACTAAGATAAATGTGATAGCCAAGAAAAGCTACTATTACTACTACTAATATAGGGAGTTCCTGCCATGGCTCAGTGGTAACAAATCCGACTAGTATCCGTGAGGATGTGGGTTCGATCCCTGGCCTGGCTCAGTGGGTTAAGGATCCGGCGTTGCCGTGAGCTGTGGTGTAGGTCACAGATGCGGCTCAGATCCCACGTTGCTGTGGCTGTGGTGTAGGCCAGCAGCTGCAGCTCTGATTTGACCCCTAGCCTGGGAACATCCGTATGCTGCAGGTGCAGCCCTAAAAAGCAAATAAATAAATAAGCAAAGCCATGCAATGAATCTAGAGAAACCAATTATGGTAAAACTATGAACACAGGAATAAGCAAGCGAATGTTAAATACTAAAGTCAGAAGAGAGTTTCCCTTTGAAAGAAGGGGATGGCATCCAGATTTAGGAGACCAAGGGCTTCAAAACTATGAGCAATATTGATTAAATAGGTAATCGGTAAAAGGACATTCACTGCATTTTTATTATTGGTACTTTGAACTTATTTTCATACATATTCTTGAGTGTCTATGCCAATATTTAATAACTTCAGGTGTTCTTATTTTTTAATTATTTATTTATTTTGTCTTCTGTCTTTCTAGGGCCTCAGCCGCCATATATGGAGGTTCCCAGGCTAGAGGTCAAATCGGAATTGTAGCTCCTGGCCTTCGCCACAGCCACAGCAACGCGGGATCCGAGCTGCGCCTGCCACGTACACCACAACTCATGGTAACGCCAGATCCTTAATCTACTGAGCAAGGCCAGGGATCGAAGCCACATCCTCGTGGATGCCAGTCGGGTTTGCTAACCACTAAGCCCCAATGGGAACTCCACCTCAGGTGTTTTTAAAAAGGAAAACAATAATTAGGATAGGCTAGGTTGGCCAACTATGGTCCATGGGCCAAGTCTGGTCCACATCTTGCTTTTACAAATAAAGTTTTATTGGCACACAGCCACATTGGCTGTGGCTGCTTTCACACTACAATGGCAATGTTGAGTAACTGCAACAGGGACCACAAGCCCAAAAGGTCAGTGTTTACCATCCAGATATTTGCTCTCCGGCCTCTTTTCAAAAAAAGTTGCTGAACCCTAAGCTTAAGCAAGGAACAAAACATTTTATTTTTATTTATTTATTTTTAGGAGCAAAACATTTTAAATGTTTGTTTTTTAAATTTAAAAGTAACATGTGCTCAGCATTCTCTTGGGGTGCAGCAGGTTAAGGATCTGGCATTGTTACTCCAGCAGTTTGGGTCACTGCTGGGGCACGGGTTCGATCCCTGGCCTGGGAACTTTCATATGCCAAGGTGGCATCATCATCATCATCATCATAATATGCTCATTGTGAAGAATTTGAAAAATACAGCAACATGAAAAAAGTCACAATGTCCCTATAAGGTCACCACCCAGCAACAACCATTAGTAAATGGTTATTTACTATTGGGAGATATTTCCTTCCATATTTTATGCATCTATACATACCCCCCCATAACCAGAGCATGCTGATTATGCAATCTTGTACCCTGCCGCTTTCACTATCACCTTAGAAGCATTTTTTCTGTGGGGCTTAATTACATTCAATTTTTGCTATTATAAGTAATGATGCGATTAGTATCCTTGTACACATATTTTTTGTTGACAATATGAAATATTATATAGTCGTCCAAAATGAATTCTTCAAGGAATTTTTAATGATATAGAGACTGTCAAGGCTGCATTATTTATACCAGCAAAGAGACTGGAAACAAGATGAATGGGCTGGCAGTAGGAGAATCATTATATGAACTAGGTGCATCATTGGATGGGATATTCTGCAGCTATTAAGGGTGATGATTACGAGGAATGGAAAAATGGCTATTTTCAGAGCCTCAGTTTCCTCATCTGCAAGGCAGAGAGACAACCTTGCAGACTTCTTAGGAGGACAAAAGGAGATGATGTTTTTGGAAGCATCTAGCAGAAATGGCCTGCAGCCTCCATCCTAGAGCTATTATTCTTAAGAAATAATAATATATGAATGGGAAAAATAGGATATAATCAGGCTGATAAGTCAGTTCTGCACCCTACCAGCTGCTAAAATTTTGAAGCTTGCCCTGGCTACACCCACACCTAAGTAAAAATAACCAGCATCCGGAAAAGGCCCCAATCAAGTGGCAGGAGGCATTCTTCTGGCTCAACTTTGCTGCCCTGTGATGACCGCTTCCGTATCATTCGTATGATAACAGAAGGACTGTGATCAGAAATGGGCTCTGATGAGAACCTCCCTGCAACCAAAACAGGAGCAAATGGCTCTTGACTGTAGAAAAAAATTAAGCCACTATTAGACAGCTATTGATCGGAGCTGTGGCAGGCCCAGGCTGAGTGACGGGGCAGCTCTCCCCAAAGAACGTGCGTGCGCGTGCACAGACGAGCACAAGCGCGCGCGCGCGCGCGTGCACACATGCGTGCACGTGCACACAGTTGGTTTCAAAAACAGGAAGTAGGGAGAGAGGTACTGAGTGGGGTCCGAACACATTTTCTGCTGCCAGCAAAGCCTGGTGATTTAAGAAGAGTTTGTCAGACCCCTATTTCAGTTAGGAAAGAAATATTTGAAAGCCAAGAAATCCGTGAACAGCAGGAGGCCTTGAGGGGCCATAAATAAAGATCGGGCATACAGGGCAGGGTAGTGAGCAAACAAACCACACAGGAGAGTCTGCTGGCTTCCTGGGCTCATGGGCCCCACCCATCCTTATTCACAGCAGAAACTTTCACTGAGCGCCTACTAGGCGCCGGGTGCTGTCCGAGGTGCTGGGAACATAGCTGTTTGGCTCAAAACAGCGAGTTCTCTTGGGGAGACCAAACATAAACAAGATTTTAAGAAGTACGTGAGATCATTTCAGAGAGTGACAGCCAGAGCAGAGTGACTGAGGGTACAGACTCTGGGGCTAGAGGGCCTGGGTTCAAATCCTGACTCTGCCACTGCCTAGGTTGAGGATACTGGGCGACTCATTTAAGCTCTTTGTAGTGGCTGCTGCTGGTGCTCTGCCCATGCCCCTGGCTCCCCTGGCTGTGGACCACTAAAGGCTCATGGGGTCTTTAGTGGGGTCCCATTGCCCCCTTCCGCAGATGCCCTTGGCAGAATTACAGCCACCTCACCTTCAAGGTCACGTTCCTTTCCTCTAACTCCCGAGGCAGCCAGGGAGGGGGAAAGGTCCACCCTCATTGGCTGAAGGTGGGACCGGCTCTGTAGTGCAATTGGGGTTCCAAAGCTCCCTGTGGGATCAGACTGAAGCCCGTCTCTCAGAAAATACATCCTTGCTTAGCTCTTCTCTGTGGCATCTTGCTTCCTTCACTCCCGTTCTCCCGAAAGTACCTCCCACAAAAACCGTGGGCACCAGAATCCTCACCTTAGGTTCCATCTATAGGGGACCTCGCTTAAGACATTTGTTCTCATCAGTTAATGGAGGCAATTGTTATTGATGATTAAATGAGCTTTCACCCAGTTTTACTGAGATATAATTGACATACAACATTGTGTAAGTTTAAGATATACCATGTAATAATTTGATATATGTACATATTGTGAAATGTTTACACAATAAGGTGAATATATTTCTAAGTGCTTAGGATAGCAGATTATAAGTGCTATTTAAGCATCCATAATCATTAATGAAAAATAAAATTGTTTAATGTAAAAATAAGTATCTAAGGGGCTACATTAGTTTAAAATGGCCAGGGAAAGCGTCTATGAGGAGGTAATATTTGAGCTAAATTCTGAGTGATGAAAAGGAGTCAGCTAAGTGGATGAAGAGAAATCCATGCACAGCAAGTGCAAAGGCCCTGCGGTGGGAACTGTCTTGCTTAGTGTTCTGTTCCTGTAACAGAAAGGCTGGTGTGGCTGGAACCTCAGAGAGTTTTAAGCAAGGGTGGAGACTGATTTACATGGCAGATCACTCTGGCTGATGGGTTGAGAATGAATTTCTTGGCTTCACAAGTACTTCCTGGCAGCTTGTTTCATGCGAGACAGTGTAATATGTATTTGGAAGGATTCAAAGATGAACTTCATATTAAAGGATTCATATCCAGAAGAGGTGGTGAACCCAAGCGTCAGGACTCTATAATCTAGAAAGTACTGTGCTCTGATAGAGGAGCAGGTGAAAGCTGGGGAGCCAGGGGAAGGGTTGGGGGGTCGCTAGACCTTAAACATTGGTAGGAATGTAGATGTGAAGAGAAAGAGAGGGGGTTCCAGGTAGAGGGAACAGAATGAGCTAAGGCACAGAGGAGCAGCAGGAGGAGATGGTTGAGGGAAGCTTAAAATTCCAATTAACCTAGAGCACAGGATGCCTTAACCTGAGGCCAGAGCGAGAGTGGAGCCAGAGTGTGGGAAATCTTGGACACTTGGTGAGAACTTGAACATTTCTCCCAAAGCAGTGGAGAACTATTCACAAAGTTTTGAAGAGAAGAGTATTAAACCCTCTGGGTTTTTTTACCTATGGAAAGATACAATGTTTAGCAGTTGAAAAGGACAGCATATACAGTGCAAACAGGCTGAAAAAGAAGAATCGTTGATTAGCTGAAAAGTATAAAGGCAGATCTGGCTTCAGGCACAGCTGGATTCAGGACATGGCTCTGTCTTCTGCTTTGTGGCTTGGGTCTCGGGCCACAGCAGGAGCAAGAAAGCTGTTCCCCAGGCCAGTGGAGTGCTGGCAAGTACGTCCCCTGTGGCTGAGTTCAAGCTACCAGCGTCACATCACCGAATGCCAATTTGAGATGACATGCAAAAGGAGTTCTTAAGGACTTAGGAAGCAGCCCCAGCACACCTAGGCCTGTATCCTAAAACCTTCAAAGCCAAGGGCACAGTCCCCTTCTCAGGGGGTCGCAGTAAATATGTCACTACATCTCATAACCACTGTGTGGTCATGGGTCATCTCTTGACCCATCGCCGTGATGAGGGGACAATGAAGGGGGAGGCCTAAGTCTCACGCTCTGTCCTCAGCCACAAAGCACACAGCCTGAGCACAGGAAGGGCTGGGTGCTCAAGGGAAAAAAAAAGAGATTGGTGACCAGAAGAAGGGAAGCTGGGGGGTGAGACAAACATAATAGGTTGTTAGGTTCAGATGTGAAAATGGCCATGAAAACTCTTTGTAATGTGGGAAGCCCTGTATATGTTTTCTAGCTTGCTAGACAATTTTATTCTTGGTCTGGTGCTCCAAGCCACTGATATGTCTGACTTAAAGTCCTATAAAATGCTGTTGGGAGACACCTCCAGGAGTGTGCGGTCTAGAGGCGAATGTTTCACCATTCCTCTTCCTTTACCCACGGCAGACATTGCTAATGGATCACATTGCTAATATCTCTCCCATAGAGCCTGGGTGATACTCACAATCCTTCTCCCCATAGCTGTCCAGGCAGACACTACCAAGTGAACAGAGAAGGGGAGAAAGATGAAATCTTTTGTCATCCTTGAACAACTCCAATTCCATCATGAGCCAGAGCCAAACAGGCCAGAGAAGGGTGCAACTGGCCCGTTTCACTGAGCGAGTCATCAGTGGAGCTTGGGGATGCCTCAAGACTTCCAACTCCCAGTTAATGCTGGTAAGATCCAAGATGACTCAAAGAAAGGGATGAGCCAGGGGTGAAGAAGGTTTGAGGGTGTGGAGATGCCCAAAGTGGTGATGGCTTCCCACTGCTGTTAGAATAACTCCAAATTCCCTACTGTAGCCTTCAAGGCTTTCCATAGGCTGGCCCCTGCCTTCTGCTCTGACTCCATCTCCTATGACTCTCCCCTCACCCTCCATGACTGGCCGTCCTATGCCTCTCTCTCTGCCTGAAAACAGATCACATTCAGTTACTCCTCACTGCCTTTGAAACATTCCCCCAACAGGAGACAAAACACCTTCCCCGGCAGCTCCAAGCTAACCCACCAGCTTAGCCCACAAGGACAGCGTCACTTTTCCACAAAGTACAGCCAAACCCCCAAAGCTGAGTCTCATTAGCCTACTGGAATCTAGAACCCATTATGGCAGCCAAGAAGACGGAAAGAGCCTGGATCCCTGGAGAGATCAGCCTCCTGACCACACAGGCTGACAGTGATGGAGAGGCAGTTGCCCATAAGGAAATTACAACACACCGGCAAAGGAAGCAGGGAAGAGCTCCACATGACCCTCTGGTTGATAGCGTAGACGCCACATCATTTGGTTTTCACTTGGAAGGAAGGACCTGAGAGATAAGGTGTGTTTAGTGCTTATTTTCCAAGGACCAAAGACAAAGGATGCAAAGGTAAGTAGATCTATCCATCTCTCCTGAAGACGGGTCATCCTACCCCATGCAGATGGCACAGTCAGAGAGGGCTTGCACTGGGGAAATACTGGGGAAGCTTGGCTTGGGAGGTGGCCGTGCAGGGACTTTTAGAGCCAAGGTCAGAATGTCTTCCTTTGAGGCATACTGAGGGCTTACATTGCCACTCTACTTGAAGAGGACCAGAAAAAAAAAAAAAAAGGTACTTCATTGTCTTATTTTCAGCTACCCCCAAGCCCAGAATAGTCAACATTCACATCCAGGCTCCTGTAACATTCACACTTCACAGTGCCATGATCGATTAGCAATGTCTGCTGTGGGCAGAGGCGTGGAGAACAGTGGTATGCCTGCTGTGCATTTGCTGACCCAAGTCTACAAACTTTCTTGGACTCAAGCATGGCTGCCTAAGGCCAAAAAGATTCCCCCTGGACCTGAGCTGTCAGCACACCAGGCAGACTTAATTAAAGTGAGCAGAACTACTAAGTCATTATTTAACAGATCTAAAGAGTTTCCAGCAGTCCTTGGGAGCGGGTACCACCTCCAGGGGAACCAATGTGCTTTCTGTCCTCTGCCCTAGCGGCATGGCTCTCTCTCTTTTATCGTCTCTCACGCTGCAAGTGTTTTCCCCGTTTGCTAACTGATCTTGCAAAAAGGGAATGAGACGTGTTTTGCCCTGGGAGCGTGGGCCGGCCACCGGGTACAGCCGCCATGCCAGGAAGCTGCTGTTCATCACTGCACGCTCCTGTCACCCTCCCAGCGGCAGCCTGCAGGAGCCCTGTGATGGGCTGAAAAGCCCTGGGGGAACTTGTAATTAAATCCCAGAAGATTGCCAATTCTCCTGCTGGCGAGGGGAGAAAAGAGCAAGGCACAGCAGGCGTGTCCAGACAGGGCTGAGCCGAGACAGGCAGCCAGGGGCAGAGGCAGCTTGGGATGCAGCAGCCAACAGCAGACAACGTGGGGAGCTGGGGGATGTGTTTAGTCACCGGGAATGAGGGGCCAGATGAAAGAAGGTGCTTTCTGGCTGCGCCCAGGCTGAAAAGGACTGGAAACTTTTATATTCGGTCAGGTGGAAAGAAATCAGCCCAGATCCTTACTCATGCTAAAATTCGACTCCCCATCCATCCACCTGGTGAACAAACATTTGCTGTGACCACAGCCACTTTTCAAAGCATAAATCCAGTTGTATCATTGCCCTGCTCCCAACTCAGGTCTGACGGTCAGCGGATATACCGCACTACAGCCATTCGCATGGTTCAAATACTGGAATATTTTCAGACCAGTTCGTACAAATAGTTGCCGTCCTGAGCACCGTTTCCCCACCCCAGGTGTCCCCTGACACACATACACTGCCCTCATTCCTCTCCTGGATGCTTAGTTCTCCCTTCTAGACTTGCTCCAGCACCACAGCCAGCATCTGTTCCTATGATTGGTTGCCTGTATGTTCAAACGATCTTGAATATCACTCAGCTGCTATTTAAAGTCCACGGCGTTTCATCTGGCCTGTTCTTTTATACTCTCACCCCTACTAACTTTTCCAGCCTTATCTCCCAAAACACAATCACCGTGAACACCAGGGCTACACAAATTCCCCACCATTCCCCAAGCACGACAAAACAAGGCCTGGTCTCCCTCAATTTCGCTCTCCCTCGTCTTTCCTTCAAAACTCCGACCTGTCCTTCGCAAGCCATCTCGGTGATGCCCCAGTTATACGTGAGCTTCCTTCCACTCTTGAACCAGCTTGGTAGCTTGAATTCTGCTCTGCGTATAATCAGATCTCGGTCTTGCTTTCTTTTCCAAGTTCCTGTTTTGGTGATGTGCCTTGAGCCATAGCCCCCTCCTAAGAGGAGGACCCTACGTCGATCCAAACCTGTTAGTTACCCACTTTTGGGGCAGCAAAAAGAGACAAGGGTTGGGGGGCACCTTGGTGAAACCAAGGCCCCAGGATGGCACAATGTCTAATAATTCAAGCCAACCTCCTAAAAGCCACCGGGAGAGTATCGCTTGCCTTCCTCCTGTCCACTGTGTCCTCTAGTCGGCTGTGCCGATGAGCAGAACATAATAAGCAAATTCATCAACGTTACACTTATTTACCCTTGTGGTAACCATGCCCATAAGCATCTCCTTTATCCATCACCCGTCCCTCCCACCCGGAAAATGACTTATTTCTCCCCCCTCTGCACAACCCTAGCTGTTCCTCCATCTCTCTTGTGGCCACAGGAATGTCAAAACCACAGTCCTCCCCTCTTTATCATGCCTGCGTCTCCAAGTTATCTTGCTGCACAAGATATCTGTCTAACTCCATCGATCCAATATATTCTATTTCTTGCAACAAAACATGCCTATAAAATACCCCTCAAAACCTCATGGCCCCAGACTTATACTTTTTTCCCCTTCACATACCGATAACCAAATACGTCTCATATACTTACGAGTTAACCTAACAAGTTTCCGTGCTCAATTAAGAGCGATTGGCCCTCGGTCACCTCTAGGGGAAGATGGGACCCTCCGATGCGGGTGCTGACCTGGATTCCCAGTCTCTGTGACTCCCTCCGTATGTCCTTGCCTTTGTTCACTCTGCGTTCTGCTTTCTCCCGTGACCCAAGACTTCAGCACTGCCCGCCAGACAGCTCCCCAGCACCATTCGCCATAGGATCTGAAGTCCAAGAGTGGATCGCACTCAACACAACACACCGACCTCCTCCCCAAACACAGACAGGTGGGGACATCCCATGCAGATGCACCTGGATGTCCTCATCCTCCTTCCTCCCCCACAACTGATTCACTGTACCATCACTTGTATCCTTTTTTTTTGCTTTTTTAGAGCCGCACCACAGCATATGGAGGTTCCCAGGCTAGGGGTCAAATCAGAGCTGTAGCCGCCGGCCTACACCACAGCCACAGCACTGCAGCATCCCAGCCTCGTCTGTGACCTATACCACAGCTCACACCAACGCAGGATCCTTAACCCACTGAGCAAGGCCAGGGATCGAACCTGTGCCCTCACAGATGCTAGTCAGATTTGTTAACCACTGAGCCGTGACAGGAACGCCCACCGTATCATCACTTAAACATACGATCTGCATACACAGATTTGACGAACTGAACCAGTATTTATTGGCTGAGTGAAGCCTGGGGCTGGGAGATGGGGCTGGACATGATCATCAAGCTTTGCTTTGCTGCCCCTGGCTCAGGTCTAGGTTCTGTTTGGCACTCAGCACACCACAGCCATCTGGGCAACCGTTGCTGAACTGCTGCCTCTGGAGCTTCCAAGAGGCTCCAGACACCACCGGGAGAGCACCACCTCTCACGCCCACATCCCGCACACACTCTGTCAATGCCCTGCCCTATGGCAAAGGGGGAGACCGCACCAGAAATCCACGGTACATGGCATGCTGCCCCACTCAACAGATGGAGAAACTGAGGCTCGGAAGCCAGGATCAAAGTCACAAGGAGAAATGAGTTCCAGAAGATGGATTTCAGCTCCGGTCCATCTGATTCCAGAATATTCTCCCTACCCAATTCTGCCCATCTCCTCAGGACATGGGAAAAATATAATGCCTGTGAAGCGGCCGCCCTGAGGGAGACTCTGATTAAGCGTTTGGCTTGGTCCTTCCCAGGCTCTTTACCCCCAAGCCTGGTTCTAAGGAAAAGGAGACCCTTGGGACTGGAAAGTAAAGAAAACAAAAACCAGGGCTCCACGTGTCAGGTCCACCTCGCACCAGAGAGATGCCTCTAACTGGATTCCGTTCAGCCGGTCTGGAGCTTCCCACTGACATTTGCCAGGTGGTGGAGGGAGTGACAAAAGTCTGGGTCAGAGGGTCCTCGGACTGGCCTGCGGCCCGGGCAGCATAAATTTAACCTCAGTGGCTTTGATGCCCTGAGAAGCCACAGTCTGCTGAGGGCCACCCCGATGACCTCCATCTCAGGAGACCAGACACCAGCCCTGAGCTCAACTGAGTACAAACCAGACACTGGCTAAGGGGGTTTAGTGTCTGCTTGTTGATTTCTGTCCCTCTGGGCTTCCCTCCTTCTGAACTAGGAAACTGAAAAATCTTTATTGGAGTTCCGTTTGGGGGCAGCAGAAACAAATCTGACTAGTATCCATGAGGATGCAGGTTCGATCCCTGGCCTCACTCAGTGGGTTAAGGGTCTGGCATTGCTGTGAGCTGCAACATAGGTCGCAGATGCGACTCGGACCCCGAGTTGCTGTGGCTGTGCTGTAGGCCTGTAGCTGCAACTCTGATTCTACCCCTAGCCTGGGAACTTCCACGTACCATACATGCAGCCTGAAAAAAAAATCTTTAATCACAGAATAATAATTCACGGAGTGAATTAAGGAGGGGGTACCCAGGAAAGCAGTTCTCAGCTCTGGCTGTCAGAGGAGCATTTAAAAAATAGGAGTTCCCGTCGTGGCTCAGTGGAAACAAATCTGACTAGCATCCATGAGGACACAGCTTGGCCCCCTGGCCTTGCTCAGTGGGTTAAGGATCCAGCGTTGCCATGAGCTGTGATGTAGGTCAGATATGGCTGTGGTGTATGGTCAGATATGTGGTGTAGGTCAGACACGGCTCAGATATGGCGTTGTTGTGGTTGTGGTGTAGGCTGGCAGCTACAGCTCTGATTAGACCCCTAGCCTGGGAACGTCCATGTGTCATGGGTGTGGCCCTAAAAAGACAAAAAAATAAAAATAAAAAATGATGCTGGTGTCCTACCTCAGACCTGAATCTCTCCAGATGGGGTCCAGGTCCCTGTGTTTCTTTAAATCTCCCCAGGCTGTTCTAACCTGTAGCCAGACTCAGGAATTACTGCACTAGAGGTTAAATGGCTCCTTGGAGGTGACGGAGCGTGGAATCGTAGTGGAGTCACCCAGTCCCTCCTCCCTTCTTCCGGTAACAGCTGCCTGCTTTTCCTTAAGAAACCACCCCTCTTCCACTTTCATCCTGCTGTTGGGGGCAGTCTCGGTGCTGGCCCCAGGGATGGTCACATGATCCAAACCTGACCAATCAGAATTTTCATCTCCCTAGTGACAGTGATTGATTTGGGGAAGGTCGAGTAGCTTAAATCATCCTGCTGAGAATAAGCCTGGGGTTTTTAGGGGGTAATGCTCAGGTAGCAAAGCTGTCTTTCCTCTGGGACTCTGAGATTACTATGTATAGACCACCCAGCCGTCACCGTGCCACTTCCTGGAAAGATTTGGCCTGACAATGAGATATAACAGAGGAGCCGCACAGCCAATAGCTGAAAAGAAGATAGATTCCAGAGATGTCATTTGAGTCCTGGATCCAGCCATGCCTGAAGGTTGTTTTTCAGTTACTTGGGCCCATAAATTCCCTTTTGCCTTTCAGCCGGTCTGAGTTGTGTTTCTGTCACATATGGTTTTTCAGTCTTGACAGCTGCAGTTGGGACTGGTCGGGCTGTGGGCCAGATTCCACATGCCCGGAGCACCCAGCGCAGAGTGAGAGAATGAGGAACGCGTGGGCAGGGCCCCAGCTCTCTGCTCTCCTCCATCACATCGTCTTTCTTTCCTGCTCGGATGGGTCTCCTACAGCCTGGTTCATACCCCCAGAAAAGACCCTCCACGAGGAAGCTGTAGCCAAACCCAGCACCCCCCGAGCATGTGGCTCGTACTTGGGGTCCCACTCTGCATATTAGAGATCTGGGTTTTGAGGCCAGCAATGCCTCTGGACCAGAGCTAGGACTTGAACTTCTTCAATTTGGTACCTTAGGTCCCTCGTCTTAGTCTCAGCCTGCTCCTGTGACTCCGGGCAGGTCACAGGACTGCTCCGAACCTCCACTTCCTCATGAATAAACTATAGGAGTTTTACAGACCGCCTACTAGGTGTCAGGAGCAGCTCTCAGTGCTTCTCCGTACCGCCTCGCTGACCCCACGCGGTGGGCCCTCTCATCAGTTTTGGGTCTTTATTCAAATGAGCCTCCCTTCACCACCCCATTAACAAGTGCAACCACCTCACCCCACTTCCCTCCTTAACACTTAACATCACCTAAATACTCCACCTAGCCATGCGCCTAGCACATAGTAGGTACACAACCAGTGTTCAGTGACCGAATGGACAAGTTTAGTCCTCACAAGCTCTTATTATCATCCCTGAGGTCATATGGATGATCTCGCAGCCCCCCGGCACATAGTAGGCCTTCAACTGATGCGGTTCAAAAATGCTCTTTCTGGAGTTCCCCTGCTGGCCCTGTGGGTTCAGGATCCTGCATGCCATGGGGGAGGCTGAAAAAAAATAATGTTCTTTTCTTGATTTCCACAGCAACCTGAGGAGGGTGTGCAGGTGCCTCTCAGGTCAATCATAATACAGCAAATAGCATGGCAGCTGCCTCTCCATTCGGGTTCTTCATGGAGCCAATCAAGGTACAAGTTTCCTATCTCAGAGCTGCTAATAAAGGTTAAATAATTAATGCCGCCAGGACAAAGCAGAGGAGCCCAGAACCCTTTCTGGCTGATGTTTCCTGCCTGTGCTCACTGAGGGCTCAGCTAACTAATGGCTCTGAATTCAGCCCTTATGTCCAAGCGGGTACACTGCACCCCTGCCACCCCCAGCCCAGCCTCCCTCCCAGCACCGCCGCCGGCACCCACCCAACCCCCGCCCCCAGCCTCTCCCTCTTGGTAGAAAGCACACGGCGCCAAGGATGTGAAGAGGCAGCTTTCAGAGACGGAAACCCAAACCTAAGGGGCATGTGAAGAGACACTCAGACGCACCACTAATCAGAAATGCAAATTAAGGCAATGAGACATGACTTTATGCCTTCTGCTGATTAGACAGGTAAACATTAGAAAGCTGGCTGATACCCGGATGTGCTTCTGGATGCTTGGGATGTGGTGGGGTGGGGGCCCCCCTGCTGGTGTCAATTTTGCAAATGAAGTATATCATTTTATTTTATTTTATTTTGTCTTTAGTCATTTTAGGGCCACACCCGCGGCATATGGACGTTCCCAGGCTAGGGGTCTAATAGGAGCTGTAGCCGCCGGCCTACACCACAGCCACAGCAACGCGGGATCCGAGCCGCGTCTGCGACCTACACCACAGCTCACGGCAATGCCTAATCCTTAACCCACTGAGCGAGGCCAGGGATCGAACCCGCAACCTCATGGCTCCCAGTCGGATTCGTTTCCACTGAGCCACGACGGGAACTCCTGCAAATGAAGTATGTCTTAATGCCTGGCCCTGTAATTCTGCTCCTGGATGGATACCGCAAGGACATTCGCACGTAGGTCCTTAGGGGGACAGACCTGAAAGGATGACGTCATCATGTGTAGTGACCAGAGAATGGGAAGCCACTTCGGTGTCCATCTCGAGGACAATAAACAGCACACGGCTTCGTGGACGGATCTTAAACACACAGCCCTTAAAGAAACGTAGCAGAGTGATGGGCTGGATCACCGCTCAGCCAACATTCACACCCCTCTGTCTGGGGGCGGAAGCTGTTTCCCTATCTTGCTAACTTGGGGTCTGGCTAATACAATTCGCTTCCCCCACTGCTATCTGGGCAGAAGGGCCATGGACCATTTTCCAGCTGAGACTTAAGATGCACCACAGATTTCTCTCAGCCCTCCCGCGTGTCTTCCGGCGCCATGAGAATATCCCCTAGGTAGCGGCTGGTCTCAGCACCGCGGGACACACAACACAGACCTGAACCCACCCACCTCGCCCCGAGCCTAGAACCAAGGCCAGTCAGCCCGCAACCCACAGCCGTCATCCCACTCAACCCTCAGACCCAGGAGCAGGAAAAATAACGCTTGTGTTTTGTAAGCCATTGGGTTTGGGGGTGATTTGTTATAGAGTACCGCCTGATCGCAGAAATAGTAATATAGGTACTATTTATATAAAGTTAAAGGATGCCAAAAGTGGCGCGCTTGTAAGAATCCATGCAAACATAAATACTTTAAACAGACTGGAGGAGAATGGAAGGGAGGCGGATAGGAGGAGGGAATGGGGGTCAGGAGAAATCAATGAAGCGGTTGGCTATTTGGATGCGTCACTGATGGGGGCGTCATTGACCAGAGCGGTAAGATCAGCTCACTCTCTTCCGCCCACCAAAATCAAGTCCAGGAAGGTAAGGACCTAGAAAAACCCCGGGGGGAGGTCCACGGCTAGTGCCCAATAAACACCCACGGAACCAACGACTCAGATCGAAACTCTGAAGACGTTTTCACTCTCAGAACCCAAGAACGACCAAGCCGGAAGGAAGTGGCAGGTGAATTTGTCAGAATGCAAAACGCAAGTGCCTGGAAGGAGGGTCTTGGTCACCTTTACCTCGAAGGCCTCCAGAGAGCTTCTGGAGCGAGTCCAAGGTCCCCTGGGGCCGGCCCCTCCTTAGCCGGGATCTGCAGGAAGCAAAGGTCTCCTCCCCCCCCCCCGCCCCCGCAGGTGCTCCTTCCGCTGGCGAGAGTGCAGGGAAGGGAAAGGGCTGGCGTGCTGAACTAAATTAAATCTTCCTCACCTTCTCAGCCAGTTTATTTGTCAACTTCTGTCCTAAAGGGACGTTGATGAGAACTCCACGGGAACTAATGAGACAGCAGAGGGGAAGGTGCGTGACGCGCCCAGCGGGTCGCCGATCCATTGGTGAGGGCCCCTTGGCTCCCAGCTCATTTGACTCTAAATAAACCTCGGGGAGGAACGCCCTTGAGGGCCCAGGAGAGAAAGAAGGCCAACTGAGCTATGAATTTCATCTCCAAGGAAACTAGAAGGGAACCCTAAGGGGAGGAAAGCCGGCACAAAGGGCACATGGGAACCGCCGCGTAACCGGTTCCAGCGTGCAGACCGCCCCCACTGCCGCTGTGCGTGCGCGCGCGCGCGCGCGCGCAACGTGCTTAGTCTCTCTGGGCCTCAGTTTTCCCGTGTGTAGAATGGGAACAAGAATCATCGCCACCCCGTGGGGCTGTTGCAAGTGTTCAGTGGGTGGGTCGGGACACAACGCCTGGCTCAGCGGACGCTCCACCATGGAGCTCGGATGCTGGCTGAGCTCTTACCGGGCGCCAAGCACTGTGCCCCGAACAAGCCTGGCAAGGCAGGGCCCTCATGGAGCTCGAGGCGGTACGGAAACAAGACAGAAAGCGAATAAACGCATCTGGGATTTGCGAAGGTGGTCAGGCAGGGTGATTAGGTGGTGGGGGACACCATCAGAGATAAGCTGGCAGGGGAAGGATTCTCCAAGAATTCCTCGCGGTGAGACCGAAAGCTGGGAAGACGCCCATATGGGAAGTGTTGGTGCCGACAGGATGCAGGAAGAGACCCTGCACTCCCTTCACAAACCCCAAGCCCCTGTCTCCGGAGGGTCGGCCAAGGTGGCTGCTGAGAAAGGCCCCGCCCACCGGTCCTCGGAAAGCAGCCTTGGCCCCGCCTCCGCAGGTCCTCATGAGTGATGGAGGAAACATCCAGCCAGCGGTGGGGCTCGACTTGCCTACTTAAAATGACAACTGGAGTCACCCTGAGTGTACAGGACATGTATTCAAAATCTCAGCTGAGTGCTTCCTCGGTGCTAGGCTCTCGGACACACCCAGGAGACAAAGACGAGGAAGAGGCCCCTCTTAGACCCGGTTGTTCTCAAGGCTGCCGCTTCAGACTGATGCCACTCCTCCACCTGGGGGTAGCTGTGAATCAGTTTTCAGAGTTCCGATCGGATCTGCCACCACTGATCATGTGGCCTACCTTCCAGTGGCCTCCAGGATGTAGACTAAAGTTTTGTTTTGTTTTGCTTTTTAGGGCCGGACCTGTGGCATACGGAGGTTCCCAGGCTAGGGATCTAATCGAAGCTACAGCTACCAGCCTACACCACAGCCACAGCGACGCCAGATCCAAGCCATGTCTGCCACCTATACCACAGCTCACGGCAACACCGGATCCTTAACCCACTGAGCGAGGGCAGAGGATCGAACCTGCAACTTCATGGTTCCCAGTCGGATTCGTTTCCGCTGCGCCATCATGGGAACTCCCAAACTGAAGTTCTTGATCTGACATTTGAGGCTTGCTGTGACCTATCCCTGCTGACCCCTCCAGGCTGGCTCCTCACTGCTCCCCACCCATCGGTGTCCAGCGCTTATAGTGGAAGGTGACTAAAATGGGGAGGTTTCTTTGCTACAGCATCTAGTGTTACTCATGCAAGGGAAGAAAGAAGAGTGGACCATTGAAGTGGAGCCCTGCATTACCTCCAAATGTGCATGCATGTCTTCCCTCTAAATGTGCACAAGTGTGAGTGCACGTGTGCATACGCATGCACACGTGCACATGCACGCACACACACACACACCATCCTGCAAGGGAAAGAAACAGACTAGGTAATTTTTTTTCTTTTTGATTTTGCTTTTTAGGGCCGCACCGGCAGTATATGGAGGTTCCCAGGCTAGGGGTTGAATCAGAGCTGTAGCCGCCAGCCTACACCACAGCTACAGCAACGCAGGATCTGAGCCATGTCTGCAAACTACACCACAGCTCATGGCCACGCCGGATCCTTAACCCCCTGAGCAAGGCCAGGGATCGAACCCGCAACCTCATGGTTACTAGTCGGATTCGTTTCCACTGTGCCACAATGGAAATTCCCCCAGACTAGGAAATCTTAAAGCAAAAAAATCACTCAACCTCCCCAGGAAGACAAGGAGGGTAACAAGATTCAAGAGTTCTCCTGCATCCAGTATAGCACAGGAACAAATGAATGTCAGCAAAGGATTTCCAGACAAACGGGCATGGGAGAGCCTTGGAGTGCTTTTCATGAGGCCCAAAGAGACCTGGACGCAGCTGGAGAATCAGAATTATTGCTTGGATGGGTAGGTGGATGGATGAATTAAGTTTTGGGTGCACTCATGCTCTTAGAAGGAAACACAGGAGGAAACTTCATGACATCGCATTTGGCAATAATCTCTTGGGTACAAGAACACAAACACAGACAACAAAAGAAAAAGCAAATAAATTGGACCTCATGAGGCAACCCACAAAAGGTTGAACAGACATTTTCCAAAGGAGATTTACAAATGGCCCGAAGCACATGAAGATACTCAGCATCACCAGTCATGAGGGAAATGCAAATCAAAACCACAGGGAGGTGCCACCGCCCATCCATTAGGATGGCTAGCACCAAAACAGAAAACAACAAGACTGGTGAGGATGGAGAGAAACCGGAACCCTTGGGCACTGTGAAAAACAGTATGGTTGGGGGAAAAAAAAAAAAAACAGTATGGTGGTTCCTCAAAACGTTAAATACAGAAATATCACATGACCCAGCAATTCCATTTCTGAGTGGAAGAAGTGAAAGCAGGGATTCGAGTGAATGTTGATTCGCCAGTGTTCACAGCAGTATTATTCACAATAGCCAGAAGGTACAAACAACCCACGTGTCCATCAACAGAGGAATCAACAAAATGTAGCAAATATACCAGATCATACCAAACATTTTGTTTCTGACATGTCCACCACAGGGTCCAAGGATGAAGCTCAAAGACATTATGCTAAGCGAAACGAGAGAGGCACGGAAGGATAAATATTACATACCACACTTATATGAGGGGCAGTCTTATTCATTGAGACAGGAAATAGAGGGATGACTGAGGAGGGGGCAGTGGGGAATTAATGATACTGGGTTTCAGCCTGGGAGGATGAAAAAGTGATGGAGATGGATGCTGATGATGGTTGCACAACAGTGTGAATTATTTAATGCCACGGAACTGTACACTTAAAGATGGTTAAAATGGGAGTTCCTGCTGCGGTGCAGTGAGTTAAGAATCCAGTCGCAGCCAGCTCATGTCACTGTGGAGGCAGGGTGTTAAAGGATCTGGCATTGCCATAGCTGTGACATGGGTCACAGTTTTCAGTCCCTGACTCGGGAACTTCCATAAGCCACGGGTGTGGCCATTTTTAAAAAATGGTTAAAATGGCGGATTTTAGGTTATGCATGTTTTACCACAATTTTTAAAATTAAGAACTTGTATTCATCAAAAGATATCTGTGACAAGGCAAACCACAGAGTGAGAAAAGGAATTTGTAATACATATCATCAAAAAAGAATTATCATGTCCAAAAACCTCTTTTAAACGAATAAGTAAAAGACAAGCGATCTAATAGAAACACAGGCAAAAGATGTGAACAGGCACTTCATTCAAGAGAAGAATCCAGATAATCATAAACGTGAGAAGATGCTCAACCCTGTTAATAATCATGGGAACACCTATTAAAAACCACAATAAAATACTGTTTCTCATCCACTGGCTTAGCAAATTTTTAAAATCTGATAAAGCTAAGTATTGTCGAAGATAGGACAGTGAGAATTCTCATACCACATTAGTGGGAGCATAAAGTGGTACATCCACTTTAGAAAACAAGACTTTACTCAGTAAAATTAAAGATGCACAAAGTTTGAGCCAACAGTTCTGTGTCTAGTTAAGCCTATAGCAGTGATTCTCAAACTGGAGTACATCAGAAACACCCAGAGGGCTTGTTAAACACAGATTGCTCACCCCTGACTCCAGATGTCTTGTTCAGGAGAACTGAGGTGGGGGTTCAAGAATTTACAGTTCTAATAAGCTCCCAGGTGAGGCTGATGCTGCCCACCTGGGGACCATACTTGAAGAACCTGCAGCATTATTCATGATAAAAACTGAGAATGTCCCAAATATCCATTAAAAGCAGAATGAACCAGCAGAAGATGGGAGAGGCATGGAATGGAATATTACACAGCAATGTAAATGAACAAGCTACAGCTATGTGGTTATTATAGACTAAATATTTGTGTCCCCCACCAAAATTCATATGTTGAAATTCTAACTCCCGATGTGATGGTACCTAGAGGTGGGGAATCTGCAGATGATTAGTTCATGAAGGTGGAGGCCTCACAAATGGGGTTCTTAACCTTCTAAAAGACACCCCCAAAGAGCTTCCTCATGCCATCTGTCCTGTGAGAACACAGCAAGAAGACAGGTGTCTATGAACTGGAAAGCAAATTCTCGCCAGACACTGAGTCTGCCATGCCTTGACCTTGGACTTCCAAACTCCCAAACTACGAGCAATACAGAGAAGAAACTCATGGACTTGGAGAACAGACTTGTGGTTGCCAAGAGAGCGGGGGAGGGAGTGGGATGGACTGGGAATCTGGGGTTAATAGATGCCAACTATTACCTTTGGAGTGGATAAGCAATGAGATCCTGCTGTGTAGCACTGGGAATTATATCTAGTCACTTATGATGGAGCATGATGGAGGATAATATGAGAAAAAGAATGTATATAAGTAGGTATGACTAAGTCACTTTGCTGTACAGTAGAAAATTGACAGAGCACTGTAAACCAGCTATAACGGAAAAACTAAAAATCATTTAAAAATAAAAAATAGGAGTTCCCGTCATGGCGCAGCAGAAATGAATCCGACCAAGAACCATGAGGTTGCAGGTTCGATCCCTGGCCTCCCTCAGTGGGTTAAGGATCCGGCGTTGCCGTGAGCTGCGGTGTAGGTGGCAGACACGGCTCGGATCCAGCATTGCTGTGGCTGTGGCGAAGGCCGGCAGCTGTAGCTCCGATTGGACCCCTAGCCTGGGAACCTCCATATGCAGCAGGTGCAGCCCTAAAAAAAAGAAAAAGCAATAGCATTTCTTTGCAGAATGCTGGATATATTCCATAAGTGAGAGTGGTGAGGATTGCACAACTCTGTGAACCCACTAAAAACCACTGGACTGTATACTTTAAGGGGACAAACAATATGGTAAGTGAATTATATATCAAAAAAGCTGTTACCAACTCACAGACATGGAGAGCAGACGTGTGGTTGCCAAGAAGGAAAGAGGAGGAGTGGGAGGGACTGGGAGTGTGAGGTTAGCAGATGCAAACTATTACTTAGAATGGATAAGCAATGAAGTCCTACGCTCTAGCACAGGGAACTATACCCAGTCACTTGGGACAGACCACGATGGAAGAAAATAAGAAAAAAAGAATGAATACATATATGTGTGTGACTCGGTCACTTTGCTGAACAGCAGAGACTGGCACGACCTTGTAAGTCAACTATACTTTGATTAAAAAAATAAAGTTGGAGTTACCATCGTGGCTCAGTGGTTAATGAATCCGACTAAGAACCACGAGGTTGCAGGTTCAATCCCTGGCCTTGCTCAGTGGGTTAAGGATCCGGCGTTGCCGTGAGCTGTGGTGTGGGCTGCAGATGCGGCTCGGATCCCACGTTGCTGTGGCTGTGGCGAAGGCTGGCGGCTACAGCTCCTGTTAGACCCCTAGCCTGGGAACCTCCATATGCCGCGGGTGCGGCCCTAGATAAGGCAAAAAGACAAAAAATAAAATAAAATAAAATAAAATATAAAAAAATAAAGTTGTTACCCCAAAGTCAAACAACTTTTAAACAAATGAATAAAATCATCAGCCTCTGTCTTCCCCACCAGAGATGGGCCATGAAAGGGGTACAGGTGATGAAAGCAGCGAGGGAGACCCCACAGTGGAGAAACCACTTTCCCTGCTTGTGTCTCCAGAACACACCCCCCCACACACACACACAAGCACGCACGCCCATCAGATCTTTCTCTGCCAAAGGCAGAACACATGCTGAATAGCAGAACCCCAAGAAGCCAGAGATTCTTTGGACAAGCAGGAAACCAGGGCCTGCCTGCCAAGAGACACAGGACTTTTTAAACTCAGAACGAAACTTCAGACAAAAGCCTAGGCGAAGCCAAGCTCGCGGGAGTCAGCCTGGCTCTGGAACCCGAGCCAGGCCTGCCAGAGCCAACTCCTGGACAGCAAGTCCGGACAGTGACTTGAGCCCTCCAGGGACATTCTTTCTGAAAGGGCTTCCGTCTTGAGCCCACTGTTCCTCGTGGGTTTGAGGCAGGGGGATGGTCTTGGGGGCTTAAACCCCTCTGTTCCTCATACAGGCTAAAGGCAGTGTGTTCTGGGGGCTTCTGTGTCACATCCCAGCTTTAGCGCCTCCAGGGAGCCCGGCAGATGGTTGCAAATGAGAGTTCGCAGGAGCCAACAGATGTGATGTGTGAGAAGCAGAGGGTGCCAGGAGCAGGAGCAGCCGCGGGTCCCCTCAGCTGCTGCCTCCCTCTGCTCCACGCAGCCTCCGACAGCTGTGAGCCAATGGGGCCCCCCTGGCTGGGTCAGAACACTCAGCAAAGCCAACCTCAGCCTTCCTGGGCCTGAGGAGCGGAAGAGGGACCGTGAGGCCCCAGGCAGGCATGGAAAGATCTGTGAAATGTGGCAGAAACAGCATGGGACTGATGGGATCTTGCTTTGCTGTGTGACCTCAGGCAAGTAGCTCAACTTCTCTGAGTCTGTTTCTGGAGATAATGGCACCTCGTCAAAGAGCCATTGAAGGAATTAAATGAAACAAGGGATGTGGAAGGATTTTAGCAGCGAATGGAATTCCGTGCATTGTTCAATAAAGGTTAGCTTGAGTAGAAATAAACACAAACTGAGTTACTTTCCAAGCTAGCTTTCCAGCTGGCTGGGCCGAACTGAGGAGATGGAAGAAATACAATGGAATATTCATTGAAGCTGGCGTTGATTGAACCAAACCCTGGGCTAACCCCTCACACAGACTGTGCCATTTGATTCTCAGAAGAATCCCACAAAGTGGATGTTATTATCCCCATTTTATAGATGAAGAAAGTGAGCCATAAAGAAGATGGGCAGCATGCCCAAGGTCCCTCAGCTAATGAGGCAGAGCCAGGATTTCAATCCAGAGCCCTTGATCTGTTTTAACACTGCACTCAGCTGTGTTTAAATCCCAGTTCTGCCACTCCCTGGACCAGGAACAAGTTTCTCAGCCTGAGCTTCAGCTTCCTGAACTGAAAAAGGGGATAATAATAATACCCATTGCTGTTGAGAGAATGAAATGGGATAATATGATTGAAAGGGACTGATATGCAACAGGTGCTCAATAGGTGCTGGGACTGGTATGCAGCAGGTGTTCAGTAAGTGCTCACTGTATTGCCAGGGCTGGGCTGGGAGAGGCTGCCTCAGAGTGAGGACCCCACTTCTTAGGGACTGGTATGCAGTGGGCATAGTCACTATACAGGCACACTTTGTTTCATCGCATTTTGCAGATATTGCATTTTTTACAAATTGAAGTTTTGTAACAATCTTGCGTTGTCAGACAACGGTAGTATTTTTTAGCAATGAAGAACTTTTAACTCAGGTATGCACATTGTTTCTTAGACATAATGTTGCACATTTAATAGACACAGTATCGTGTAAACAGAACTTCTCTATGCACTGAAAAATCAAACACTTGTTATTGCAATACTTGCTTTATTGCAGCGGTCTGGAACCAAACCTACAATATCTCTGGGGTCTGTCTCTAGTCAAGCCATGGGAGCCATGAAGAATTTTTTCTCAGGGCCTCAGTTTTCTTATCTGCAAAATGGAGCAGGTGAGACCAGCGCTCTGAGTCCTTCCCACTTAACAGTCAGGCATGATGGTTAGTCACCTTTCTTGGAATTAGAAGTGTAACAAAAGGAAGCAACATTAGCTGCACGAGGCATGAGGGCCTTGGAGGATCACAAGTATCACCCCACGTGCAATGATGGCCCTTTCTCCCTCCCAGTTCCACCTGCTAACTCTTACCTTGCCTTTCACTAGATTTTAGTCCTCCCCCAGTCAGGGGGCTTCTTTTCCTATTTTATGTATTTATTTATTGTCTTTTTAGGGCCACACCCATGGCATGTGGAGGTTCCCAGGCTAGGGGCTGAATCAGATATATAGCCGCCAGCCTACACCACAGCCACGCCAGATCCGAGCCGTGTCTGTGACCTACACCACAGCTCACGTCAATGCTGGATCCTTAATCCACTGAGCAAGGCCAGGGATCGAACCTACATCCTCATGGATACTAGTCAGATTCATTTCCACTGAGCCATGATGGGAACTCCTCTTTTTCTATTTTAATAGTTCACATTAAGGCAGCAAGTCGAATGGAAAAGCACAAAGACTTGGAGTTCCCTGTTGGCTCAATGGGTGAAGGATCCGGCATTGTCACTGCTGTGGCTCCGGTCGATGCTGCAGCACAGGTTCGATTCCTAGCCTGGGAACTTCCGCATGCCTCAGGCACAGCCAAAAAAAAGAAAAAAAAAAGCTCAAGGACCATGCAGCCCACCTGCCCAGGTTCCAACACAGCTCAACCATCACAACCCACATGACCTTGGGCAAGTTAACCCAACCTTTCCGGGCCTCAGTCTCCCCACCCAGCACACGGTTTACCAACAGCACAAACTCATCGAGTCGTTGGGGAATCTGCTGGGTGTAACGTGTTGGCAAAATAGAAATAAGTTTTTGGTATTATTATTACCTATTTTAAAACATCTTGGAAAAAATAACTTGGCACACTAAAACCGTGAATTGACAGATTTCATTGCTCAGGATGAGGCCAAAATAATTTGACTTTCTAAGTGAATCGGTATAAAGAGAAAGAGTGAGTGAATGATAATATTGGTGGGGGGGAGCGGGGGGAGACTGCAGTATACAGCCCCAAATGGGAAGGCAGCGCAAAATGAAAATTCAAAGCTTCACGTTGAAAAGAATGATTAAGGCTTTCGAGACAGAACCTATCTATGGAACAAAAACAGACAGATATGGAGAACAGACTTGAGGGGAGAGTGTGGGATAGACGGGGAGTTTGGGGTTAGTGGATGCAAACTATTAGATTTAGAATGGATAAGCAGTGAGGTCCTACTGGATAGTACAGGGAACTGTGTCTAGTCTATATATATTCTTGACCTATATATGTGTGTGGATACATATATACGTATGGGTCACTTTGCTGTACAGCAGAAACTAGCACAACATTATAAATCAACTATACTTCAATTTTAAAAACTAAAAAAATGAATAAATAAAAAATTTAAAAAGGAGAATTTCAAGAGAGCTACACGATATGGTTAAACTAAACAGAAGGCCCTTCCGTGAGTGGAGCCCTACGTGACTATGAAGTCACGTGGCACAAAGCTGGCCCTGGTTCTGTATCTTGGCAGGGATATGGGTGACATGGATGTATGTATTTCTTGAAACTCACTGAATGTATATTTAAAACCTATGCATTTCTGGAGTTCCCATCGTGGCTCAGTGGTTAATGAATCCAACTAGGAACAATGAGGTTGTGGATTCAGTCCCTGGCCTTGCTCAGTGGGTTAAGGATCCGGCGTTGCCATGAACTGTGGTGTAGGTCGCAGATGCGGCTCGGATCCCACGTCGCTGTGGCTGTGGCGAAGGCCGGCAGCTACAGCTCCTGTTAGACCCCTAGCCTGGGAACCTCCATATGCCACGGGTGCGGCCCAAATAAGACAAAAAGACAAAAATAAATAAATAAATAAATAAAATCTATGCATTTCACTGTATATTACATCAATGAAATTATATCAGTTTTTTGAAAAACATGGCCAAAAAAAGCTAATAAATTCCCTGATCATCCCAGGCACTGTGGTGTGGCAGTGAGGCACAGGTACAGACCTGAATGTCAACTGTTGTCTTCTTCTAACCCAGTCTTTATATCCCTGGCGCCTGCATACAGTTGTACAGGATGTGCACTGACCAAACCCATGCCATTCACATGGATGAAACATGACCCCCAGAGTGGCACACTGAGCAACCTACACAAATGCACATGGCGGCCTTGATTGTACAACTTCATCTAAAGGTCTCATCATTCATCTAAAGGCTCCGGGTGAATTCGAGGTCTGTAATTCAAGGGTCTTACGGGAAATTCCATCCCCAGATCTCCAATCCGGCAGAGATCCAGAAGGAACCTGCCCGTGGAAAGACCTTCCTGGGACGTGCAAAGGAGTCATCCTTCAGATCCTTCCGACCCCACGCAGTTTAAAAAGCTCTGTCTCCCCAATGCCACCGAAGCCTTGGCTCAGGGGGGGCAAAGGGCTAGATTTAAGCATCGAAGCTAATTTCTCACACCAACATCTGCTAAGACCGAGGCGTCGTTTAGAAATGTAAATTACCACTGTTTACACTTAACAGTCTTCTCACTATGGAGAAACTGTTTCCAATTATGAAACATGAAAGCTGGTCACCGTCTGAGGTCAATATGACATTCTCTGAGAGGGTGAACCTTCCAAACTACCCAGACACCTAATTACCTGGAAAGATAATCTTGAAGAATGGGAATCAGAGCAACTAAAGCAATTATTGGATGTTGTGATCTCTGGGAAGAGTCCTCCACCGGGCACGGGGATTTAACCACTTTTAATAAGAGCATGTAATTAGAGGAATCCAGAATTTCAGAACTGAAGTGGCAGAATCAGAATGAGGGCGGCGGGAGGACCGTGGGTGAAGCTAGAGAAAACGCAGCTGGGGGGATGGGCGGGGATGAGATGAGAAAGGATGGACGGGGGTTGGCGGGGTGGGTGGGATGCTTGATTGAAAGACATCAGGAGCCTGGAGGGTGAGTCTGTGCTGTGTGACTTTGAGCCAGGCATTTAACCTCTCTGGGCTCTGACTGCCTTCCGCGCTTCAGCCATTCAGCAAATGTCCCTTGCACCTCTGCCACGTGCCCAACCCCAGGACGCTGGATCTCACTCCTTTGCGGGTGCCATCCATTCACCTAGGAATGGACACCCCACCGCTTTGCCGTGCCCCTTATGTTGAAGGAATGGCACCCATCCTTCAAGACCCCTATCCTCATGGAACCTTTCACACAGCCTCCTTCCCAGATTGCCATCATTCTTTCCACAACTCTCGGGCCACCCCCTCTGATTCACAGGTGTGACTCTGCCACCTTGCGTGTCTCTGCCCCTAAAAGGCTTCTTAAGACCAGGAGCAGGACGGGGCGGGGAGGATTCTCCTCACTGTCCCAGCTCCTGGCACACAGCCTGGCACCGAGGCAGCTTGACCACTGGCCCCAAGGCGAGGTGAACAGAGGTCCCTGCAGCCCTTCCCCAAAAGCAAGACTGCAGCTTGCCCTGCCTCCAAGAACAAGATGGCACCAGGCGAGTGGCCTGTGAGTTTATGAAGAATGTCCCAGGAAAGGATCTCCTTTTTTTTTTTTTTTTTTTTGGCTTTTTAGGGCTGCATCCGTGGCTCATGGAAGTTCCCTGGCTGGGGGTTGAATTGGAGCTGTAGTCACAGGCCACAGCTCCAGCAACGCCAGATCCGAGCCGTGTCTGCGACCTACACCAGAGCTCACAACAACGCCAGGTTGTTCAACCCACTGAGCAAGGCCAGGGATCGAACCCGTATCCTCACGGATACTAGTCAGGTTTGTTACCACTGAGCCACAATGGGAACTCCAGTATCTCCTTCTGGAAGGGGGAAGCCGGCGCTCTGCTGCCTCCACCGAAGGACCAGGGCCGTTCAGACCATCGATCGTTCCTACCCACGGTCAGAGGGCTGCAAGAATCACCTCCATGCAGGTCTGGGAATGGCAGGTGAGAGGGATTCGTGGACACATGAGCCCCTTGGGCTGGTCTCCTGCCTCTTTTGTGCCCTGAAGTGTCTGCCTCCTTGAGATGAAAGCACCAGATCTCCCATTGTGTCAACCCCTGGACCACAGACATGTAACAGTGACTTGGGAGCCTAGAGCAGGCATAACTATCTCAGTCTGGGAGCAAAAGAGGACTTTGAGGAGGCAGGAGACTTTGGGCCTGCTCATGGAGGTGGAAGGCCAGCCGAGATGAAAAGATCACCCAGGATTAATGCACAGGTACCAGGACGTGCCGGTGACGCAAGGTGTTTGGGCTGCGGCCAGCAGGCTGACCCAAATGCAGCCCTGAGGTCAAAGTCTGGGAGGCTGTGGAAGCTGCCCCCCCCCTTCCCCATTCAGCATGTTCCGATCTAGGCACGTTTCAGTTCTCTGACATAAATCAATACAAAGCACTAAATAAACTAAGTGAGCAGCAGAATTGTAAATCGATTTCAGATGGAGAACAGAGAGGTTGAGGGGACCAACAAGAGACTATTACAGAACTCGAGTGAGAAATGACTTACGCATGACTCAGGATGGTGGCCGCCGAGCCACCACATGGTTACGCATCCCTGAAATATTAAACAAATGAAACCTACAAGCTTTGGAGGCTTGTTTCTCAAAAACTGCCAGCTGGTGGCTGTCAGACATCCCGGCTCAGTGGGAAAGAAGGGCCAGGAAGCAGGGATGACCGGCAACACAGCTCAGCCCAGGCGGGACAGGGGAGACCACTGCTTCTGGAGTCAGGATCCGGATTTCCAAACCCCCAGAAGGCCACCCCCGTGTCTAGAACATGGCCCCTTCTTTCCCGCCTTCCTTCAACAAGGCTTTATTAAATTCTGGCGGTATGCCAATGTCATCTGGGGCTCGGGAGCCACCGGAAAGACAAGATCCAGTGCCTGTCCACAGGGAGTGTCCAGCCCACTGGAGGAGATCATCTCAAGGTAGGGTGATGGGTGCTAACCAGTCACCTCGGGCACCTCTGGGGTTCCTGGATGGGTTTTCAGGAGAGGTCATGTCTCAGCTGGGTTTTTAAGGTTAACAAGAAGGAAAGGACGGGGCAGGCACGGGGAGGAGAGGTGAGGGAGAGTTTGGGAGGAAATGCGTACCAGGAAGGAGGTGGGACTGAAGCCCAAGGTCAACAGGGATTGCGAGAGGGGGAGCGGAAGAGGTGGAGAGCCCCTAGACCAGGAGGGGCCCTGAAGGCCAAGTTCCGTGGTGTACATTTTGGGAGCCGGGCAAGAGCTGGATTTTCAACGCAGACCATTTAGCATTCAGTGTGGGAAATTTTTGTATTACTTTTTATGGAAGTCTCACATATATACAGAAAAGTGCCTGTACAGCTTGATGAACTTTCAAAAACTGAACGCATCCGTGTAACCAGCACCCAGATTAAGAAACAGCGCATCACCAGCTGCGAGGGCCCTCCACGTGTCGTCCTGTCACACCGGCTCTCCAAGGATAAGCGGTGACCTGACTTCTGACAGCACAGATTCCTTGTGCCAGGCTCCCAGTTTTATGCAACTAGAATCATATACTCTGTATCCTCCTTTTTTTTTTCTTTTTAGGGCCACACCCGTGGCATAGGGAGGTTCCCAGTCGAGGGGTCTAATTGGAGCTGGAGCTGCCAGCCGAGGCCACAGCCATGGCAACACCGGATCCCAGCCACCTCTGCGACCTACACTGCAGCTTGTGGCAACGCTGGATCCTTAACCCACGGGGCGAGGTCAGGGGTCAAACCCGCATCCTTGAGGATACAAGTTGGGTTCTTAACCTGCTGAGCCACAGTGGGAACTCTCTACTCTGTATCCTTCTAAAACTGGCTTCTTTCGCCCAACATCCATGGCCCTGGGGGCAGTCACAGGTTGCATGGTACGCCACTGTGTATAGATAGACGCAGAGGGATCACAGTTGGAAGTTACCAGTGCAGCCTTCTTTCCTCCCTCCCTCCCTTCCTTCCTTCCATCGCAGTGAGAGCCCTGCCCAGCTGTGAAGGTGAGTTCCAACCTGGGATTTAGGAATTGGGAACTTTCCCCAGACCCCACCTTGACAAGTGGCTCAGGAACAGATCTTTCCTGGGGGGGGGGGGTCCAGTTAACATAATAAAGAGTGGAAAACCCAAACATCATCACGGACCCTCCGTGGCAGCCATCAGTCCACTGCCTTTTGCACTGGAGGGTGGCCTCTTTGTTCCTGGGCTAGAGTCCTTCCAGGATGCCTGATAACCATTTACGTAGCTCCCTCCCACTTCCGTGGGGGCGGGGACCTTCCCCTCATTTGCAAATCCTCCCCCCATGCCTAGCCCAGGGCTTGGATCGCAAGAGGTGCGCAGGAAATGTCTGTCAAATTGAAAGGCACGTGTGCAAAATGACCAGCATGCGGAGGCTGCTCCCGCTGGTTGATGGCCCAGGGAATGAATGGGTGTTCCCTGCCCCGAATATTTAGGTCGCTTTGGGAGAAATAAGTAAGTCACTTTGGGATAACAATGACCAGGGGAGACCTTGATAAGCATAATAAGCACCTACGCCCAGAAATCCAGCTGGGCCAGTTCCAGCACAGCCCAGCTGCCAATCATCCTTAAGGCCTGTGGTCAGGCCCAGGAGTGGTAGGTTAGGTTATTGTTCAGCAAATACTCATTCCTACCCGACCCCGTACTTCCACATGGGCCATGTATTCCTTGCCCCATTGATGCTGGACGCAATCCCATGACGTGCTTTAGCCAATAGGATGTTAGCAGATTGAATGCAAGGAAAGGGTTTTTTTTTTTTTTTGTCTTTTTGCCTTTTATCTAGAGCCACACCTGCGGCATATGGAGGTTCCCAGGCTAGGGGTCTAACAGGAGCTGTAGCTGCAGGCCTTCGCCACAGCCACAGCAACACAGGATCCGAGCTGCATCTGCAACCTACACCACAGCTCATGGCAACACCGGATCCTTAACCCACTGAGGAAGGCCACGGATCGAACTCTCAACCTCATGGTTCTTAGTCGGATTCGTTAACCACTGAGCCACGATGGGAACTCCACAAGGAAAGGTTTTAAACGTGCTTGCGCAGTTAACCACCTTGCATTTTTTTGTCCCTGCTACCTGGCCCCCAAAACAAACACACAGGGAGTGGACTTGAGCCCAGTCTACATCCTGGAAGTGAGACAGCCTGCATCAGCTAAACCTAAGTCAACCTAAAGACACGCAAGCCCAAAAGTAAATGTCAAGAGCCACTGGGTTTGGGGATGACTTGTTACACAGCATTATGGTGGCTCCTGCTGACCAATACACTAGGTTTAAAATTATCCAGCTGGTCACAATTATTTGGTAGGAGAATCTGGCCCCAGGGAATAAAAGATTGAGATTTGGAGAGACAAGGGGAGCCTTAAAGAGGAAGCCTAGGAAGCCTGAGAAGTTTTTTTTCTCTGCATTTTCAACATCAAGTTCACAACACACAGACCTTGTTTATCTGCATTTGCACATTTTGTCTTCATAAACTGCTCAAGTGTCTTTAATTCATTCCTCCTCCGCCGCCTCCCTTGGCCGGATGGGCAGATCTTTGTTGGAGAATTTGTTACTCTGCTCTGCCAGTGGGGCTCCAGTGCTGGGCTGGGCCCTAGAGGCCCAGAGGTAAATAACAAACCACTGCTACCCTCAGAGAGTCCCATTCTTATGAGGGAGAAAAATGTGTGTATAGGTTACTATTACTCAGCTATGATACAAGACGCTCAAAGTGCAGTAGGTGCATAATCTGAACATCCAGCTACAGGGCTTGGTTAAAAAAAATTGTCTCTATAGGACAGGCTGGTACACAGTTGTTCCAAAAGATGAAGGTGAGTTCTACATGTTGATATAACAAGTGTGTGTGTGTGTGTGTGTATGTGTGTGTGTATCTATCTATCATCCTTTTTTCTTCAAAGACTAAAAAACTGAACCATTACCAGTGACTATTTAAGGCTGAACTTATAAGAGGCTTTCATTTCTCACCTACACATTTAAGGGTTGCTGTAAATTTTTTTGGCCATGGCATGGAGCATCTTGATGTGAGGTCTCAATTCCCAGACCAGACACTGAAGTTGGGCCACAGCAGTGGATTCCTATCCACTAGGCCACCAGGGAACTCCAGGATTGTTATGATTTTTTACAAATTATACAGTGTATACAGTTAAAAATCAATGTTCATTTTTCATTAATTCAACAGTGCCAGGCACTGCTTGGGGTCCTGGGGACACCATGAATCACAAACAAGACAAAAATCCCTGCCTTCAAGGGCCTGCCAGTCTGTTAGGGGAGACCACCGTTAGTCGAAGAAGTGCTGAATACACTTCAGCTGTCCTATGTGACGTAAAGACAACTAAACAGAGAAGGCAGTGGGGAAGGACTTGGCGGGAGGGGGCGCTAAGGATGTTCAAGGAAGGCTTCCCTGAGGATGTGAGGTTTAAGTGAATGATAAGAGAGCAGCTGTGCAGAGAGCCGAGAGAAAAGTATTCCAGGAGCAGGAAACAGCAAGTGCAAAGGTCCTGAGGCACCCATTAGCTCGGCCGACTCAAGGAACAGTAAAGATTTTGGAGACAGGAACTGTGCTGAGGGAGGGGAACTCCCAGTAGATGACATCTCAGAGGTATAGGGCCAGACCCCACAGACCTTACAGGCGTAATAAAGATGCTGACTTTTGCTCTGAGCAAGATGGGAGCTAAGGAGGGATTTAAACAGGATGTGCTTGAGGCTCTAAAAAGATCATTCTGGAAGATCAAAACGGAAGGAGGGCACCCCCAAGAGAATCCAGATGAAAAATGGATGCGGCTCAGGCTCACATCAAAAATGAAAAGCTATTTCCCACCTGAAACGCAAAGCTAGAATAATCAGGAGAACTAACAAAAGTGTGCGATGGTAAAAAACGACACACACACATACACACACACACACACACCTAGGAAGGCCTAGTTTTTCAGCAGAAGAACCAGGCATTTAAGAGCCGGGTGGTTCAGGTTCAAATCCCAGTGTCCCTAACTGTGTGACCTTGGGCAAGTCCATTACCTCTCTAGGCCTCAGTTTCTTTTTTTTTTTTTTTTTGCCTTTTGTCATTTTAGGACCACACTCACGGCATGTGGAGGTTCCCAGGCTAGGGGTCTAATCGGAGCTGTAGCCGCCAGCCTACACCGTAGCCACAGCAACACAGGATCCAAGCCGCGTCTGCAACCTACACCACAGCTGACGGCAATGCCGGATCCTTAACCCACTGAGCGAGGCCAGGGATCGAACCTGCAACCTCACGGTTCCTAGTCGGATTTGTTAACCGCTGCGCCACGACGGGAACTCCTCTAGGCCTCAGTTTCTTCATCTGTCAAATGGGGATTAAAGGAGCCAATAGGCATCAAGGTCTCAGAACAGTGCCCGGCACGTCGTCAAGCACTGCGTGAAAAGCCGGTTTGCGTCCGTGTCATCTGTCATCTTACAGTTACAATCGAATTTCACAGAGCAGGAGGGAAGACGCAGAGGGAGCAGGTGCAGCCAGAGGCTGGGGGGAAAAGCGTCCTGGGCTATGACATCAGCCCAGACTCCGAATAAGTCCCTCCACCTCTGCAGCTCGGGCTCCTCATCTGTGAAACAGCCCGTCCGCATGGAGAGGACACGGAGGGATCCATGAGCGCCTCATTCTGCAGGTGCCCCTGCAGAGATTCAGGGACAGACCCCGGCATCACCACGACCAAACCCTGCCAGCCCCGGGGGGACAGCTTCCATGCTTGAGAGGCAAAGAGTCCACGAAAACTGTTCCCAAAAGCCAGCCCACTCAGCCTCCTTATAAACATTTTTACACGCACAGCCGGAAAGGTTCTCAGTGTGGCTGCCAGGCCCTGAAAGTAAAGCCACGAGGCCAGTAATACACGAAAAGTAACAAAACCTCTCTGGGCCCCCGGTCTTCATAAAAGAAGCCGGCATACCGCCCTGGTGCCTCCAGCAGGAAGCACGAGCAACCCACGTGCCAATGCACGTGGACCCACACACGCATGTACACACAGCCGCACGCTCCTACATGCACACACACACGCCCACACTCACCCACCCGTGTGCACGCATGCACACACACAAGACCCACGCAGGCGCTCTCATGGGAGCGCCTGCCCACGCACGCACAACCTCACCCTTGACCGGACCTGCACACCCATTTACACCTGCACACACGGACCCTGCTTCCCGGAAGCCGGATTTGGAGGACGGATGGCCCAGGACCTCCCAGGCCTTGGGGATCCTGGGATGAGCATCATCGGGGTTGCCTGCAGGTCTCGGCTTCTAGGACAAGAGAGGGGTATGGAGCATGGGCTCCGTCCCTTAGGAGATGTGAGTCGGAAATGGCTTAATGTCTAAGCCTCAGTTTGCTCGTCTGTCAAGTGGGGTGAGAGCGTCAGCCCCTCCCTCGCAAGACTGCGGGGAGGTTTCGCAATTAATATGTTGAAAGTGCTCAGCCCGATGCAGTGCAGCGCACCTGCTGTATATGTATTGGCCATTCCTCGGCGGCAGCGTTCACAGTATTTTCAGAAAAGCTCAGTTTGGAAGCTGTGGCCTGAGTTGCTCAGCTGAAATTTCAAGGATGGTTTGATGGAGCAACTGAACAAGAGCGTCATCTTTGGGAAGCATGGGAAACAAAGGGGAGAGTCCCCACTGCCCAAAACTGGCTCAGCCGGGGAGCCCAGCCTCTTCCTAGGTCTGAGGACACTCTGGGATCCCTGTCACAGGCCCCTCAGCTTCATCAGCTGCCACTTGGCTGGGGCTCTCCGAGGGAGGTGTGTCTGTGAGACAGGAATGTCACGGCCCCCTTGCCCACTCCGCCTTTGACAACACCCAGGAGGGGTCAGAGAGGCCCTCTGGGTCCTTGATCCTCATGTTTTCTATTTTTATTTTTTCTTTTTAGGGCCTCAGGTGCGGCATATGGAAGTGCCCAGGCTAGGGGTCCAATCGGAGCTGCAGATGCCAGCCTACGCCACGGCCACAGCAATGCAGGATCCAAGCCACCTCTGTGACTTGCACCACAGCTCACGGCAGCACTGGATCCTTAACCCATTGAGCAAGGTCAAGGATTGAACCCATGTCCTCAGGGATCCTAGTCGAGTTCGAAACCTGCTGAGCTACAATGGGAACTCCAATCCTTGGATCTCCAGACGCTACAGAGAAACCGCAAGCTGAACCCCACCAGCAGGGGGCGTGCGTGGACACACATCCTGGACTTCATTTCCCCTGAGCCAGGCCCACCAAGCACCACCCCTCTGCTGGAACAGTTTATGGAACAGAAAACTCTGCCTCAGTTTCCCCACCCCAACTCCCAGGACTAGAATCCTCTCCTAATCTCCAGGCTGTTGGAAGAGACTTGCACACCTGTTCTCTCTTGGCAGGGGTTCTCCTTGGTGACAGGGCACACGCAGGTGGGGAGGCAGCCATGCCCTATGCACCTATGGCAGCACATTCTTCAGTATCTAGTCTCTTCTTCATTAATGATAAAACCCCTGACTTTTAGCTGAGCATATGGTTGCCAGGATAAAGACCGTATTTCCCAGCCTCCCTGGCAGCTGTGATCAGGTTCTGGCCAAGAGAATACAAGTTCATGCCGTGGGGCAGCTTCTGGGAACGTTAGAGTTGACGTGCAAGCTCTGCCCTTTCTTCTTTGCCCTTCCTCCCTCCTGCTGCCTGGAATGGAGATGTGACAGCTGGAGCTCTGGCTGCCCTCTTAGACCATGAGGACAAAAGCCATGGGGATGATGGAGAGGGGACCCAGGGGCCAGGATCCTGATGATTTCATGGAGCAGAGCCCCCCTGGATGTCAAACTTTTATCAAAGAAATAAATACATTTCTCCATTGAAGCCAGATAGCTGGGGTCACCATTCCTTGTGGCTAAACCTAATCCAGACCGTGACACCCCCCTGCACAAGCTTCAGCCCGCTCCCGGTCATCCTACCTAAGCATCACTGGGCTCAGAATCTCTGCTGTCGAGCCCTGCACAGCAGTCGGTCCCTGAATGGCAGCGTCCATCAGGCTGGATCTCCCCACACCAGTGAGACAACAGAGACAGAACGTCTCGCTTCCCTTCCTCAAGGTCAAATTCTATTGAAGGCAATGCCCGCAACCTTGCTCTTGACTGGCCCCCAACTTCCACACACCCATCCTACCTCCCCCAAAGTCCCGGCATGCACTGCAAGCAATGGAGGTGTAATGACTCTCAGGACCATCCCGAGGTGGGTGAGGGGTCTGGGTGTGGAGTTGTCCCTCCACCTGTCACTCCCACTGCACTGATTGCTCTGGGAACACGGCGCATTGTCACAGGATTCTGGTTCCCTGGGGGGGGAGAGGGGGAAGCATTGCCCAGCGATGCCAGGATCAGGGACAAGGATACCAGGATGCAAGGACAGGCTCACCAGGAGCGGGAAGCCAGCTGCGCTAGGAAGTGTCCCTAGAGAGGGCGAAGCCGGCGAGCTGGGATCACACCTACCTTTCTCTGATGCTGGGGCCAGGTCAATGAAGCTGCGACATTTCTCACCTTTGGGGAAAAACAAAGAAGAAAGGTTTTCAGAACATGAGAGGAAGTGAGAGCTTCAGGCTTCTGTGTCTCCCCCTCCCATAAAGCCGGGTACGGAGCAGGGGCCCGAGCATCTGTAACTCGAGGGTCATCTTTCTCTAACCCCGATTCCCAGGAAGACAACGACCTGAGGAATGCGGACAGAGAAGCTGCAAACTCGGCTGAAGAGCCCCCGTGATGCTGCCTCGGCTCCGAGTCCACTCCATCCAGCCCCGTCGTTCCCACCTCCTCGGGTCCCTCCCTCCCTTTCCATGGCCTTCACCCTGTCCAGGCACAGCGGGACGAGGGCAGTGACCGTCCCTGGCCTCTGGCCTCTGTCCAATCCACTCCCCATCCGCACCATATGGAGGTTCCCAGGCTAGGGGTCGAATCGGAGCTGCAGCTGCCGGCCTATACCACAGCCAGAGCAACGCGGGATCCTTACCCCACTGAGTGAGGCCAGGGATGGAATCCACAACCTCATGGGTACTAGTGGGATTCATTTCTGCTGAGCCATGATGGGAACGCCGAGAATCCCCACTTCAGAGACAAATAAACTGAGGCCCTGAGCTTTCAATGACTTGCCCAAGACCACACAGCCAGTAAGTGATGGACTCAGCCCAGGTCCATAGATTCCAAACTCCACGTCTTAAAAGTTTTTCCAGCTATCTATTCCCATTCGCCCTGCTGCTCCAGCCAGCCATTCCCACTGGGCAGAGCTGCTGGGTCCTAAAAGGAAGCCTCTGAAAATATACCTCCATGCAGATTGGGAAAATCCACCAGGCACCAAATACAATGGCTCTTGAGTTCCTGTTTCTGCTACACAGACAAGACTGAACCAAAGATGTCTGAGGAGGGATGGCCAAATTTGGGCCATACTGCCTGTGCAGGGCAAAGCTGAAGTTTAAGGAAAAATCATAGTGATGACATAAGACTGGATATTTCAATGTCAACAAGCCTAATAACCAAAAGCCAAACACAGAGAAGAGATGTTTGGCCCCAAACCCTTAGATCCAGGATCAAGATTAGCTAACCACTTGTGAGAAAGATATCAAACTGTACCATAGTGGCTGGTTGCTTTTAGAAGTGGCCCTTCAAACATTTATGTCTTTGTCAATTATTGTCACGTTATACATTTAACAAGGGGCTTTGGGAATAAAACTGAAGGCACGTGCGCTTATCTCTTCAGACCAAGGCTTGTCCATTAGATCACAGAGCTGTGGCTTGTTACCGCCACCTGATGGCAGCATACCTTCCTTGACTGGCAGGATCAGAAAGCTGGAAAGGATCCTAGAGGTCATCCTTTAGCAAGTGGTTCTCAACTCTGGGAAACCCAGACCCCACCACAGACATTCTGGTTTATTTGGTCAGCATGGAGCCTAACCAGTGGGTTTTAAACCCCCCCTCAAGGAGTTCCCTGGTGGTGCAGCAAGCTAAGGATCCGGCATTGTCAATACTGTGGCTCAGGTGGCTGCTGTGGTGTGGATTCAGTCCCCGACCTGGGAACCTCTGCATGCCACAGGCATGGCCAAAATTAACTAATTAACTAATTAATTAATTAAAAGCCCCCCCACCAGGTGATTCCAGCCAGACAGCCAGGATGAGATTCACATTCTGATTTGTAAAAACATCTATTTTGAACATTAGAAAAGCAACAGCAAGTCATTCTAGTGACAGCTGGTGCTATTACACTGGACACACCTTCTAGCAACAGTGTTTATGGGGCAAGATGGCTGAGCTCTGGAAACAGCAGATCTGGGTTCAAATCCTGGCTCTGTCGCTTGCTGACATGTGAGTGTCCAGTCTTTCTGTACCTTGATTTTTTAATCTGTAAAATAGGCACAGCACCTGTAAGGGTGCTGTTAAGACTCAACGTGGGCAAAGAACCAAGGAAGTCTGGAACAGAGTGGGAGCTTGGGAGATGGTGGCTCTCATTATCATTGTCATCCTCATCACCATCACTGTAACCACCACCACCATCATCATCATCACCATCATCATCACAACTATTATCATCATCACCACTGACATCACCATCACCATCACCCCTTTCATCATCACCATCACCATCACCCCTTTCATCATCACCATCACC